>JASTWQ010000157.1:0-469284 GCA_035220615.1 Leptothorax acervorum | reverse complement strand
GGCCTATCTTCAGGTGGGAAGGCTTTAATGACGCCGTCTGTACATACGAGGGAATAAGCCAGGTTAGTACAGGGTAGGCCCTGTCTCCCAACAAAAACTCTCCACTTGGGAAGTAAGCTTGCGGTTCAGCTCTTATTTGTACATAGATATCCGAATTACGAAATATTTTAACATTGCTTACAGAGCTTGGATAGCCAGCGCGCTTTGGTGTGCGTTGGCAGCATGTGGAGGGGATGCGCTGGCATCATGGCATGCGTTCAGCGTTGTCATAGACCAAGAGTGCCCTTTTATGTACAGTCGCGGTCATTAATGCCTTCCACCTGAAGTCAGTCGCGTTCGGGGGCAGATAGTAGCTGAACGCGACGCCTCTAGCGCTATTCGTGCTTCATGACTGTTGGGTCGGTAACGTCGTGGAGAACGGGCAAAGACCGTGTCGTGGAGAAAGAGAGAGCTGTCAGTTTGACAGCTGTGTGTCAGCGGAAGAGAGGTTAAGAACCGAGGGATCGTCTAAAAGTATAAGGAGAGTATAAGTAACACAAGGACATGTTAATTATTTGAATAGTAAATAATTATTATACGACAAAAATTTATATTGATATATATATAATTTCAAATATCGTAGCTGAGGCATTAATAAAGATTATTGGCCGTATCAAGCCTTCCAGAGAATCGGAGTCAAATACGAATAGGAAAAGAAGAAGAAGAAAACCAGCTAAGACAGAGAAATGAAGAAAACAACGATGACTATTGGACAGGTAGAGATGATGGTCAATGGAGGAGGAGATGCAGTAAGATGATTTAATTTATATTATATAAGAAATTATTACATTATTAGTAATTTCAAAATACGATTGCAGAACACCAGTGGGAAATATCAACGTCATACGATCCGCGCTACGCTTGTCATGCGGCATACTCACCACGTACGGACTCTGATCAGTCTGATCCATCGTCACCATGTGTCCTCGCGGTAATCTCCGTCGCTCTTTCGTCGATAATTCATCGTTCACCACCTACACGAGGAATTTGGGATACACCAAAGTTATGGTAGGCAAATAAATTGCAGAGAAATAGGTAGTGAAAATATGTTTCGTTTCCGCGATAAAATCTTACTCTCTAATGAATTAGCATGCATAAACTGAAGTAGTATTTTGTGTGTAGAACATAACTTATAAGATTAACTTTCGTTTAGAAAATGTTTATAAGTTTTTTGATTGATTTGATATTATAATTGTTAAAAAAGTTTACAAACTAATAATCCTGAAATAGCAAGTGATTATAATTGTTATCGTTCACGTTTGATAAATATGTGGGCTTTTAATAGAATTACAATTTTTTACAGAGCATCGTCGAGCAAATGGTTCATCACTTCTCCGAGGAGAATCCTGAATGGACAGTTGCAAAGAGATCGGCATGGATTGACAGTCTCTAGGTCTTCGATTTCAGCAGGGTTATTCAAGTCTTCGGCTTAAATCAATTTAAAAAGAGTTGCGCCAAGATATCGGAAGGCTTTAATTACGTTCTCGCGAATTATGTTTCCCCACACAGCACAGTTTCTAAATCCGAAATTGCTTTCTCTCTGTTTGCATCGTGCATCGCGCATCGTGTTTCGCGAGCAAATCTCTTCTCAAAATAATGTTAAATAAATTGTTAAAATACTGTAAAATACTACTGTTAAATAAATTATGACAAAAGAAAAAATCTTAAAAAGCGTGTTTATTTTCTTAGAAAACTTCCCATGTTACGTAAACTATTTAGTAAAAAAACAGTATAGACTAAACAAAAATTGTATGTATTATTGTTCTTATTTTTGTTTTTATGGTTGGTAAATAAACTTTGTGTTTTATAAAAATGGAGATTTTGTCCTACAATTGATAGAATAAATTACTGCCAAGAACGGATAACATATTTAATATCGAATAAATAAGCCCTTACAGTCCGAGCTTAGATCTTAGGAGTTAATTATTATATCCGTATGTATAAACATATTTTTTCCCCCCAAAACCCTAGAATACTTGTTTACACATACGGATATAATAATTAACTGCTAAGATCTAAGCTCGGACTGTAAGGGCTTATTTATTCGATATTAAATATGTTATCCGTTCTTGGCAGTAATTTATTCTATCAATTGTAGGACAAAATCTCCATTTTTATAAAACACAAAGTTTATTTACCAACCATAAAAACAAAAATAAGAACAATAATACATACAATTTTTGTTTAGTCTATACTGTTTTTTTACTAAATAGTTTACGTAACATGGGAAGTTTTCTAAGAAAATAAACACGCTTTTTAAGATTTTTTTTTTGTCATAATTTATTTAACAGTAGTATTTTACAGTATTTTAACAATTTATTTAACATTATTTTGAGAAGAGATTTGCTCGCGAAACACGATGCGCGATGCACGATGCAAACAGAGAGAAAGCAATTTCGGATTTAGAAACTGTGCTGTGTGGGGAAACATAATTCGCGAGAACGTAATTAAAGCCTTCCGATATCTTGGCGCAACTCTTTTTAAATTGATTTAAGCCGAAGACTTGAATAACCCTGCTGAAATCGAAGACCTAGAGACTGTCAATCCATGCCGATCTCTTTGCAACTGTCCATTCAGGATTCTCCTCGGAGAAGTGATGAACCATTTGCTCGACGATGCTCTGTAAAAAATTGTAATTCTATTAAAAGCCTACATATTTATCAAACGTGAACGATAACAATTATAATCACTTGCTATTTCAGGATTATTAGTTTGTAAACTTTTTTAACAATTATAATATCAAATCAATCAAAAAACTTATAAACATTTTCTAAACGAAAGTTAATCTTATAAGTTATGTTCTACACACAAAATACTACTTCAGTTTATGCATGCTAATTCATTAGAGAGTAAGATTTTATCGCGGAAACGAAACATATTTTCACTACCTATTTCTCTGCAATTTATTTGCCTACCATAACTTTGGTGTATCCCAAATTCCTCGTGTAGGTGGTGAACGATGAATTATCGACGAAAGAGCGACGGAGATTACCGCGAGGACACATGGTGACGATGGATCAGACTGATCAGAGTCCGTACGTGGTGAGTATGCCGCATGACAAGCGTAGCGCGGATCGCATGACGTTGATATTTCCCACTGGTGTTCTGCAATCGTATTTTGAAATTACTAATAATGTAATAATTTCTTATATAATATAAATTAAATCATCTTACTGCATCTCCTCCTCCATTGACCATCATCTCTACCTGTCCCACAGTCATCGTTGTTTTCTTCATTTCTCTGTCTTAGCTGGTTTTCTTCTTCTTCTTTTCCTATTCGTATTTGACTCCGATTCTCTGGAAGGCTTGATACGGTCAATAATCTTTATTAATGCCTCAGCTACGATATTTGAAATTATATATATATCAATATAAATTTGTCGTATAATAATTATTTACTATTCAAATAATTAACATGTCCTTGTGTTACTTATACTCTCCTTATACTTTTAGACGATCCCTCGGTTCTTAACCTCTCTTCCGCTGACACACATCTGTCAAACTGACAGCTCTCTCTTTCTCCACGACACGGTCTTTGCCTGTTCTTCACGACGTTACCGACCCAACAGTCATGAAGCACGAATAGCGCTAGAGGCGACGCGTTCAGCTACTATCTGCCCCCGAACGCGACTAACTTCAGGTGGAAGGCATTAATGACCGCGACTTTACATATATTACATATATGAGCGCTGTTTACGTTGGTTTACGTTGCTTTCCAGCTAGCGACACAAATCGACGCAAGTATCATTTTGTCTTTGTTCAATATCTAATGAGCAATAAAGAACTTATGTCGATTTGTGTTGCTAGCTAGAAAGCAACCTTATTCGATTAAGCCTATTCTACAATTGCGTAAGCGTAGGGTTGTAGGAGTAGGAGTAGTAGTAGTCGTGGATGTTGTACAACGGATCAATCTACAATAGAGTAAAGATACGTTGTAAACTTGATTACAGCAACCTGCAATCAGAGTGCAGTTGTGTGTTTCAAAACTTAGAGCAGTACTTTCTTCGTGTTCCATGATGAAAACGATGAAAATCAAAAACACACTACAATAAAAAGAATAATTTTCAACTTGAGATCTTGAGAGTTGTTTTCACGTGTATCTCGACACAGCACTCTGATTGGTTTGCTCTTACGTTCATATCTGTTGTAGTCGTGAAAGATGAAGTTCAACCATCTTCCACAACACGCTCTACAACCGGAAGTACCGCTTTACAACCACGCCTACAACACTCTTACAACCACTTACGACCACGCTTACGCAATTGTAGAATAGCCTTTACACATTACCACATTTCTCCGGACGGTGGATATCATAACCTAGGATACAGAAGCGTATCACGGAAATGAAGTGTTTAATTAGTATTCACTGTAAAGATTTCGTGCTAGTTGCGGCGGATATGATACCACACAATCTATTATAGTTATGAAAAGCGGTAGATGTTTATCACGTTTTACATTACCACGAAACCATCATCGTTGAACACAAAATTCACAAAATCTCCCATTTTTTTATAACTGTGGCCCGTATTTATAGTCGGAACTTATTTTGAAGTCTGCCTTAAGTTCGGTCTTAAGTCGTCCTCTAGATTCATAGTCAATAAATGAGACAAGACTTAAGTAAAATCTCAAGACATAACTTGGCGAAGATAAACTTATTTCAGAACGTCTTGATATGTTTCATAAACATATCTTATTTGACATAAGCACAAGCTTAAGTCGATCTTATTGGTTATGTATTCATAGGCTTGTATTCATAGTCTGATCTTATATTTAAGATCGTCTTAAGTATGGTCAAAGGCAGTCTTAAGACTCTATCCAGCCAATAAAACGACCGAATTGGCATCTTAAGACATTACTTAAGACGGTCTTGAAATAAGATCTGACTATGATATATACCGGCCATAGTCGTTTAAGATCGACTTATTTGACGTATAAGTTTGCAAATAAGTCGAGCTTCGTCAAGTCGTGTCCGAAGTAGACTTAAGATGTTAACTTAAAATTGTTTTCGAAGACATTTAATTTACTTTTATCAACTAGTAGGAAACAGGAAAGCAAAAAAGCCTGTCTTTTATACAACAGTACTCTGGGAGAAATTTTGACCGTTATTTTTGTAGTTTAGCAACTTAACATTTTGGTTAGTGCCCCTTAAGTTAAAATTATGTTTGCGTAACTGAATATCGACAGAACTAATTGAAAAAATTGACTAGTATATATAACTTAAACATCTTTGACATAGATAGAATAGCTAATTGCGATTTTGAGTTACGCAGGGTTAACTATAAATCTCGCTTAAGAGAGAACTGTGACGTCACAGATGAGGACGGAACGTATCTCTAAATATGAATTACGTTTTTGCAAATGTCAGTTGTCGGTGGAAAGTTGAGTTAATCATCTTACAAATGCGATTACCTTAACTCATGTTCATAACCTACATAACTTGGTTAACCAAATTAAAATTAACATTATTTGTATAACCCAAATTTGTGGATGTAAAATTTAAAAATTAGGAGAGTGAAATTGAATTGTGGTTGTTAACTCGAAATGTGTTTTATGGAAAAGTTTGAGTTACAACTCTGTTTTCAACTTGACTATTCAAAAATCAGTGATCCGTTATCTAAAGTAGATATGTCGGTAATCTGAAATCAGGAATTGATAATTCAGAAATAGGTATGTTTAATCTGAAAACTCCTTACGGATTCCGTAACCGTGATTTCAGATTAAACATACCTATTTCTGAATTATGCTTAAGGCTCCTGGATGGTCACCGCGGCCATATTGAATTCTTACTATCAAGGCGAGGAAAACACCCAATTTTGTCGTGCATGCCATTTTCAAATAAAAAGACATTTCAATAAAACATCACTATAGATCGTTTCAGAACACTTCCGAAATTGACCGAAAACTATCTTTTTCCCTCGACAATAAACAAACAGCCATAAAACGAAGCCTAAACATACGGGAAAACAGCCGTTTAACGACTATCGAAAGGAGGTGAAAACATTCCTTCCGCATGCAAATCTTACTTTTCGGTCAATGTGGCAACCTCCGTCAGCCACCAGCCTCCAGGGTAACCTCCGAATCTCCGCTCCGACGACACGTGGTTTCCGCGACAGCAAGCAGGTTATTATTTACGATGCGCGCGGGGCAAATTCAAGTTGTTAAACGCGGAGAGATTCAAGTCATCGGAAAGCAAGAATTTCAAGTCGCTTCCAAGATGACAGATTGCAAGATTCATAGGGCGCAAGTTTCCTAGCAACCCCGTTGTTGATACTCGCCGCCGATTTTCTCGGGTATAAAAGGAGAGCCCGTCGCAGAGAAGACTCGGAGTAATTCGAGCAGTCGACCGGAGCGGTCGAGCCAGCCTCACCACGTCGCGCTCGAATAGCACTTAGCACCCTTTCCGGCTCGCCGAGGAAGAGGTGATAGCGCGTTCGACGGTTCGCCGGAGAACACGGCCGCTATCCTTGCAGCACTACGCTGCAAGACGAAAAGTTGTACTGAGCGACTGCCTGGCAAACGGCGCCCAGCCGCCTCCCGGTGCAAAACGCTTAACACCCGACCTTTTTCCTACGCCTCCGAGGAAGGTGATTGTCATCAATCCGCCCTCCGGTGCTAGTCACCAGGAGACCGACGCTCAACGCTCGACGGCGAGATCCCTGCCTATTCTCGAGAGTCCTCCCGCATCTAGCGCACAGACCCCACCGAGAGGTAACCTATCCGCCAGCGCAAAGTCGCTGACAGGCGCTAGTCACCAAAGCGAGCATTCGCCAATTCTCGGAGCAAGTCGCCCGACATTACCGATATTATACGTATCTCCTAACAAAAAGAACCTTTCCTTCCAGTAACCTAAACACCTATCCCTGAATATAAGGACCTTCCTAAACTTTTGAAGGATTTTGAGGTTCTCCGTCTTGTCTCTCCGCTTCCTCCCTCTCCCAGAAGGTACAACGCAGGTACACAAACTGTGGTGATACACCGAGACGCAGCAACTCAGACTACCGTGACTCATAGAAGTGTAGCCACGCAAGCAAAACCTCGTGGAAGAGGAAGCTGAAGAAACAACTGGAGGAAAGTTAATAAAGACAATAGAATCTGTTCTAAATGTAATAAATGTTCCAATTGCCAAAACTGATGTTGAAAAATTTTTAAATAAAGTTTATTTAATGAAAACCGAGTCAAATCATCTTAGCGTTCCCAATATTAAATAGGAAAGCATCGTAACGTAATTAGCGAACCGAGCGACATAAATAATTTTCCTAAATTGGTGACCCCGACGTGATCGCTAAGATAACGAAATGGAGAGCGACGGAAAAATTCAGGTAAATGGAGAAAACCAAGTTGGAAGAGTATCCATTAGAATACCGCCTTTCTGGAACGATGAACCCGAATTGTGGTTCGCACAACTAGAAGGACAATTTGTCTTAAGCGGAATAACGGCGGATTCAACAAAATACTCTTGCGCAATTTTCCAGCTAGACTCTAGACAGATCAAAGAAATCAGAGATATAATTACATAGCCCCCGGAGGCTGATAAGTGTGAAGCAGTAAAGAAAGCGTTAATACAAAAAATAACGGTTTCTCAAGAGCAACGAACCCGTCAACTACTAGAGCTTGAAGAGATTGGTGACAGAAAGCCGTCACAATTTCTTCGGCATTTACGCACTCTGGCCGGTAGCAATATCCCAGACTCTCTCTTTCGAACGCTTTGGCTCGGGAGACTCCCAACACAGATGCAGATGGTTCTTGCGACCAGAATCGATGACCCGTTGAATGATGTGGCACAGCAAGCAGACCGCATCCACGAGATGTCAAATAAAGCTGTGATAGCTGCAACGTCTGTCGGGGGTCAGAAAAAGACACTCGAAGAGTAAACACTAGCCCTAACCAAACAAGTCGAATCGCTAACGACACGTCTCTTAAGAGACAAATCGAAAAAGAAATTCGAAGGAAGGAGAGACCGAAGCCGAAGCAGAAGCCAATCAAAAAGGAGAAATTTCGATGAGAAAAACTGTTTCTATCACAATAGATTTGGCGAGAAAGCAAAGAAGTGCACACAGCCGTGCGCTTACAAATCGGAAAAAGAACAGGGCAGTCACTGATGGCGGCCAGTAAACCCGCCCCAAGGCCCCGCCGCCTCTTCGTAACTTGCCAGGTAACCAAGAGACGATTTCTCATTGATACTGGATCAGACGTCAGCGTCTTTCCAAGATCAATGACAGCAGGGTTCAAAAAACCTACAAATTATGAATTATTTGCAGCGAACGATACAACTATTACGACATACGGATGGGTCACACTTCAGCCAGAATTCGGATTGCGACGTGCATTTTCTTGGCAATTCGTAGTTGCCAACGTTACACAGCCAATCATAGGAGCAGACTTTTTGGCACATTACAATCTACTGCCAGATTTGCAAAATGGAGTACTTCTCGATGGAACGACTAAAATCCATGCTAAAGGATCAGCGAGATCAGAAGCAATCGAAACAATAAAGGTTCTCACCGTCGAAAATAAATACCATCGAATTCTGGCTGAATTTCCGGGCATTACCAGGGCAACTCCTGGAGCTCGAAAAGCAAAGCATACGACAGAGCATTTCATTAAGACAACGCCAGGACCACCAGAAGCGTGTCGTCCACGAAGACTGGCTTCTGAAAAACTCAAGGCAGCAAAAGCCGAGTTTAATCTTTTACTACAAGAAGGAATTATACAGGTCTCGAAAAGTTTTTGGTCCTCACCCCTGCATATGGTTCCCAAAAAGGAAGGTGCATGGAGACCCTGCGGGGACTATAGAAGAATCAATAAAAGAACAATACCAGATAGTTACCCGGTTCCTCACATCGAAGATTTTTCGCAAAATCTTCACGGGAAGAAAATTTTCTCCACACTAGACTTGGTACGGGCCTATAACCAGATTCCTGTCCATCCGGACGATATTCAAAAAACTGCATAAGTTCATGCCTTTTGGTCTCAGAAATGCAGCTCAAACTTTTCAACGCTTTATGAATGAAGTTCTGAGACTTTGATTTCTGCTATGTCTACATCGATGACATTCTTATCGCATCGTGCAATGAAGAAGACCATGAAGGGCATTTGCGCAAAGTATTCAGGAAATTAGAAGAGTATGGCATTCTTAAGTCCAGCCAAATGCATCTTTGGAATGGAGAAAGTACTTTTTCTTGGATACGAGGTATCAGAAAAAGGCACTCGACCCCCTCAGGAAAGAATTGAGGCAATCAAAAATTTCTCAAAACCAGAAAATGTTCAACAGCTTCGACGGTTCCTAGGAACCTTAAACTTCTATAGAAGATTTATTCCAGAAGCCGCCAAGGATCAGGCTTTGCTAAATAGTCTGCTTGGTGGCCCCAAGACCAAAAAGAAAGCTCCAATCACTTGGAACGCAGAAATTGAAGAAGCTTTTATCAGATGTAAAGAGAGTCTTTCAAGAGCAACTCTTCTTGTACATCCGAAACCGGAAGCAGAAATTGCCTTGACAACAGACGCATCTGATACAGCTGTCGGTGCCGTTATCCAGCAACGAGATGGAGATGGCTGGCAACCGTTGGCTTTCTTCAGTAAAAAATTAAATCCTGCTCAACAAAAATACAGTTTTTATGATAGAGAGCTTTTGGCCATTTATTTGGCAATCAAACACTATCGACATCTCCTCGAAGGAAGAATTTTTACTGTATACAGTATACACTGATCACAAGCCAATTATCTTTGCTTTCCAGCAAGTTGCGGAGCACAGCTCTCCCAGACAGGCACGTCATCTTCAATATATTGGACAATTCACAACCAATATTCAACATATCTCGGGGAAAGAGAATGTTGTCGCTGACGCTCTGTCGAGAGTTGAAGAAATTCAAACCGCAGTCAATTTGGAAGATCTGGCAAGAGCACAAGAAGAGGATACCGAAGTACAGGAAATCCTGAAAGGAAACTCTTCGCTCAAACTTGAAAAAGTTCGGATCCCTGGAACCAGCTCCACACTCTATTGTGACACCACAACGCCTTTTGCTCGACCTTTTGTGACGGAGGATTTCAGGAAACAAGTATTCCGATCCTTACATAGTCTGTCACATCCAGGAACAAGAGCAACGGCAAAGCTTGTCACACAGCGGTATGTCTGGCCCAGAATTAAGGCGGATCGCCATGAGTGGACTAGAGCTTGCATAGCTTGCCAAAAATCAAAGATTCAATGGCACAATCAATCACCGATCGGAAATTTTTGCAGCCCCTCAGGACGATTCGAGCACGTCCATATGGATCTGGTAGGACCATTGCCAATTTCCAAAGGTTTCAGGTATTGTCTTACCATAATTGATCGATTTACGAGGTGGCCCTAAGCCATCCCTGTTTCAGATATTTCAGCAGAAACAATCGCAGAAAATCTCTTCACGCATTGGATAGCGAGATTCGGCACCCCAGCTCAAGTTACCACGGATCAGGGAAGGCAGTTCGAGGCCGACCTGTTTCGACAACTCACCAAACTAACAGGCACCACTCATATCCGAACAACAGCTTATCACCCCACAGCTAACGGCATGGATGAACGTTTGCATCGTCAAATCAAAACAACGATTAAATGCCACGGGACTGAAGCATGGACAGAGGTGCTGCCTGTTATCATGATGGGAATACGTTCTGCTTTCAAGGAGGATCTCCAAACAACTCCTGCGGAACTTGTTTATGGAGAATCCATAAGACTTTCGGGAGAGTTTCTTCAAGAGAATCCACAAGCAAACGTAACGAGCGAATTTCTGCAAAGATTAAGAAAGACAATGAATAATCTTCGACCTCAACCAGTCAGAAGACACGGAACGTCTGCAACATTTGAGCATAAAGATCTAGAAAAATCAACGCATGTTTTCCTTAGACATGATGCTCCGACGCGAGCTCTGCAACCAACATTTGATGGCCCTTTCGAAGTTCTCAGCAGAGGCGAAAAAGTCTTCAAGTTACGAATTAATGGTAAAAATGTTAACGTAACTGTAGATCGCTTAAAACCGGCTTATTTTCTAGCTGAACAAGATCAAACCAAAAAACATCCTGAGATTCTTTAGCAATCAAAGGATGCCTCAGTGCCTTCAGAGGTAAAAACTCGCAGCGGCAGAGTATCACGCAAGACGGTACGCTTTCAAATCACGCAACTCTAAATCAACGAAGGGGGTAATGTGGCAACCTCCGTCAGCCACCAGCCTCCAAAGTAACCTCCGAATCTCCGCTCCGATGACACGTGGTTTCCGCGACAGCAAGCAGGTTATTATTTAAGATGCGCGCGGGGCAAATTTAAGTCGTTAAACGCGGAGAGATTCAAGTCATCGGAAAGCGAGAATTTCAAGTCACTTCCAAGATGACAGATTGCAAGATTCACAGGGCGCAAGTTTCCTAGCAACCCCGTTGTTGATACTCGCCGCCGATTTTCTCGGGTATAAAAGGAGAGCCCGTCGCAGAGAAGACTCGGAGTAATTTGTGCAGTCGACCGAAGCGGTCGAGCCAGCCTCACCACGTCGCGCTCGAATAGCACCCAGCACCCTTCCCGGCTCGCCGAGGAAGGGGTGATAGCGCGTTCGACGGTTCGCCGGAGAACACGGCCGCTATTCTTGCAGCACTACGCTGCAAGACGAAAGGTCGTAGTGTCGTACTGAGCGACTGCCTGGCAAACGGCGCCCAGCCGCCTGCCGGTGCAAAACGCTCAACACCCGACCTTTTTCCTACGCCTCCAAGGAAGGTGTCATTGATTCGCCCTCCAGTGCTAGTCACCAGGAGACCGACGCTCAACGCTCGAAGGCGAGATCCCTGCCTATTCTCGAGAGTCCTCCCGCATCTAGCGCACAGACCCCACCGAGAGGTAACCTGTCCGCCAGCGCAGTCGCTGACAGGCGCTAGTCGCCAAGGCGAGCATTCGCCAATTCTCTGCGCCCGACATTACCGATATTATACGTATCTCCTAACAAAAAGAACCTTTCCCTCCAGTAACCGTAACACCTATCCCTGAATATAAGGACCTTCCTAAACGTTTGAAAGATTTTGAGGTTCCCCGTCTTGTCTCTCCGCTTCCTCCCTCTCCCAGAAGGTACAACGCAGGTACACAAACTGTGGTGATACACCGAGACGCGGCAACTCAGATTACCGTGACTCATAGAAGTGTAGCTACGCAAGCAAAACCTCGTGGAAGAGGAAGCCGAAAAAACAACTGGAGGAAAGTTAATAAAGAGAATAGAATCTGTTCTAAATGTAATAAATGTTCCAATTGCCAAAACTGATGTTGAAAAATGTTCAAATAAAGTTTATTTAATGAAAACCGAGTCAAATTATCTTAGCGTTCCCAATATTAAATAGGAAAGCGTCGTAACGTAATTAGCGAACCGAGCGACATAAATAATTTTCCTAAAGTCAATTTTACGAGTTTCACAAATACGTTAAGCGTTAGAGCACAAGTACAGAGCGAATAATAAGGAAATAGCATGCACGACAAAATAGGCTTGTCAACATGTCACTTTCCACGCCTTATGGCTATTTTCTTGCCTTATAGTTCTTATTTCTACCGATTCTACCGATGTCGCCACCGTCAAGGCGGAGTTCTCGGCTCCTGATCCAGTAGCCTTAATCTGAAATCACGGTTACGAAATCCGTAATCGTGATTACAGATTGAACATACCTATTTCGGAATTATCAATTCCTAATTTCAGATTACCGATATATCTATTTTAAAATTATAAGTTCCTTACTCTGCCGTTAGGCAGTCAATGTCTCGCTGTGCCTGTTAGTTCTTGTTTTCATCTTGTATTACCTTAACTCATATTCATAATCTATATAACTTGGAATTATGGTTGTTCGAGCTCAGAAATATAAGTTTCAGAATAGCTACTGTAAAATAGATTGTTAGCTTAGCGTTAGCGTACTAGGCTACCATTTCGGAATCTTATAGGTTCTTAGGTTCGAATCCCATCAATGCGTGCGTATACAAAAATGAAAAATTGTAAAACAATGCGTAATTGTAAATAATAAAATAGAATATATGCGAAACCATGAATACAGATTAACTAAAAAATAGAAAAAATAAGAACAATTTACAAATAAAAATTCTTTTTTTTTTTTCGTTAAAATATCCGTAATAGTCGTTGTCTAACTGAGATGTGCAATTACTGCAACAGCAATTCGATGATATAACTGTATTTGGAAGACTCGAGATGTCTTCTCATAACCAACACTCACACTTGCTCAAGTCAATTTTTAGGTTTTTTAACTGATATTATTCCTCTGACGTCATCATTTTGATGACGTATTTCTAGTCTAAATACGGGGTTACGTAAAATTAGTGTTACGAGCAATCCAAATAATTTGATTACTAGTCTTGGGCCCCAAAATGGGTTCCTTAACTATCTTTTTTTCTCCTAGAATATACAAGGTGTTACTAAAAACTGTCCACTAACTACATAGCAGTATTCCTTGTCAAAAACTGAGTCGAAAAGTCCTGAACTATTTTTTTCTATAATGCTTAACAGAGCAGTAATCATTGAGTAAAGTTAGTCCAATCAGCGCCGTTCTTTAGCCGGGCGAACGTCGGTGAGCCGCGCGCCTGATAGTGTGCATGAGCGCTCCGCCGCGCGCGGCGTCACGGACGCGCTATCCCTTCGCGCGCGTTGTGTATAATATTCTTACGCATTGTAATAATAGAAATAATCTTTTCTTGCACTAAAAATTACTTTTTACTCTTGTCAGAAGTACCTCCTTACAGAAAGTTTTGATAACGGATAAAACTTTCACCGAGACATAACCATTATTAACATATAAAAATTTAAACAAATACAACAAATTATACTGTGTATTTTACAATACAAAATTTTACAATACAAAAATTATTTTCTAAACAATCCGTTTCGTTAGATATCTTTGCGTTAACTTAAATTAATTTATAAGACAAAGCACTTATTGAATCTTTCTACGAGTTTTGCCCACCCAGATAACATTTTGACGTCATAAAGACGTCTAAACGACGTCATAAAAATCCTTAGACGTCTTAAAAAGATTTCAGAAAGACGTAGTTTAAACGTCCTTGGGACGTCTTATGTCACTATTTACGACGTCTTTAATACAATGCATTAGGACGTAGATTAGACATTATTTTAAGACGTATTTTAGACTTTTTTATAGACATTTAAGACGTTTTTTAAACTTTTTTTTATAGACATGCATGTTGTCTGGCTATAATTAAGAAAAATACGAAAGAAGAGCTAGCGTTGTACTTGTAGCAATTAATATACTATTATATATTAATCCAAAAGTATATATGTATATGCCACTGTATTATAAGAGAGTATAGACTCCACGATATAACTGATACAAATTGTGTCGTACTTATATAACATTGCTCATCGTATTTTTCTTACGAGAAACGGATCTCATCAAAAGCCATCTATTGGTCGGATGATGCGATCGAAAATACGCCGTTCTAGCAAAGTCTTAAAGCCATTTTTTCTAAGACGTCATACAGACGTATTTCTAACAAAGTCTGAAAGACGTTTTTTCTAAGACGTCATATAGACGTATTTCTAACAAAGTTATAGAGACGTCTCTTTTAAGACGTCGTTACAACGTCATTAAGACATGCGTGTTGTGTGGGCAGTTACTCAGAAGTAATAAATTTTTAAGAGGAATTTACTGTAACAATTAGATATTTAAATAATCTCGTACTTAAAAAAAAAATACATTAAAAATATTATTAAAAAATAAAATATTAAATTTAAAAAAAACCTCTTTTTTTATGAGAAAAAAATTTATCCCAAGTGAATAACGCTGTCCAGATGTACAATCTTTTTGAAACTTAAGGCAAATAAGAGCAAACCGCCGAGCGAACAATATTAGTTTTTAAAGCGAATAATAAATAATAACACGTTTAATAACTTAAAACAAAATACAATACAAACGTTTCTGTCTTAGTTTAGACGCATAAATGAAAGTGAAATGTTATCGTATTCATAAAACATTGGTCAGCGGTAAAGTTGTTAGAAAAGATTGAACATAAGGTAAATTACGTGGTAACTGCTGCCTTTTAAATAAAATAAAATTGAAAAATTAGCTGCAATTTGTATAAGTTTTTTCACAAAGATGTAAAATTCACTTTTCAGACAGCATAATATCAATTTCTTGATAATCTACTGTGTCTGGTTTCAGTAATGAAACAATGCTAGTGTTCAGAATTCATGATAGAATCAAAGGTAACTACGTTACCGACGAGACGGTATAACAGATACCGCGTTCTTTATTCGGGTAACTCTCGTGAGCACACTAATGATGGCGGGCGGCGCCACCAACTGGCTGGCGTTGTGTTTCGAAGAGACAGAGCGGAACGGGGTGAATGCGAACCATCCCGCGTAGCAAAGAAAAGCGGCCATTGTGCCATTCCGAGTCTTGTTGCGAGCGAGTGCGGACGCCTGGTCCGTACGACCAAGAGAGAGTTACTACGCATTTCTGTGTGGATGCATGTTGCATCATATTACTAAGAGCGAGTGATCGACCAGATATACACGAGCGGGAATCGAGCGGTGTACGAGGGCACTCTGCCGCTCGATTCATTTTCTATCTGAGAGCGGGACGACGTACAGTCGTCATTATTCTTGGCTGGTCGATCTTCTGGAAACTGAGAGAAGATTGTCTACGGACAATACTATTCTAAAGCGGGCTCTACTGAGCAATTCAGAGAGAGTATTCAGGTAACGAGAGTCCATCTGGAACCGAGTTGTTTTCGCCGAGAATTATACTAATTCGCACGGCACTTTCCAGATGTGTCTCTCTCTTTCTATTTCTTTCGACGCATCGACATGATGACGTCATAACCGAGCAAGGAAAAACACCGCGAGTGCGCTGTTTCTTTACACAGAGGAGATATGTCCGAATATCTCACGTTTACTGCGGAAGATATATTCAAAGATATCTTGAACATTAATGTTAAACCGCCTGGACTAGAATATTTATTCTGTCTTTCTTCCTTTCTTTCATTACTGCGAAAAGTCGAGCGCTCGAATATCTTCAAATGTAAATCGTTACGACCTTGCAAGGTACCGATACACATACATGTATGCTTTCTTATTCACATGTTTATGAGAATACGATCAATTCGGTTATTTGTCTGCATGGCAACGATTAATTACGTTTGTCATATCTTTTCTAAAGACTCATATTCTATTATTGTGACGTTACACGCTGTAACATTCTACCGATTCTTTCATGGATACTATGAAATGCTAACTATTTGTGACAAGCTACCTTTGTAATTAACAAAGTTCATTCAATACTTTCTTATGTCATACGACATGACAAGTACGTCTTGTTACTCACTAAGCGAGATAACGTTTCGAGTATAAGTTATTTAAACGATAAATGCTTTAAGATACAGTCCACTACATATTTCAGATTATTGTTGATAATTCAAGTCTTTTACGTTAACGAAGAAATCTTTTTAGTTCTGATACACATCCTATTTTCTTTACGTTACGACAATTGATGTATTCTACTCAATTTATTACTATTATGATTCTTGTATTATTTCAATGATGTTATGTTATGGTGTGCACATTTTGTGTATGATTATTATGTATATTCACTGATTGATGTATACTCTATTTGATTTACATGTATTTTCTGCGCTGCTCTGTGCGCGATTAATTTGTATCAAGAATACTGGTGAGGTTTTTTGGCAGTTTCCCTCTTTCACGCACCGAATGGTGGTATTCTCTTTTGAGTTCTGCCAAGTAGAATCATTCTCTTTTTTTCAAATTAAACGGTTTTCATTTCAACTGGTTTTTTATTTAATGTGTCGCCTCCTCCCCTTTCTAACATGAGACCAGACCTACGAGAGGTTTGTACAGCTAGTGAGTTAAGATCAGTGCACGGATTGAAGGCTTAGGCTCAAGCGCAAGGTGAAATGAGTACATACAAATGTCATGAAGTATTATATAACAAAATAACACTAGTAAATAAAAAAATATAAATTAAATTAATAAACTAGTAAATAAAAAATCTTTCTAATGATTATTCTCTTATTGTCGAAAGACTTTCACACAATTGACATCTGTAGTCTGTTTTATTTATTAACTTATTTTTATTTATTTACGAGTGTTACTTTGTTATATGATGCTTCATGATATTTCTCTGTACTCATTTCACCTTACGCTTAAGTCCAGGCCTTCAGTCCGTACGCTGATATTAATTCATAAGCATCGTTTTGTTACTGAAATCAGAAGGTAGATCATCATGACATTGATATTACACTGTCTGGTAAGTGAATTTTACATCTTCATAAAAAAACTTATACGAATTGCAGCTAACTTTTCAATTTTATTTTATTGAAAAAGCAGCATTTACTTTATGTTTAATCTTTTCTAACAACTTTACCGCTGACCTACGTATTACGAATATGATAACACTTCACATTTATCTATGCGTTGTTAACGATTCGATTTAAGATTATTGTGAAATATTACAATAAAGAGGGTATAAACTAAGGCTGGAGCGTTTGTATTGTATTTTGTTTTTAGTTATTAAATGCATTATAATTTATTATTCGCTATAAGATCGACGTTTTGCTTTTATTCGCCTTATAAGTTTTAAAAAGATTTATTGTCTTCTTATAATAATAACAATATTTTCTATTTAATATTTTAAAGATTAGGGGAACGTAAAGAAGGAATGTTTTATTTATATTTGCAAATAAAAAGTTTCCTGTCGTTTTGAAACATTAATAGCCCTGATAAGGACTGTTTTGTAGTGAGCTGCTTGCTCTGAAAAGAGCCGGTTTAATCCTGAAAAGGACTACAACGCATAAAGTTGCTAGCCCTAAAAAGAACAATTTCTTAGTCCTGAAAAGGACTTTTTAAAATAAATCTTCAAAATAAGTCCCGCGAACCACAATGCATGCTTCTGCACGAAGAATACAATTTTTCTCGTACGCATCGAAACATTGGTCCATCGACAGTTTGGAGAGGTATTTGTATTCTTATCAATTTCATGCGTAACAGTCTTTTTTAGGACTAAACAACGGCTCTTTTCAGAACAAGCAGTTCACTGCAAAGCAGTTTTTTTCAGGACTACTTATATTTCAAAACATCAAGAAATTTCTCATTTGCAAGGATAAATAAAGCATTCCTTCCCTACGTTTTCGTAATCTGCAAGATATTAAACAAAAAATTTTGTATAATGTCATAAAAAAGGATAAATCTTTTTCTTATAACGAAAAATCTGTTCATTTTTTAATACGCTTTAATATTTTCTTTTAAGCATGAGATTATTTAAATATTTAATTGTGTTAGAGTAAATTCCTTTTTAAAAATTTGCTACTTCTGAGTAACTGGGCAAAACTCGTAGAAAGAATTAATAAGTGCTTTGTTTTATAATTTAATTTAAGTTAACGCAGACATCTAACAAATCGGATTGTTTAAAAAATAATTTTTGTATTGTAAAAGTTTATTTTTTTTTTGGAATTTGTTTGAATTTTTATATGTTAATAATGGTTATGTCTTGGCGAAAGTTCTATCCGTTATCAAAATTTTCTGTAAGGAGGTACTTCTGACAGGAGTAACAAGTAATTTTTAGTGCAAAAAAAAATTATTTCTATTATTATGATGCATAAGAATATTGCACACGACGCATAGCGCCGCCGCCGCGGTAGCGGCGTCGATTAGCCTTTGCGCGCGTCGCGTGCAATATTCTTACGCATTGTAATAATAGAAATAATTCTTTCTTGCACTAAAAATTACGTTACTCCTATTAAAAATACCTCCTTACATGAAATTTTAATAACGGATTAAAATTTTGCCAAAACAACCACTATCAACATATGAAAATTAAAACAAATACAAAATATAAACTGCATTTTAAAATACAAAAATTATTTTTTTTAAAATCCGTTTTTGTTTAGATATCTTTCGTTAACTTAAATTATACAACAAAGCACTTACAAAATTTTTCTAAGAGTTTTGTCCAGTTACTCAGAAATAATAAATTGTTTAAGAGAAATTTACTGTAACAATCAGATATTTAAATAATCCCATACTTAAAAGAAAATACATAAAGTGTAGTAAGAAATAAAGAAAGATTTTTTTATGAGAAAAAGATTTGTCCCAAGTCATGAATAACGTTTACCAGATATACTATCTTTTTCAAACTTAAGGCAAATAAGAGCAAAACACGTCGATCTTATAGCGAATAATAAATAATAACATATTTAATAACTTAAGACAAAATACAATATAAACGTTTCTGTCTTAGTTTAGACCCTCTTCAGTGTAACATTTTGCTATAATTTTAAATCTAATCGTCAACAACGCATAAATAAAAGTGAAATGTTATCGTATTCGTGAAACATTGGTCAGCGGTAAAGTTGTTAGAAAAGGTTGAACATAACACGTGATAACTGCTGCCTTTTAAATAAAATAAAATTGGAAAGTTAGCTGCAATTCGTATAAGTTTTTTTATAAAGATGTAAAATTTACTTATTCCCAGACAGCACACGCGGATATCCTAAGGACATCCATAAGATGTCCTTTACGGAAACATGATCATGTTTTTTGATGATAGTGATGCATAGGTATTTATTCACACAAAGTGTCCAAACAAAGTGTCAACATTTTTTTTGCAAAATCAACAATAATTTTTTTACATTATTACATATATAAAGCTAATGCTAATACTGTCGACGTGGCGGCCATGTTTGTTATGCTACGCTAGCGTTTCTCTTCCCGCGGTGGATGTTTTTTTTCCCAATACATACATGTATATGAATAAATATGATAATTTAATTTTTTATATTAGTTTATAGGAACCGCAACATAAACTTATTTAGAACTCCACTTCTAATGTGCTTAGATTCTTTTTGTATATTTCAAATAAATTAGTAAAAAACAGTTTATTTTTTATTTTAAAATTTTGTAAAAATAGTTGACGCACCGATTGTAATATAGTAAACACAGCTGCTATATTTGCAATTGTGACTTGTTTCATGAGTCTTGCACGAACAATTCATTTTTTCTATATAAATTTCTGTTAAGTAGAGACCTCGTAGATATCTCGCGAGAAGAGGAGGGGCGATACTCAAATAACGAACACGAAATAGAATTTGTTTGAATCAATTTATTCGGCAGGACTACTCGGTGGAATACCAGCATTCGCTGCCGGGACAAGGGAAAACTGCCGAAAAACCTTGTCAGTATTTGATACAAATAGTACACATAATACAGAAATTATAATACTACAGGTGAAAAGGCAAGAATACAATAATACCAAGTATAAAAGCAAAATACACGTAAATATTGGTGAATACTCACGATATGATCAAGAAACAATAGAATAGATAAATCTCTTTCAATCTTATAGGCATTGTTTAATACTAATATAACTCGAAATAAAGTTATAGATGTAAATAAGTAAAGTAAAAGTTGAATCAGTAATATTTAAACCAAAGAAAATAATAGTGAAGTTGACTTAAGAATATCTCAGGATCATTGGCAAATAAAGATATAAAGCAAAGTAATTACACTTGGCATCACTCAGTTTGAGCAGCCAGAATTAATAATGAATAAATCACACAATAGTAATAATAACTCGAGAGTATCCCGAGAATTATGGCAAATATCACACATGAGGAAATTCACATGATAGAATAAAGTCTTCCGCAACGCAGTGAATTAATCACACAACTAATCTTCACTCAAATGAAAGTGTATCACAAATATCATAAAGGATGTATCTCGCAAGAATAATACGTAAAATGTGCACAATGAAAGTAAATCTTGTAAAGCTAGAATATACTACAAAGAATGAAATAAACAAATAGAGAGATTATAATCTATCTCGCTGAGAATTGCTATAAATATTTAATAATAGCTGCGAACCCGAATGCGGGTTTTATGAATGTAAACACAAACGAAAAGTACGTATCAATTTAAGAAAAGACTAATGGCCGTAAGGTAGTAGGCGATATGAGCAGCTACAACTCGATGTAATCCCAATTTCAGCACGAGTTTTGCGGAACTGTGTTACGGGGTAACAATCGTAAGGAAGCGTGACCGCTCACGCTCGAACGTGTGCTCGGCTCGAGTTCGCGACAAGAAGTGAGTCTGCCGTCGCCGCATCGCGCACGCAGCCGAACGGCGCGACGTAAACAAAAGTCGGTCCTCCTCGTGCGTTTTCGGAAAATCAATAAATTGATCGCGCTCGACTATACACGGTGTCTCCTCGCGTCGAGCGATCGAATATCGAATTGCGACGGCCAGCCACGACCGCGATACTTAAACTCTAAACAATTTCACTTTCCTCGTCACTGTTGTTTATTAAAATATTTTTAAACTTCCTGTTATTACGTGCGGCTCCGACGTTAAGGCACTTGTTTGCAGACACAATGAATATAAATTTATAAATCTATCTTATATCTCGTTTTTACTGTCGCGCTATACACATTATTATCATACTAAAATTAATAACATTCTGGTCTTTGATGATGTTTCTTGTCGATAGTGATGCATAGGTATATTCACACAAAGTGTCCAAACGAATTGTCAACATTTCTCATGTAAAATCAACAAAATAATTGTTTTATATCATTACCCATATAAAGCTCATGCTAATACTCTCGACGTGGCGGCCATGTTAGTTATGCTACGCTAGCGCCCCTCTTCCCGCGGTAGATGTTATCTTTCCCAATATGTCGATGCTCTAAAAGTCTGGCCATAAGCGATTTTATCAAAATTCTGCGAGAGAGAAGGATATACATTCGCTACCGCTTTCTCTTTAATTTAGCCTCATCTGGTACGCTCAAGCACATTTAACAACTATAAAAGTGTTATAAGTATTGCAACAATAGATAGATAGCGAACGATAGCGATATTATAGCTAGAGAATGTCCTTCTCTCTCGCAGGATTTTGTCAAAATCGCTTATGGCCATACTACAGACTCTTATTATAGGGTTTCTAATCAACGCTAACGCTACCTAGCGTCCTACAGTCCTATATACAGAGAGAAACGCGACCGAGCACATGTGCGTAGAGAAAATGGCTGCCTTGTCTCTTTCTATCTAAAGTATCCTTCTCTTTTATTCCAAGTGGGGAGAGAAAATGGCGGAGGCCAACTGTTACGTCGCACTCCTCATAGAGGAAGCTTTATGAGCGAAATAGAATGTTGATTAAGCAATGTGCAAATTTATAGTTTGCATACTTAAAAATTGTGAGGAAGTAATGTGCAAATTTCAAATTTATTTACTTGAAAACTATGAGAAAGCAATGTGCAAGTTTTTACTTGCACACTTAAAAACTATGAGGAAGCAATGTGCAATTAAATTTCTACTTGCACACTTAAAAACTATGAGGAAGCAATGTTCAAGTTTCTATTTGCACACTTAAAAATTATGAGGAAGCAATGTGCAAGTTTTTACTTGAACACTTAAAAACTATGAGAACGCAATGTGCAAGTTTTTACTTCCACACTTTTTATGTTAATGGCAAATTTAACCAACGTTTTCTTTTAAGTAAGGTTTTTGTAAATTTTAATTATGGTTTGAGAAAAACCAGTAGTTTTCTGAAAATTTGATTGCTTCAAACTCTTAATAAAATCATAATTCTTTAAAAATTCTCAAATCATAGTTTAAACCGACTGAACGAAAGAGATTGTTTCGAAAACGTCTCGACAAGGGCTACAAAAATATGCAATAACGTGTAAACACTAAGTGAGTTGTTAGGATTGTATTGCCAACTTAAGATAAATTTATGAAATTATTATTGAAATTAAATTTTACATTTCAGTATCTTGAAGCTTATTAAATTCCTTTCAAAATGACATTATATTTTTTAATTCTGCCCATAGACTTCCGGCAATTACACAAAATAAATGTGGTATCTTATAATCGGGGACTTTTCTCTATGTATTTACCCAAAAATACATATTATTTATTATTTATGTTTACAATAAATACCTTATTTCTTTCTCTCTTTTTCTATCTCTGTCTTTCTTTTTGTTTTTCTCTATTCTCTTCCTGTTTTTCTCTGTCTCTCTTTTCCTCTTTTTTTTTTCGAAACAGCCGAGAATGCCAGAAATAATTTTAAAGAATTATAAATAGCCCGATATCTCAAAATTTGCGGAAGTTAGAGCAACCACGGGCATTTCTCAAAAAATTCAAAATTTTATAAAGAAAGAATTACTCTTTTACCGTTTATCGCCAAATTCAATACCAACCTTCCTTAAATGATACACTATCGATTAAAAAAAATTCAGCCCGATATCTCAATATTTGCGGAAGTTAGAGCAACCACGAACATTTCTCCAAAAATTCCAAATTTTATTAAAATAGAACCTCTTTACCAATTATCGCCAAATTCAATGATCAAATTATAAAATGATGAAGAAGCAATGTTCTCTAATTTGTACACTTTTTTATTATATTGGCAATTTTTTTCTAATTCTGTTATATTCTTCAGTCCTTTCTACCCCTATTTCATATACTATTCTTTAATATTTGGTTAATTTGTTCTTGAATTATAGCTTTTTAAAATTTCGGGGAATCTGTACAATGTGCAAAAGTTTCTAATTTGCACACTTTTTTATTATGGTAATGTTTTTTATATTGGCAATGTTTTTCGAATTCTATTGTATTCTATTGTATTCTATTGTATTCTTACTTTTCTACCTCTATTTAATATATAATTCTTTAAGATTTGGTTGATTAATTACATTACTCTATATACAGGACCTTAACGCTACCCGTTCATAGAGATGTTTTGCGCATTTCCAATGTTGTAGTCCAGGATTTATATTGTATCTACTTAACGCTCCAACAGTAAACGAAATATCGGGCCTTGTAGTATTTGCTAAGTAAAGGAAGCTACCTATTAACTCCTTATATGGTTTATCCTCTATCTCTCTTTTCTCATCAGGAGTCTTTGCTTCCATTTACTTTGATAATTTAATTCCTGAAGCTAAGCGGGTGTAGACATGGGTTTACATAAGCTCATTTCAAATCGTTCAATTATCTCATTTATGTATTTTTTCTGTGATATTTTTATTGATCCCGTATCTCCGTTTCTCTCAACTTGTATTCCCAATATTTCGCTTACCGGTCCTAAATTTTTTATTTTAAAAATTTTTAACTTCACGTAAAACTTCTATTGATTTACAAGCCAAAAGTATATCGTTCACATAAACATAGATGACTATTATTACAAAGAATTCATCAATATAACCAGTGTAAACATAGGATTCTACCTTAGAGGCTTCAAACCCAATTTCCTCTAATTTTTTACTTTTGTTAGTTTTTGTTGCCACGCACGGCCGGACTGTTTTAAACCATAAATCGGACGATGTAGACGATATACTTTATTTTTATCATGTTTAAACATTGGCGGTTGCTCCATATAAATTGTTTCTGACAAATCGC
Source organism: Leptothorax acervorum (assembly GCA_035220615.1). NCBI lineage: Eukaryota > Metazoa > Arthropoda > Insecta > Hymenoptera > Formicidae > Leptothorax > Leptothorax acervorum. The sequence continues at coordinate 444,820 of JASTWQ010000157.1, read as the reverse complement.
CTTGTATATTCCGTAGTTACGTCCATTTGATGTACGTGATACCCCATCTCTACGCTTACCGCTAAGAGTGTCCTTATCGTTTGTATTCGCGCAACAGGCGTATAAACTTGTATGTACATAATCAACGCCATATTTTTGTTTACAACCGCGTACGACTAATCTAGCTTTATACCTAACTATTTCCCCATTTTGGAACCTTTTTATACGAAAAACCCTTGGATGAAATTACTTTCATATCTGGCGTTCTATCTACTAAATCCCATGTATTACATTCTAATAATGAATTTGTATTACACGTGCATGGAAAATAGCACTTTCCGTGTGTGTTTTCTGTGCGGAAAGTAACGATTTGCCAACATCTACCTACAAAATATTCCACACGTCATATCCAAAGTCATATCCTACGGGAAACCCGTGCCCTAAGACTTATAGCCAACGGGTTCAAGCCATACGTAACGGGTATCAACGCCATCTCGCAGCGCACACAGAAAACAACTACCGAAAATACCGACACTTCGCCTCTTCCCAACACACACCTAACCTAACAGCTACTCATATGTCACTCTACTGTACATACTTGTACGCGCAACTCACATAAAGCAATTATAAAGTGAAAAAAATGGATTATATCATCCCAGAAACCGATAGTGACAACGAACTCACGCCTCCAGAAATAGTAGAAAGTGCCAAAACCGTAGTGCAAAATTTATTGCCACCAAAATCAAAAGAAAAATATATGATAACTTACAACAAATTTATGCAGTGGAAAGCTGAAAAAAGAACGAAATCTATGTCTGAACATACACTATTGGCATATTTCAAGGAGCTGTCAAAATCTCAAAAGCCATCTACTATGTGGGGAACGTACGTAATAATAAATAAACGTTGCTTTTATCATAGGCGGGGGGAGGGGCTCCGCCCCTCCCCCCCCGCGCCCCCCCTCCCCGCCTGCGCCCAGACTCGGGGGGGCTTCGCCCCCCCGAACCCCCCCGTGTGTCATTTCTCCCAACTCGGGGGGCTTCGCCCCCCCTCGTCCCCCGCAAGTCCTTCGCGTATCACACACTCGTGCGGGTAAACGCACTCGCCTTCGGCTCGTGCGACTACCCGCACTCGTGACGCATCCCTTAACCCCCAACCCTACATGCACTTGTAATACAAAATAGTATGTGTTACACGTACGGAAGTTGGCTATTGGTCACGAGCGCGGGTAGGCGCACTCGCCTTCGGCTCGTGCGCCTACCGCGCTCGTGGCAATAGCCAACTTTCCGCACTTGTAACACAATATACTATATATTCACTTTTCATAGCTTCTAATCATCTATCTTTATCAGGTCTTTTTAACACATTCTCTATCGTTTCTGGGTCTTTATCTAAGATATTTATTGCAACGTTCGCCGTGTGATACTGTTTTTTTGGGACGTTCTGGTTTACCAGTTCTTATCATTTTAGGTCTCCCTCGAGCCCTTTTACTATTTTCCGAGATTGACACATCTTCATTTAATGTATTATTTGCATCTTCATATTCACTAGAATCCGAAACATCTTCAGTATTTTCTGACTTACTCTTTTCTTTTTCATCTATTTGCTCTACACTATCTAATATTTCTGACTCATATCTATTACTTATGTTAGATAACAAATCTACATTTATTGATTCTATCCTATTATCTATTACATCTTCGATGAAACGAACGTCTGTACTTTTAATTACCTTCTTGGTACTAGAAATCCATAGTCTATAAGCCTTTGATTCACTAGAATATCCAACCAAAATTGCCTTTTCCCCCTTTGGATCAAACTTTGTAATACCTGGCCCTTTCTTTAAAAATGTAGCGTGAGAACCAAAAATTCTAAAAAATTTAACAGTTGGTTTGCGATCTGACCACAATTCGTATGGAGTTATACCATTATTTGCCTTTGAAGGGCATCTCTGTTCCGTAAGAATACTGCCGTATTAACGGCTTCAGCCCACAAACCCTCGGGTACATCTGACTTAATTAACATTGCACGCGCCATTTCAACGATTGTTCTATTCGCACGTTCTGCGACCCTGTTTTGCTGTGGTGTGTATTCAACTGATAATTGTCTCTTAATATATTGACTTTCTAAATAATCATTAAATTCTTTACTAACATATTCCTTTGCATTATCACTACGTAACTTAATTATCTTGCGTCCAGTTTCTTTCTCTCTTTTTGAATTCCGTTAAAATGTCACTGCGCGATTTTAAAAATACAACTTCCATATATTGCGTCTTATCGTCAATAAAAGTTGCAAAGTAACGTGCATTACCATATGACTTTACCCTCATTGGTCGGCAAATATCTGTATGTACGATTTCTAAAATATTTTTCGCTCGAGTACTTTTATCATTAAATGGCAAGACATGAATTTTATATCGATCACAGGTTTCGCATGGTAATTTTAGATTTTTCGACGGTAAATCTAACATAATTCAAATGGCCATACCTTTCATGCCATAATCTGAATCTTAAATTCGGGTCATCACTAACATTGAGGACTTCATGACTTGCCATTTGTTTCACTACGTACATGCGGTCTTTCTTAGTCGCGATAAAAATTAACGAATTATCCGGTCTAGTGATATACGCGTTGTTCTCTGAAAATTTCACTACGTATTTCTTTTCAGTCATCGCCGGAACTGACAATAAGTTACTTCTTAATTCCGATACATACAACACGTTTGTTAACTTTACTGACTTTATTTTACCGTACAATTTAATGTTAATTCGTACAATCCCTAAACCATGAGATATTATATTTTCTTTCCCGGCCGTACTAATATTGCTAACCGGCCGGCCGTTATAGATAACTTCTCGAACGCATTTCTGTCATTGCACATATGTGACGTAGCTCCACTATCTAAATACCATTCGTTTTTCCCTGACGAACATACCAGAGCTGAGATCGCGATTAGAGGGTCCTCTTCTTTGTGCTCCTTTGTTTTCCTTGCCTGATTGATCTTACCGCCATTTCTTCTTCTTAGACGACAACGGGTGTCCATATTTGCCACAGTTGAAACAGGTGCCATTAAATTTTTTCCTTGACGTCTTGCTTCTTCTTCTATTAGTTTCCCTTTAATTAAATCCACTGTCGGAATTTGATCCCTCGACTCTATAGCCGCTTTATTAAGTACCTATTATTTTGCAAATAACTCAGAAATTTATTAATTCACAAACGTAATACTAGTATATTCGTAAATCACAAACGATTTCCTATTAATTACAGTTATCAGGTATCCCAAAATCTGTTTATTACTCAAAAGTGTCGGCTGACATCACAACCAAAATAAAATTGTTAATTACAAAAAGATTTACAAACGAAATACACTTAGAAAAATTATAAATAATCAAATTTAGTAATTTCTGTCGGCTAGCTTCATAGAGGTGCGCGCTACATAGTTCAACAAATGTATTTATTAATTATAAACAATTTGAAGAGACTACAAAACTTCTTAATATCACTACAAAACTGTACAAACAAAATACAATTAACTACAAAAGAGATAATATGTTTAATGTATCATATGATATTAGCCGACAACTGACACTTTAAATATTTAATTAAAAATTAATTATGGACTAACAAACGAAAAGGAATACTGATACACAAACGAAATACAATCGATTTCACACCTATTTTTTTATTTTAAAATACATGTCGGCTAGTTTCATGGTCTATAATTAAATAATTAATTAAAAATTAATTATGAACTAACAAACGAAAATAAATGCACTACAATAATCTACAAACAAAATACAATCGATTTTACACTTAATTTTTTTAAAAAAGTGTCAGTCGTCAGCTAACCTTATACAAATTGTTGATTTCCTTATGTGTCCTAACTCCGCCTTTGATACGCTCAAAATAATAAGTGCGAGAGCCTTTTCATCCTTGGTTGTCCAATTCGATGCGTTTTCTTCCGCCACACGCCCCACAATTTCTCCACTATTACATAGCCCCAGAGGTCATTATATACAAGCACACTCTTCATTTGCATTTTCCATGCCTCATAGTTTCCATCGATTAATGTCTCGATGTGCTGTATACTGCTATGCATTTTGTTACAAAGGATCGGTGACACACATCAGCTGCTCAATTACACAGTTCTTTAATATACCTTTACGTTCTTCTCCGTTCCTGGGCCCATAACCTGTTGACTTTCGGGCAGGGATAACCAGGAAAGGCAGCCAATAATTTGTGTATAATAGTTTATTATATAAACGTGAACTCAGTTGCGTTCATACTCAGAGAGACAAAAGAAGCGAAGAAGAAACCGGAAGTAGTAGCGCGCGCAGTGATACAAGGAAACACATTAAGGATGTATTACCTATACCTTCCCAGCCAAAAGTATAGTAATCTGAGAAATCCAATATATATCGGTTGTATGCATACTTTAACGGCTTACTACTATTTAATATCATAACAAGGGCATTAATGTTACTGATTTAAATGATTTTAACCAGTTTTTATGATTATTAACAGCGTATTTGTAAACATTCTTAATGGAGGCTCAAAACTTTTGGCTGGAAATCTTCCCTGAATCCAACTGCTAGAAATACAAATTATCTACTATAATAAGTATCTGACGTCTGTATGTCTGAAAGTCTGACCGCAAACTACTCATTCATTAATGGACCGAATTTTTAAGTGGTGTACATGAAATAGGGGTAGAATTTCCCGGGGAGTGCCATAAAGTGTATAATTTTTCGTTACCGATCTTTTTGGAAACCGATTACGATATTTTTCCAATTTTTCCGGAAATAATTGACCGAATCTCAAAGAATTGTATATGAAGTAGCGGTAGAATTTTCCGGGGATTGCCATGATGTGTATAATTTTTCGTTACCGATATATAAGTACCCTGTCCGTCTGTCTGTCTGTCTGTCCGCGAACTACTCATTCATTAATGGACCGATTTTCTTGCAAAAGGTGTGAAAATTTTTCTAATTGCTCGGGGATGACGACGATGGGGTTTGATTTTTTTATTTACCGATTTTCTTGAAATTGGAGCCAAAATTTTGCTAATTTTACGGGAATTGCGACTATGAGTTTATTTTTTTCAAGAGGAAGCTTTCTCGATCTATATAATTACCTTATACTGATTTTCTTGAAACCGGTGCAAAAATTTTTTGGGGATTGCGACGATGGGTTTAATTTTTTTTGAAAAAAACTTTTTTTTTTATGAAAAAAAATTTTTTTTTCACGGTAACGTTCGATTTAATATGAATCTATATCATTACCTAATCTCTGTCTGTCTGTCTGTCTGTTTGTTTGCAAACTGCTCATTCATTAACGGACCGATTTTCTTGCACTAGGTGCCAAAATTTTTCTAATTTCTCGCGGATGACTATTATGGGATTCGATTTTTTGTTTTACTGATTTTCTTGAAATTGGAGTTAAAATTTTTCTAATTTTTGAGGGATTGCGACGATGGGTTTAATTTTTTTCGGGGATGGCTACCATGGGGTCCGATTTTTTGTTTTACCGATTTTTTGAAATCGGTGCCAAAATTTTGCTAAATTAAAATAATTTTGGTACCGGTTTCACGAAAATCGGTTTAAGAAAAATTAAACCCATCAACGCCATCCCCGAAAAATTAGAAAATTTTTGGCACCGGTTTCAAGAAAATAGGTCCATTAATAAATAAGTAGTTTTTGCGGTCAGAAAAAACATGATCGAATAACACTAGAAGACATGGCAATACCGCACTGTTGATATTACTTTTAACTGTTGGCTGCACTGAACGCTCGACCGATCTGACCGATGTAGTACATTGACAAGGTGAGAAAGTGAGGTTAATTAAAAAGTGTTGAAGTGCAATAACAACTCATTTTTAAGATATATATGCAAATAGATATCAGAGGCCGCATATAAACATCGGCTGGAAATGTCAAAAGCCAGCAAAAAAGGCGAAAAACATTTATAGCTACCGTCGTGCGCAGTGCGACGTTGCCGCGTCCTAGGCGTCTTTGGCGTCAAACGCCAAAATCTGTGAGAGTGCTGTAGATTTTTTTTTTTTTTTTTTTTTTCAGAAACTAGTCAGTGAATCATCGTGAAATTTATAGTGAACCTGTGTCAATGTATCCTCTGTACACCGTAATTTTTCCGAGATTTGTTCTCTATTTTTTCTTTACGTTCTGAATGCATATGTTTGATAACCTGTCAATCTCGTTAAGAACGCATACAAAATTAAAAAATTAATATCTTTTAAACGGGTCAGACAATCGATCTGAAATTTAGCACAGGTTTTTGGGATATATAAGTGCACAATCTCTGTAAATTTCAGCTTTATCCTTCTATTTTGACTGAACGGACATACATCCTTAATAGGAACTAACGCGTACGTATTTAACATCGAACGCGTACATTTAAGGATCGAACTTAATAAACTAAACATAAGCATTATGTATATTACGATATCTCTACAAATATAAATGCAATGAAAAGAGTAAATAAAATATATATCATTTTTTGCATAAATACATTTTATTGACCTTTAAATATAAGTTTATTGTATTAAAGACTAAAGTTATTTATTGACCGTACTGCAACCCGTTTTTCCTCGGTCTCGCCCGCCGAGAAGGCGCGGTTGCAAATTAGCCACCGATAATTAGGTAGGCAGGTATTCTCGAGGTATTCAGGCAGACAGGTATTTTCCGAGGCATTCACAAGGCATCAAGATAGGCAGATAACATCCAGATTTTCGCGATGTATTCCAGCAGGCAATTTCGAGATACTCGCGAGGTATTCCAGCAGGCAATCTCGAAGTATTCGCGAGGTATCCCGATAGGTATTCAATCTCAATGATATGCGCGAGGTAACGCTAAAACTTGGGCGCCAGGTGCGAATACGCGCACCACGTTTTCGTAAGCTAATTCTTAACGCGATCGCCCGGACACGCACGTCCACTCAGGGCGCGAGGCGAGTTTGATACTCTGAAGAAAGGGGGAGGCGGCGCAGCGCAATCAACACACTCAAATAATGTATAACAAATAAGAAGTATATTTACGGAAAGAAATAGAATGTTGGTGAAAAGTGATAACAACAGAAGATAATAGAATGATAGACTCGCAATCACGACTCACTCATACAACACACTCGAACTATATTCGCCATTCCGTCGAGACTCGAAAGACCGATCCGCAATCCACTCGAAATATTCGCAACTCTGGCGAGACTCGAAAACCCGCACGACATTCCTCGGCCGCCTGCGACGCAACAACCGTAAACCCGAACTTCCCCCGACACGTTTTACGACGTTCGCGAGACAACTTACTCGAACTCGAAATTCTCCCGACACGTTTTACGACGTTCGCGAGACAACTTACTCGAACTCGAAATTCTCCCGACACGTTTTACGACGTTCGCGAGACGATCGCAACACTTTCCGCGACACTCTCTTTCCCGATTCGCGAAACAATTCCGAATCCGCGAAACAACACTAATAACCACCGCGATTCCGCGATCCCGCGGAAACTTCCGACGCAACGGTCTCACTCTATCGGGCGCATCCGACACGCGCGATACGCCCGACGCAACCGTGCACGGAAAGTTTCCCACACCCACACACACACGCGTGACTGTCGGCCGCACTGGTCCCCGAGGAGGGTTCTTACGCGAGCTCAAAACCGTGTGCGCCCCCGGCCAGCCTCCTTTGTCCGCGTCTCAAGGTGAAGGTACTCTAGGTACCACACAATTTCCTCGCACGAGGCAACGTACGTGCACAGGTAGCTCAAGGTAATTTTGGAGAGGCGGAGGCCGAGGTCGCACACCGAACGCAACGAGATACCGGGGTGGTAGCCTTACAGAATCTGCTGCGCTGCACCGGACGGCTGTTGGGTCGGGGTGGACTCGCACGGTTCCGGGATGCTACCTCTTCTCCAGCTAGCACGACAGTGCCGAGTCGTTCGCCGGTTCGGACCGCGTTGGGTCCCCGCGCATGCGCGGCCGCCCGCGGCCGCTCAGCTCCGCCGATCCGCTCTTCGCGCTGCTCTCGCCGCTCGCGACGTCCCACGTGACGCCTGCCGCTCGCCCGCGGGACTTTTAAATGGAGTGCTCATCGCCTTGTTTTACTGGCGGTACCGGTCGGGACTCTCCGAGTCTGATGCAGGTGCGCCAGGCTGGCCAGGCCTTGGCCACTGACCGGTGCAGTCTAAGTCCCCGGCTGCGGCATCCGGGATCGCACGTCCGCCCTGCAGCAGCGGCGTTGCGTCCCTCACACACCGTGGCGGCGCGCCCTTGGCTTCCTTGTTGCGGCGGGCTCGGGGGTCTCGCTGCTCCTTGCGGGACCGCGGGACGGCCCGGCGGCGGGTCCGGACGTGACTCGGTTGTCGGCGTGCTGCTCCGCTCGGTCCCCGCCGTCGCGTGGTTTTCAAAAGTTGGAGGTAAAAATTGATTTAACTAAAGGGTAGGAGGGGATAATATGTGTATCACACAACAAAATAATATTATGCTATTAAGATCCAAACTTGGACCGTTATGGCAATTATTTTAATTTAATTTGGTTTGATATGTACAGTCGAATAACTTTAGTCTTTAATACTGTTTATTTACGTCTTGGCGAAGAAATAAGACGCTCAAATTATTATTAACAGATTATTGCGATAAATGTTACCACATGCCTCAGTGGTCGAATTAGGACGACGCCTGCACGGAGAGCGGCAGGTTCCAGGTTCAAACCCTGGCTGGGGTAATATTTTTCGCAATAATTTCTTTAACATCATAAGTTGAATCGTTTCGCTATTCCAACAGGGGCTGTGTTTTTAAGTCTGACAAATCTAGTCGGCGCACAGTTTTCAAGAGTTGAAGGTAAAAATTGATTTAACTAGAGGGAAGGAGGGGATAATATGTGTATCACACAATAAAATAATATTATGCTATTGATCCAAGCTTGATAAGTTTATTATATTTGTGTCTTTTACTTTTAACTGTTTAGTTGTTATATGATGCGACACTCTTATATCTTAAAAAAATACATCATAATAGCACTACGTAATAAATTATTTCTATATATGGTTGCGCTAAAAAACACTGCAGTCAATGATGTGTTCCTTTAATTTCTCAATTATATTACTCTCTATATAAACTCTTGCATAACTCTACATGTACCTAATTAACATAATAATCAAAGAATATTTTACATAGAAATGACGGTTATATTATATGAATTTATTACGGAAATAAAATATATTATACAATTATTATTACAAAATGTGCATAATATATAAAAATAAAATACAAGTTACCCAATAAGTTTCGGTGTACAGGAACAGTGCTTACTTTTTGTATTACACTTAAAAAATACAAATCATTGTACCCAATAACTTTTGGTATACAGGAACGGTGCTTACTTATACTTAACATTAAAAACGCAAAATATTACACCCAATAGGTTTTGGTATACAGGAACGGTGCTTAATTAAACATAATATTTAAAAAACGCAAAATACACTACTCAACAAAATTAGAGGATCACTTAAAATCAGCGCTTAAAAAAACCAAATTTAAAGTTATGTATCTTTGTGAAAAATGATCGCAAAGCGATGTTTAAAAAAGCGTTTTAAAGCTTGAACCCTCAGCTTTCGAATGCTTCAAGGCTCGTTTCGATAATGCTAATACCGATAATGCTAATAGGTCTTTTTCCTAAAAAAACTGTATTGTGCTGCCGGTATTAGCACTATAATCGAAACGAGCCTTGAAGCATTCGAAAGCTGAGGGTTCAAGATTTAAAACGTTTTTTTAAACATCGCTCTGCGATCATTTTTCACAAAGATACATAACTTTGAATTTGATCCTTTTTAGCGCTGATTTTAAGTGATTCTTTAATTTTGTTGAGTAGTGCACCCAATAAGTTTCGGTATACGGGAACTGTACTTATACTTATAAATAAAACTTTAAACGCAAAACATTGCACGCAATAGGTTTCGGTATATAGGAACCGTGCTTACTTATAAATAAATAAAACTTTAAACGCAAAACATTGCACGCAATAGGTTTCGCAGTATACAGGTCAACCGTGCTTAACAAATAAAACTTTAAACGCAAAACACTGCACGCAATAGGTTTCGGTAGACAGGAACGGTGCTTACTTATATGTTGTACATACGCAGTACGCACATGCAATCAAGTCTAACTAGAGTCCCTAGAATAACAGTCTGACTGCCGCCATTTTGTTTCGAAAGCAAAGTCTGTCCAGACTCTGATTACAGGGACACTACACTGGTCTCACCTAAGCGCCCGCGACGGTGAGTCGCGCCGCCCCTGCCTTGCCTACCTTCTGTACCCGGCCCGTGATAAGGTAATTATTTCCTTAACTCGAAAACTAAGTTTCAGGAAAATTTTTGGTACGGAAAAAATCGTCTCAGAATCGCGTCAGAAATCTGACATTTGCGGGACAATATGGTTATTTTGAATCACCCTGTATGACCGCGAAGGCACAAAATATGTTTCACACCATATATGTCATTTTTGCCTTACTTTGCTCAAGGTCGGTAAATGGTAGCGTCGCTACCGACGCGTCCATTTACCGACCTTGACCCTGCTTTGACGTCTTCTGCTCAGATTCTCCTGTCACAGAGAGAAGGATGAGAGCGGTCATGGGCGCATTTTAGCTGTCACCTTATTCCGTGGCGCATCTATGTCCATAAAATGTGGACATTGAACTACGTATCCAATGTCCACGAATCCCGTAGGTAATGTCCACGATTTTGTGAACCTCTTCCGTGCTATGTCCACGATATTGTGGTTCTCTTCCGTGCTATGTCCATGATACTGAAAATCAATAAGTGAATGAGTCAGACAAGGACCGACAAACAATCGCTTCGTTTTTGTCTCACGTATCACGTTACGGTGGGGACGAAGCGAGCTAGCAGCGGCGAAGCCTTTTCCTGTTATCCGTCTCGCTTCTCTTACGCGCTGCGTTCCGTTCAATTTCAAAAATTAATATCTCTGGTTATATCTGTCGTACAGAAATCTTTAAAAAAGCATTTTAAAGCTGAGGAGACAATCTTTTCGAAAAAAATAGTTTAAGTTGCAAGAAATTGCAAATTCCAATTGTTATAAGCAATTGAAATGTTTAATTATTTTTTTCACTAAAAAGTACATTTTTTTTAATTTTTAAAATACTGCTATCTCATTTTCTACTTTATTCTGAAAGTACATATATTTTTTATTTTATGAATAAACGATGGATTCTATTTTTTATATAATTTTAATGACTGAGATGCCGTGCCGTTCTCGCGTCCCTGGCTTGACCAAGTGGCACAGCACATTGATTTTTTCGGAAATCTCTTGTGGGAAGAAATGTATGTACCTATAGTATAAATGACATAATATATAATGTTAAATATATAATTAAAATTATACAAATCATATTTTTGTTATAAATATCACATTTTAATCATTATTGTGTAGTATATTCTGGTAAAGTAAATTGTTACTGTACTGTATAATTTGATCATTAATTTTCTTTTCTGTTTTGAAATTGCCGAGATTGTACGTAATAATGAATGTTATGCTCAAATTTTTCTTATTGAGAAATTTATAAAGTTATGAAGAACAGTGTAAATTGCAATTTTGTTGAACTGCAGTAGATGAAAAAGTAATAGCGTAGTCACTTACAGGCTTAAAAGACCGAGAGACTTGCCGTAGAGCGCCAAAAGTCTAGGTCTATATAGGAATTTTCCGATAAGAAAAAATAGAGCATAACTTTCATTACGTAAAATCTCGGCAATTCAAAACAGAAAAGGAAATTAATGATCAAATTATACGTAGTACAGTAACAATAATTTACTTTACCAAAATATTACACAATAATTATTAAAATATAATATTTATTGATCATAACAAAAATGTGATTTTTAAATAATTTTGATTATATTCAACATTATATAGGTATTATGTCATTCATATTATACATATATACTGATATACATTCTTCCTACAAGAGCTTTCCGAAGAAATCTATGTGTCGTGCCACTTGGTCGAGCCAGAGACGCGAGCACGGCACGGCATCTCAGATATTAAAGTTATATAAGAAATGGAATCCATTGTTTCTTTATCTTTATAAAATAAAAAATATGTGTATTTTTAGAATAAAGTAGAAAATAAAATAACATCGTTAAAAAAAATTTTTAAATGTATTTTTACTAAAAAAATTAATTATACATTTAAATTGCTTCTAACAATTGCAATTTGCAATTTCTTGTAACTTGAACCATTATTTTCAAAAAGATTGTTTTCTTAGCTTTAAATTGCTATTTTAAGGATCTCACGACAAATATAACCAGAGATTAATTTTTGAAGTTGACTTCTTTATTTTTCACGAAAATTGTATTGCTTATAACTTTTGCAAGAAGAAAACATTTTGGTCAAACAAAAAATACGTATCTGCTTATTTTATGTATATTTCATGTAAGTAAAGTTTCACAATCAATTTAAAAAATAAGTCATTTCTCGTCCGATTTGACGTGGAATTGCCCATATGCATAATATAATATATATAAAAGATGTGTATTTTTTGAAGGGTATAGCAAGATAAGGGGGGATAACACATGCGGCCCATAAACAAAATTAATTTGGATTAGGGGCATTTTTAAAGGTATAATAATTGTTAACATTATCTGTGGAGAATTCCATATCTCTTTCTCGCTCCATTTCCGGAATATCATAAAAATACCGCGTATTTTTTTCTCTGCCGCTATTATTGATATCAAGCTGAGGTTGGTCTCATATATCATAAATCATTTAAGGCATTATGAAACATACGTTTTTCTTTAGAATTTTTCAGGCCAAAACTTGACTTGCAGAATCATTTAAAATATTCAAGAAATGTTTTTGCACGCTTCTTAAGACGTAAAACCTTGGAAAAAATTTAGAATATACCTATACGTTACATAAAAGAGTATTTTCCCAATTTTTTTCAGATTTTTTCAAACATGCCACCATATTTTAAAAACACTTATTTGTTTTATCGTTTCGTAATAATAAAAATTAAAATCAATAAATACATTGCTTCATTTAACTACAATTATATTGTTTTAATTTTCTTCAATATTCATGTTATTAATGATAAAGATAATAGCTGTTATCTAAGCAGTTTCTAAGTTGATAATTCACGAACCAATTAGCCTGTTTAATTATGTAAGTAAAGGACAAAGAATTTTCGAAGGCTTATAAGTTAATAATTATTTACATCTTTATAAATCACAATTTTATGTTTACTTTAAGAATATAAGATTTATGTACAATCACATATATTTATTTGTTCCAATAAAACAATTTAATCTTTATCACTATAACTCTCGTCAATAATTGAGTCAATTCTTCCAGTTGTAAATATCTTTGTTAAGATTTCTGCTGGTATTCCTGCCTGGATTTCTTACTATTCCTGCCAAATACCGGACATGTAAAAGATAATAAATAATCACAGAAACATGTGAACAACAACGAATAGTCAAGTCCATTCTTACACATTTACACGTGTATCACAAAATTCCACTTTACCTAACAGAATTAGGTTTATATTGGACATATAGCACTTGTACCCTGCTAAAAATGTCCGATTGAAACCGATTGAAAAAAGTTCAATCCGCATGAATCCGGTTTCTTAATCCGGAATTCACGGATTCATAACGATTAAACCGATTAAAAACGATTGAAACGGATTCGTATTCAAGGATGTAATTTTAATCGGTTTCTATCGGTTTGAATCGGTTTTAGTCAATCCGTTTTAATCGTTATAAATCTATGAATTCCGGATTAAGGAACCGAATTCACACCGATTCATTTATTTCAATCGGTTTTTATCGTTTTGAATCGGTCTTAGTCAATCCGTTTCAATCGTTATGATTTCGTGAACCCCGTTTTAATTAATGTGAATCCGTCTCTGTCGCTTTTAATAGTAATTATATTTCAATTTGTTTCAATTGGCAAAATAAAGTGCAGGCTAATGAATCGTATTGAATTCGCTATTAAAACAAATAGATATAATGCGCGATCAAATAATCACGTTTAATTATATACAAATAAAATTGGTCATTTATAATTAAATATATTAAAAGGTATAATAAATTGCTTAGATGACTCAAAATCTTTTTGATTGTCTAAAAACCAAATATATGTATTTGTATGAAAATGAAATAAGTAATACCTCTTATAATAAATAATATCATGTAATAATAATATGTAATAAATAATATTAACAACTTTCTGATGACTTTTTGATATTTATTTATTACCGGTTTTTAAACATAAAATATTACTTGTTAGTAATGTTTTATATTTATTTCAAAATTAGTCTCGCTAGAACTAGTATTAAATTAAATTACAAACATATTTTATTAAAAAATAAACACTGTTTATAATAATCAATAATATATACTGCCCTTACATTATTTTTTTGTAGCTGCGCTTACTTAAAATGCATTTTTTAAATATCTATATAAATCTAAATCATACAATATCCTGCTACATCAAACTTTTATATCATAAACATAAATCATAAACTTTATAATCATAAACATTGAAGTTGAAACATTAAATTTGAGTTATCTTGAAACATTTTTAAGAAACTAAAATTATACACATTTTTTTACTCATAGATCCTGCTATACAACATTTATACGGCATCCTTCAACGGATCAACCTCTTCAATTTCTATCTCAGATAAAGAAATTGGTGTTCGGGGACCAATCATAGAATACATCACTTGTTTCAGCATTTTATTGATTTTTGTTATCAGGTTCACGACTGCAACCTGCAGTACTTTCGGTAGTTTTTTTGTTCACACGAAGGTCTTCAAGATTTTCATTAATTTTAGCTGGACTAGTACTTGCTTGCGTCTTTTTCTCTATTTGAATCTTTTCATTATTGAGGTCTTCGTCAGATTTTGATAACTATTTAGTCTTGTTCGAGCGTTTACTTGATTTTTTACTCGAACTTTCTCTATCTCTTTTCAATTCGGCTATTTTCTTACCAGCAAAAATCAAACTTATTTAATTCGCTCAAATAATTTTTTCTCGTCTTTTGTTGGTTTATAGGTGTTCTTCATCCAATAAATATAAAAGTCTGAAAAACAAAAAATTAACGTTATTAATTACTTATCAGAAAAATGACGATTAAGTTAATAACATTACTTTAAAAATATATAAAATGTTAAATAAAAATTTAAAATACTGATAATAAGATAAAACACTAATAGAATACGGAAAACTTAAAATAGTGATAAATAACAACAAAATAAAATAATTCTATTGAAAAAAATACTACACTAACAAAAAATACTCTGAATTTATATGAATATTTATTCCAATTTTTCTAATATATAATATTTATTTGGAATTAACAATATCTATTTATTTGACGTAAAAATACTTATTCGATTTAAAATATATCCTTACCCATAATTAATAAATATTTATTACTTTTAATAATTATATTAATATTAGTTTGAATAAATAAATCGTTAGGAGTACCTACTGGAATATTTATTTGAATTTAGTTTAAATTTTTTTTAATGCATTTTAAATATACACAGTTTCATTAAATATAATATTCTGTTTTATTGTAAACAAATATTTTTTACCTTCACATGCGCCAAATTTGACTGGATCTAATTTGATAATATTTTCCTTTGCATTTAATAATTTTCTTTTTGCTAACTGCTATTCGTCATCCTCATTATTCAGCATATATTCCATCGGCATACCTAGGATATCGTCATTCTTTACTGGTACCTTTAATAAATATGAATTATTTTTAATATTGCAAGAAGCATACTAAATAATATATATGTATATTGGCTGTCAAATCCTTTGATTTAAATTTTCTATATTATATAATCATTTTTAAAATAAAACACTTCCATCTCTAAAGCTTCATATATTTCCAATTACTTATTATTTAAAAAACTATTGATCTATTGGTTTTTGAATATTTTATTAAGAAATCCCATTCTAAATTTTTTATATTATTTTTATCATTTTGACGCACCAAAAAAATTAATATACATATAAAACCTTCAAAGTTCTTATTAAATACATAAATGAAGAGTATGTTAAATTTTGGAATATTTTATAAATATATTATAATTCTACGTCTAATATTATTCATGTTATTTACATAGGAATGTAATTTTTCCACTTTACGCAGGCAATAAAAATAAGCTATTTAACCACTTTAATTGTGAATACGCTAACTTATCGCAGTGGTGTATGCGGTAAGAAGCAAAAATGTATTCGTTATATACAAAAATTGATATTAATTGGTTAATTTCCATGTAAAAATATATTATCAATACGCATGTTAGTAACTAATACTCACGTTTTCTATTCTTCTTAGGAATTTTAATAAATTTTCTGCTTTTTAACAAATATACTAGTACCTACAAATAGAGTTACTTGTAGCTTCAACCTCAACACTTGTACTGTTTTGTTTTTAGAAAAATGTATTTACATGAACAGTATTTTTTTGTGATATAGGATTTTATATTTTATATTACGGATATTTTGTAAATTGATTATAAATATTATTACATTTTGCTACACAAAACATATTGATCCAATCCAAATAAAAATATAGGAATTTTTATATTATGTAAAAAGAAATTTTCTCATGCAGTCTTTTATTAAATACAATATTTATAAAAATAAATAAATATTGATATTAGCTTGCATAATGCAAATATTAACTGCGAGAAAGATAATTCGTATCAAGAGTGTTCTCAAAACAAAGATAAGAAGATAGAAAAACCAATTAATCAACATAAATTTCGTTCGTCTATGATATACATTCTATCGTATATTTTTTCTGTATAAGCAAAACTTACCTCTACAATACCGGTGGATAACGCATATCCTGTCATTGCCAGTATAGCGACAAGCGCGGCGAGAATTTGGTTTCTTCTCTTGTTGGGAAATTCACTTTCGGAATCTCTTCTTAATCTTTCGGCATTCTTCTCGGCTCTATGCTTCTCATAAGTCTGATATTCATTCTCAAAATACCTCTGTGATATGCGCGACACATACTTCACTAGATTTGTACAGGCTTTCAGATGATTTTGTAAGACTGGGTTTGGTAATGGGGCCTTGAGCAACGGTGCCAGATACGAGTAAACAACGGCGTCTATCGCGCTAGGCTGTTGCCCACAAAAGAAATCTCTATCTCCAAGCCTTGTAAATAGCAATGTTAAACATTTTTGTGCTTCCAAATATACCTGTTGTTACGTAAATTCTTAAAGTTAATCAAAATAAATCTTTTGCACTACACGCGAAACCCTCGGCGCGATTCGCGAAGCCTCTCGTCCGCCGAGACGGGAGACCTCCCCTCCCCGGTAAACATTTGTAAACAATGCAGCGTCGCGTGGCATTACAGGCTGCAGTTCCTCGCAGCTGAACTTTTTGCACTTTTCATCCTCTTTCCTTTTCTCCCCAATGGCCAATCGTATGTATACGTAGTATGTATGTATGTACATACGGTATGTAAGACCGTGGTATGTACATACATACATACCATAGATAATATATATTTATAAAAAAATATAAAATAAATAAATAAAACTTTTTATCTCAATCCGATTCACATGGCTAATTTCATTACCCGATTGAAATAGATTAAGCGCAGATACGCACGATTGAAACCGATTTAAGTTGGATTTAGATGAATCCGGAAATATCACATTAAATCCGATCCCGGTGTTGTATTAAAAGTTAACGATTGATGAGAATTCAATAACATTCACGCGGTCATTTTATTCGCCCGATTAAAATGGATTGGCACAAATACGATTGAAACCGATTAAATCGAATTCAGATGAATTCGGAAACATTACATTAAACCCGATTCCGGTGTTGTATTAAAACTTAACGATTGATGCGGATTCAATACGATTCATGTGATCACTTTATTCACCCGATTAAAATGGATTGGTCTAAATACGATTGAAAAGGATAGCGGCGGATTTAGATCAATCCGGAAATGCCGAATTGAAAACGATTCCGATTGATTTGGTATTAAAACCGATTCACTCCCAATCGGACATCCGATTAACCGGATTGAAAACGCATTCATTCCGATTTAATTTCATCAAATTTAATGCGCAACCAATCGGATTCAATCGGTCATTTTCAGCAGGGTATACACTTCTTTGTATATTTTTTATGAATCTCAGTTATTTAAGAGAGAATCTTGACTTATTGAAGTTTTTGAAGTTGGGTCCCGGCATATTAATAAAAAAATATACAAAAGTGTATATAAGTGCTATATGTATATACAACATAAACCTAATTCTTTTGGATAAAGTGGAATTTTTTAATGGACGTAGGACTATTCGTTGTTGTTTACCTGTTTCTGCGATTATATTTATTATTTTTCACATGCATTTAGCAGGAATAGTGAGACCAACAGAAATCTTACAAGAATTTTTAAAACTGAAAGAATTGACCCAATTATTGACGAGAATAGTGATAAAGATTAAATTGTAATTATTGCAACAAATAAATATATGTTAAAACTAATAACAAGAAACAAGCTCTCCAGATACACAATCAAAGACACGATATAAGGCAAATGAGAGCTATACGCTGATATTAAAGCGAGAGATTTAAAATTTGTTTAATAAATTTTAAATCTTTCGTGTATTTCCAAGTACACGAATTTCCAACATACTTGGAAATACACGAAATATTTAAAATTTATTAAACAAATTTTAAATCTCTCGCTTTAATATCAGCGTATAGCTCTCATTTGCCTTATATCGTGTCTTTGATTGTAAATATATGTTATTGTATATACTTAAATCTTATAGTTTTTAAAGTAATCATAAAACTGTGATTTATAACAAATATGTAAATAATCATTCACTTATAAGTCTTTGAGAGTTTTTTATCCTTTACTTACATAATTAAACAGCCTAATTGATTTGTGAATTATCAACTTAGAAACAGCTTACAATGGAAGCAATCGATTGTTGTAAAAAAAAAAAAACAGAAAAAATAATTTTAAAAAATTTGTATTGATCCGCATTTAATTTTATAAAATTGCAAATGTTAATAAAAATTAATATTATTATTTGATTCCTTTCATTATTCTACGTATAAAGGTGTGAAGATAAAGTCATTAAAAAGTGAATACTTTGCAAGATATTTTATATTTTGTATTAAAAATATCATGACAAAATTTGAAATATCTTAGGAAATTTTTAACGAAAGAGAACTTTATTATAGGGTTTTGAACACGTCTCGACAAGGGCTACAAGAATATGCAATAAAAAATAGGAAATTTTATTTAAGGAAACATCAATCACATTGACCTGGCCTTGAAAAGGTTACTCAAGGTCAAGTCCATATTTTCATCATGTGGCCCCCATCAAACCATGTAACTTTTGTCTGAAACATTTTTCTGTATCTTCCACATTTTTCGAGATATTTGCCTGCGGCATTTAAAATAGTCCACCCTGTATATGTATATATATATGTATACATATATATATATATATATATACATATATATATATACATATATATATATATAGATATATATAGATATATATAATTATTATTATACATATAGACAAAATTCCACGTCAAATCGGACGAAAAATGACCTCGCATTTTTTAAATTGATTGTGAAACTTTATTTACATGAAATATACATAAAATAAGCAGATACGTATTTTTTGTTTGTCCGAATTTTTTTTGCAAATGTAAGCAATACAATTTTCGTAAAAAATAAAGTCGTTAACTTTAAAAATTAATATCTCTGGTTACATTTGTCGTAGGGAGATCCTTAAAAAAGCAATTTAAAGCTAAGGAGACAATCTTTTTGAAAAAAATAGTTTAAGTTACAAGGAATTGCGCATTCCAATTGTAATAAGCAATTAAAATGTTCAATTAATTTTTTTTTATTAAAAAATACCTTAAAAATTTTTTTAAAATAATGCTATATCTTATTCTTTATTTCATTCTAATAGTACATATATTTTTTATTTTACGAAGAAACGATAGATTCTATTTTTTATATAATTTTAATGACTGAGGCTCCGCGTTGCGCCGCACCGTGCTCACGTCTCTGGCTCGACCAAGTAGCACGGCACATCGATTTCTTCGAAAATCTCTTGTAGGAAGAATTTACAGTATAAATGACATAATAGGGGAATTGTGCCTAAAACGACATAGGCCGTATTTATATAGTCGGATCTTATATTTAAGACCATCTTAAGTAATGTCCTAAGATGCTAATGAACCAATCACAGAGCCGTATTAGCATCTTAAGACATTACTTAAGACGATCTTGAATATAAGATCCGACTATGAATACCGGCCGTAATATGCTAGTTTGGCGCTTTATATCGCTGCTAGAGGAGCCGCTGGTACATTTTTATACGTCGAAATCCATCATGTCTTTAATACCTGTTGCAAATTGGTAATGAGTAGGGGAAAGTGGGGCACGTTGAGACACCTAAATTCAACTCGCTGTATTTTTGTAAATATTTATGCTAAAATTCTTTTCAAGGTGATTTGCAGCAAAAATTTACATAAATTATGAAATTTTAATAAGTTTATTGGTTTAGCGTGCTTTACTTCCTAAATAAATAAAAAAAAATCAATTTCCGAAAAATGTCTCAACCTGTCCCACTTTTCCCTATACGCTTGAGAATGGAAATTTTACTACTAATCTATACTTTACATCTAATCGAAAACGTAAGTATAAAAAATTGCGATGCTATTGTAAACATTTATAATTTTCAAATAAAAACCATTATTGCTCGAATTTTGGCCGTTTTCTATTGTTTAAGCGTATAGAAAATTATTTTGGCACATTTGTTTTTAGCTCATTACTTTATTTCTTTTTGATATTTAATATTTTTATGTTTCATCATTGAGTGTTCTTATATGAAGTCATGCTGTTGCACTTATTATATTTTTCTAATACAATCTAACTTTTTATTTTATGGATAGAAAGTTTTACTAGTGACCGGACAAAATAATTTCCATTCACAAGCGTGCACTCACTACCATAACTTGTAACAGGTACTAAATACACGATGGATTTTGATGTTTAATGTAAGTATTGTCGCTCTTCTAACAATAAACTGCAGCGATATTAAGCACCTAAACTAGCACTATGTCATTTTGCCCGATATATCAAGGCAAAATGAACAATTGTAGTGTTTTGTTTATATGTTGTTACATAACTAATGCAAATTTATAAAAATGTTTAAATATTATAATACCAAACTATTTTTATCCTAAAATGTTTCTAAACAGGTTACATAATTTTTAAGTACTACAGAATAAATTGACAATGTTTAAAAAAAAAGTATGTCGTTTTGGGCACAATTCCCTTATATATATATAATGTATATATAATGACATAATATATAATTAAATTTAATTAAAATTATATACAAATCACAATTTTGTTATTACATTTTAAAAATTTTGCATTATTTCTGCTAAAGTAAATTTTGTTACTGTACTGTATAATTTGATCGTTAATTTTCTTTTCCGTTGTAAATTGCCGGAATTTTCCGTAATGGATATTGTGCTCTAATTTTTCTTATCGGGAAATTCCTATAGGCCCAGACTTTTGGAGCTCTACGGCAAGTCTCTCGGTTCTTAAGGTAGTATATGTAGCGTGAAACGCAAATTGTACGAAAAATTTGAAATTTTTACTACACGTTAATAAATGTGTTATCTCACATCTGTACAACTTAAAAGTGATTGACCATCCCGAACGCGAGATAATCACAGTCAAAAATTGCATTTTTTCCATGTATTGCATGCACAAAGCATACACAGAAATCTCGTATTTTGGATTGTAATAATTAGAGACAATTTAAGAAAGTGATAAAAAACGGATATATTATAGCGGAAAAACACATTAGAAATACTAGTTAGAAAAGACCGAAATTATTGACCATTTAGATTTAGAAATACAATAACAAATAGACCTCGATTTTCACGATTATTCGACGTACAGAAGCGACTAGAGGAGAAAAATAACAGAATAGCCTTTTGTTCTGTGTGTGAGGGACAGAATTATCCAAAAGTTTTCAATCTGTAACCGTAAATAGTCGGATGTTTTCACGTCAATTTAGAGTATAAAATTTTGGATACTGTCGCGATACAACTACCTTGTCTGTAAATAACCACGCTATTACTTTTTAATCTTTTGCAGTTCAACAAAATTGCAATTTACACTGTTCTTCATAACTTTATAAATTTCTCAATAAGAAAAATTTGAGCATAACATTCATTACGTACAATCTCGGCAATTTCAAAACAGAAAAGAAAATTAATGATCAAATTATACAGTACAGTAACAATTTACTTTACCAGAATATACTACACAATAATGATTAAAATGTGATATTTATAACAAAAATATGATTTGTATAATTTTAATTATATATTTAACATTATATATTATGTCATTTATACTATAGGTACATACATTTCTTCCTACAAGAGATTTCCGAAAAAATCAATGTGCTGTG
This sequence comes from Leptothorax acervorum, assembly GCA_035220615.1. Classification (NCBI taxonomy): domain Eukaryota; kingdom Metazoa; phylum Arthropoda; class Insecta; order Hymenoptera; family Formicidae; genus Leptothorax; species Leptothorax acervorum. The sequence goes on along the minus strand of JASTWQ010000157.1, from coordinate 422,301 downwards.
CCACTTGGTCAAGCTAGGGACGCGAGAACGGCACGGCATCTCAGTCATTAAAATTATATAAAAAATAGAATCCATCGTTTATTCATAAAATAAAAAATATATGTACTTTCAGAATAAAGTAGAAAATAAGATAGCAGTATTTTAAAAATTAAAAAAAATGTACTTTTTAGTGAAAAAAATAATTAAACATTTCAATTGCTTATAACAATTGGAATTTGCAATTTCTTGCAACTTAAACTATTTTTTTCGAAAAGATTGTCTCCTCAGCTTTAAAATGCTTTTTTAAAGATTTCTCTACGACAGATATAGCCAGAAATATTAATTTTTGAAATTGAACGGAACGCAGCGCGTAAGAGAAGCGAGACGGATAACAGGAAAAGGCTTCGCCGCTGCTAGCTCGCTTCGTGCCCACCGTAACGTGATACGTGAGACAAGAACGAAGCGATTGTTTGTCGGTCCTTGTCTGACTCATTCACTTATTGATTTTCAGTATCATGGACATAGCACGGAAGAGAACCACAATATCGTGGACATAGCACGGAAGAGGTCCACAAAATCGTGGACATTACCTACGGGATTCGTGGACATTGGATACGTAGTTCAATGTCCACATTTTATGGACATAGAGGCGCCACGGAATAAGGTGACAGCTAAAATGCGCCCATGACCGCTCTCATCCTTGGAGAAACAAGATGGCGGCTCTCCGATATATCGCAAGATATCGCACTTATCGATTTCAATGTCGCCTCTCTGATATCTAGGACTCTACCGCCGTCTATGCAAGTTTGTCTATTAGTGGGTATACCTTTATAGTCGTCAACTTTAATATCTCGACACTTTTTTCTGCCAGATTCGGTCGTTTTGTGCAAAAACGCGTCGATTAAGTCTAAGTTCAGCGAAATCGGTGAGGAGTGAGATCTTCAGTATTACCAGAGAGAAACTCTGGTATTACCAAATAACGAATAAGGCACAGGGTAAATGTTTTTAGTTTTCATATCTTTATTCAACTATTTATTTGACGAAACACATTTTTTTTATTCCTTTTAAGAATAAAGACTTAGAAGGCAAAAATTGTCACTTGGTATAGTGATACAATGATGATTATTCAATAAAAGTATTGTTTTCTAGGTTAGGTTAAATCAAGAATTTTATCATGTTTGTATCAGATTTTGAAAATACGTTCTATGTCTTTGCGCACAAAGAACAAGATTTGAAACTTAAAGCTTGTTGCTTTGCATTGTAAACATTATCTATGAAAGTTGTTAAATGTTAAAAATGTCTATCAGGATTACAAGATCTGTTGTACTGATGGCATACAGACATGTAAATAGCATTTGAATAATTAATAATTTTAACATTTTATTTTGCATGGCAACTTAGTAGCAAACTGATTGCAATATGACAGCAGATTGGCAGTAGATTTTCTCAGATATTACAATAGATTCGGCATTATCTGTGTTTATTAAATTTGTGTTTAATATAATCTAACAGCAGATTGTTGGTAAAAAACCAAACAGAGTCTGTCATATCATAAACATTTAACCCTAATTGGTCACACTGGGTCCAATAGACCCAAGCGTTTTTTTGACTTCGAAAACGACCCAGTAAACCAATGGAAATGGGCCTTGTGCCACCATCTACAGGTAGTTGGGACCTTCAAGTATCGATCCCCGTCGGTGGTATATTTTTCGGCCCGTTGGTTCTCTCTTGGCAGCCGTTCAAAGTGTGCGTGTCGAAATTGTTGGGTCTATTTCACCCAGTGTGACCCATACGTAATAATTTGAGTTTTTCAAGTATTTTTTTTTTTCGTTTCTTGTTGTTCCAAAGTGAAGAGGCAAGTACACAGTTGTGTTTTTCGTTGCTTAAAATTTTTTAAAAAATTTTACTGTGTAATTATTCATGAAAAGTAGATGGCTTATAACTTGCGCTCCCGTACAATTCGCGAGGAATTGCTTGAGGAGTCCGAAGAACAGCCAATTCTTGGCGGCGATAACACTGATGGAGCCGAAGACCACGTGTCCGAGCAATATATATATTATATATATAATATATACGTAATATAATATAATAATATATATATATATATATATATTATTATATTATTATATTATTATATTATTATATATTATTATATATATACATTGTGTATCATTCTTGCAGGTGTGCCTTGACCAAATGTAAATATATATATATATATATTTACATTTGGTCAAGGCACACCTGCAAGAACGATACACAATACTAACAATTCGCAAGGACATCAAATGCGGTATTGCGAATATCCTGCACCTCCAGGACAGGCCTTCATTTGGAGAGAACCGCCCAAAATTGGATAGGCAAAAAAGATGTCAAATTTGCCCGAGAGGAACTGATAAAAAGACGGGCTCCATGTGTCCCACTTGCCTTCGACCGATGTGCGACAAGCATCGCGCATATTTATGCGTTGAATGTGCCTATGGCATCGAATAAAAAATTGTAACCTTTTTATTTACTTGAAGTATGTCATTTGCAACGTAAATATATTTTTTTCATATTTTTTAAACCATTTTTCATAAATATATTGCTATTTTTTCCATACAAATGTCCTTTTCACTTCTCCGCAAAAAATCGCACCTTCGTACCTCAAAATAAATATACTTTTTGGTACGGCCGCATAAATTGCAATAATCAGTGAAAAGTGCATCATCTGAGGATGAAAAAACCGTTTGAAAAATTAAAATATCTTAAAAATTGTAAAAGTTACATTAGTTTTTGTGAAAAAAGTCACTTTTCCGACTTTTGTTTTTCAACAATTTCTTTACATATGTTAAATTAATTTTTTGGAAATCAAACCTATACAGTCTTTTTAAGGAAGACTTAAAGTACAACAGGATATTTTTTTTTTTTTTTTTAAAGGTTACCTACAATTTTTTATACACGTGCAAACACGCTGGGGTCTATTGGACCCAGTGTGACCATTACGGGATTTTTCGGAAGTGTGACCAATTAGGGTTAAATAAAATACATTATTTTAATGATTACAAAATGGCGGATTTTGCCTAGTTTTGGCAGTCAATTTGGCAGCTATTATATTCTTTTAACAGATTATGTTATATTTCTGCTAGCATTCTATTGACGAAATAGTCCATAAGTACGCCAGGTTGATTGAGCATTTTTATCCAGGTCCATGGCTCAAGTTAATGTTTTTTTATGTTTTTTTGGTCGTAGAACAAGAATCTGTAAATAGTTTTTCCGTAAGTCGATGCAATAAAAAGTTATTAACAATTTATTTGTTTAAATTGCCCTAGCGATCAAACTATACATCTTATAAAAAAATGAACTGGAGAAATTTGTTCCTCTTTTCACGACAATCAAAATAGCGTTTAAAATTTTTCCAAAATCTTGATTATTGACGGAAATATGTCAATTTTTAGGTAATTACTGCCTATGCGCCACGGAGTACCCTGTTAGGCGTGCGCGCTCGCGCTCAATTGTATCGTTAAAACAGTTGAAACTCTGAACTTGTTCAAACTTGCAAAAACGCACCTACGTGCGTGGAATCCAGTACACCTCGCGTATGGCTGCTGATCGTAGGTGAATATTTCAGTCTGTATTTTTGTGTGATAAAATGTCTGAAAAAGAGTTTGATAAGCGTCGAAAACCAATCACTAGATCCAGTACAAACTCGCATCTTGATACACTTGGCCAAGACTCTTCGTGTATTATTTGTGGCAAAGATCGCGAGGGTCAGTCCCGAAAAAAGTGTCGATTACAAGACGAAAAAAAAGCCGAATGTTCTTCACATCTCGTGCCAACTGCATGATGAAGTATTTATATATGTTATCCAAAATAATAAAAATAAATAAACTTTAAACCAATTCGTCCTTAAAAAATAAAAGGAGCAAAAAAAAGAATAAAAAATTAAAGGAGCAAAACTCGTGTGATGATACAATTGAGCGCGAACGCGCACGCCTAACAGTAGGGTATTCCGCGGCGCGTAGGCAGTAATTACCTAAAAATTGACATATTTCCGTCAATAATCAAGATTTTGGAAAAATTTAAACGCTATTTTGTTCGTCGTGAAAAGAGGAACAAATTTCTCCAGTTCATTTTTTTATAAGATGTATAGTTTGATCGCTAGGGCAATTTAAACAAATAAATTGTTAATAACTTTTTATTGTATCGACTTACGGAAAAACTATTTACAGATTCTTGTTCTACGACCCAAAAAACATAAAAAAACATTAACTTGAGCCATGGACCTGGATAAAAATGTAAATCAATCTGGCGTATGGACTAAAATTTGTAGCACTCTTTTAAAGTTTGTTCTTGACAGATTTGGTTATCCAAGAAGGATAAAATGCAATAATTTAGATGGATCTAATTTTTTATAGAAAATTACGAATCTATGTAAAACTATATGCTTAATTAATTTATTAATTAATTATGATTTAATATAATTTAATGTAAAAACATCACTTTTAATGCTTAATTATTTTACTCACAAGTAATTTATTTTTTTACTATTTTTTTTATTTATAGTAAAAAGGGAATTGAATTTATGTATTTTTATTAAAATCTAAATAAAAATTAATAAATATTTATCAAACACAGAACCAAAGGTGACATATGTCAAATGATTTGAGCAATAAATTGAAGACGTACATAAAAAAGAAATCACAGAATGGTGATATATGGTGTTTATATTGTATCCAAGTCTGGTGGCTTGATCTTCAACCATGATCATAACGTCCCAAAAATTGAAGTTGAGAAATCCTTTAATTTTCCACTCAATATTAAATTAAATTACGAGAACAAGAAAATAGTGGTAGCGTTTGGGCAAAAAGATGGATTACATGGTAAGAATGTTTTTTGCGATGAGAAATAATTGGAATTACATAGATTGAAAGGAAAGTAATGGCTTTAAACTTTGCATTGTTAATCCATGTATTTAAATGGTGAAAAAGTTTATGTAAGTAGATGTTAATTATAATGTAGGATTTCAAGAATATTGCATGTCTATTTTAGTAAAATTCTGAAGTATTTCTTTTATTTCATGAAAGTAAAGTGTGACGGTGTGTCATTTTTATATTTGCATAATATATTATCACGAATAACAGATATATTCGAGTTGAAGATAAACTAATATTAGTAACAATTAAGTAAAAAGGTATTGTGTAATAATTATCTGTATTATAAGTGTGTATTATATGTAGGATGCGTGTTCGAAATCGTATACAAGCGAGACCAGGGTGATTCTGTATACTAAAATAAGTTTGTTTTCGAATTAAATAATTTTTAAAATCTATCGAGTACACGTGCACTTGACTATGTCTCGACTAACGGATTTTGTTATAGACCGGTATTCATAGTCGGATCTTATATTTAAGACGGTCTTAAATATAAGATCCCACTATGAATACCGGCCTATAGACTGGTATTTCTGTTCGTGTTTATGTTTATGGACATCGGCGATCTCATGATTTGTTTCCTGTCAGTTCTATTATCATGCTTAGCTATCAGTTTTTGCTAAGTTTTCGTAATCGGGAGTATACTGATATGATTCTTGTTTTAGCTCTTGTGACAGTAATCCACTGCAGCTCGCTACTACAACGTTATCCAAATCGGCATCCTGATATAAGAGTGACAAAGAGTCGAGCAAATGTAAAAGTGGCTCGCTGAAAGTCGCTCATTTATTTCACTCCAAACTTGGCAGAAACTGATAGCTAATTAAGATAATGGAACTAGAAACAAATCAAGGTCTATTTTCTGTTGCTGCACTGCTGAACTTGTGCAATAAGTTAGAGTGGGACAAGTATATTATGTTTTACTCTAACTTACTGCACCAGTGTGCACTAGTTCAGCAGTGTGCAGCAACAGAAAACAGACCTAAAAAGATTACATCGGTCAGAGGAAACAAATCCTGACTGATGTCCACAAATATAAACGTGAACAGAAATAACAGTTTATAGCAAGATCTGTTAATCAAAGCATAGTTAAGTGTACTTGATAGATTTTCAAAATTTAGAAGACAAAACCTTGTACAAAATAATTATTCTACAATTTCGACTTATTTTAGCATAAGGAATCATCTTGTTCTTATTTGTACTACGATTTCGCATACATCCTGTATATACAATAATTATTATTACATACTATTTAAACAATACTAATACAAACAATACTATTTAAAAGTAATGATATATTGGATTGGAACTAAGATTTAAATGTAAACGTGTAATTTGTAAAAAGCACAAAATTTGTAGACTCAAAGGTTAAGATTTTCTAATACTAACAGAAATATTTTAAAGAACTATAATTTTTAACCTCCAGTAATCAAGCTAAATAATTTTGGGCATTATTTTTCTTTCACGTTACGTATTCTTATAATATGTCATTACATATATTTTAATAAAAGTACTAAAATACACGAGTAAATAAGAGAACCAATATTTTTTAGTGGGACACATATTGACAGCTGTGAATGGAAATGCAATCACAGGACGTGAACTTGAAGATGGTAGAGACATCCTGGAGATGTTGGAGCAACCGGAGAATTTCCCTATAACATTGAAGTTTGGTCGGGCAAAAATGACGACAAACGAGAAGATATTTTTAGCTTCAATGTTCTACCCTCTTTTTGCGATAGCGAGTCAACTCAGTCCGGAACCACGAAGTTCCGGGATTGAGATTCTCGAAGCGGATACATTTCGTTTATATTGCTTCCAGACATTGACGGGCATTAAGTTTATGATAGTAGCGGAGCCATCGCAGCCAGGCATGGAAATTTTATTGAAGAAAGTGTACGACTTGTATGCGGACTATGCGCTAAAAAATCCATTTTACGCGCTAGAAATGCCAATTCGATGTGAATTATTCGAAACTAATTTACAGGCATTACTAGAAATCGTAGAAAAATCTGGAATAAGCAATGTTTAGTTTGTATTGCTTTATATGTAAGTTACTAATAAATTTATAATAATTAAGAGTATATAAGAAAGTAAAAATTTTTAAAAAATTGCCCTTTTACTCGTTCTGCTATGTAAAGTTCAATTCTATCAAATAGTTAGACTTCAAGCTTGCTTGAATACAATTTAATTTTTCTATTTGATTGTATCTTTTCAGAGGTTGATTGAGAGTCTAGGTAATGATCGAATTATATGATAATCAAAGGAATGCAATAGTGACAAAAAATTGTGATAATATTTAAACATTAGTGTTAATAATATAAAAGAAAAATATCAAATAAAATTTAAGTAATCTAAATGAGAATATATTTGAAATAAGCAATAAGTTATATGTGTATGCAATAGTGTTCAAAGTATAATATTCAAGAGTAAATAGCAGTATTAGTATCGATCCCTATTCAGATCTTCACCTAAATAAGCTGACTATCTTTTCTATTGAAATATTCTTCCCTAGTGAAATAAAATACAACGATTTAAACATTGGCTACCAACTGAGTAAAAAATTTCTGTTTTTTTATTCGGTCTAGCATCGAATCTTATTGTTTTATGGATAGCATCTCTAAATCATATATTTTTGACAATTCGTGAGATTTAAACAATATTAAAGACTAAAATTGATTTAACTGAAGGGAAGGAGGGGATAATATGTGTATCACACAATAAAATAATATTAGGCTATTAAGATCCAAGCTTGGACCGTTGTGGCGATTATTCTAATTTTATTTCGTGAGATTTAAGTTTTTAATAATAATAGATCGATATATTATTTCGTGTCGTGTTCATGATATATTTCGCAAATATTTCTAATTTGTTAACAATATCTATTAATATTTATATCTTACTTATATCAACATTTTTCTAATATGTTTATCCTTAAAAAGTCTTATAAATGCGATTTTGATGGTTTTATGGTACTACATTCCATTGTCGTTTTAAATCTGGCTCTGTAATCTGCAAGATAAAGAAAAAGTATTTTAACATGTATAAGGATAAAAGAGATTGGAGAATTGAATTAAAAACTTCATATATTGATACCTTCATTGTTAAATTGTCTATGCAGGCATTACGTATACGTGCAGCAGTCGCGGGGGCATCTAGACGAAAGTAACCATGAATATTCATATCTTTACGCGCAGCCTTAATTGCTTCTTTGATCGCAAAGAATGCAGATGATGCCAGAAACAATGGTGGCTCGCCAACAGCCTATATTATATTATATATTAATATAAATACTGTTTTACTGTAGTTCCATTGCTACTCTATTCCTTTTCTTTGAAATTAAACTGCACGTTAATGTATGTGAAAACAACAAATATTTGAAATTACATGAAAAAAAAGTTATACCTTGGAAGAGTATACCGCTCTTGGATTGGAAATCCCTTTTAATAAGGAGACATTAAATTCCTGAGGTATGTCGGTGAAGCCTGGCAATTTGTACGCGCCAGGTCCTCTGCTGAACAAAGTTCCCGTCGGTGAGTAAATCATTTCTTCTAACGTGAATAAACCATATCCTTGAACGAAGGCACCTTCAACTTGTCCTATGTCAATGGCTGGATTTAAACTCTCTCCCAAATCCATTACAATATCTGTTCGTGACACCTGCATCGATTGAAGAATATTACCAATGTTTGTTTTATGTAATCCTCATATTATCATGCATGCTTTTTCTTTATAAACTATTTACGTTCTTCATAAAATCGATATCATTATCTTTTATGAAAATATAATATAATACATAATAAAAAGACATACCTTATGATCACCGGTGAGGCAGTCAACCTCCACCTCCGTACAAGCAACGCCATACGTAAAATAATTAAATGGATGTCCTGTATTAGTCTCGAAGGAATATCCGATATTGGGTGTTTGATAGAAACCGATAGCGGATAAGCTTATCCTTTGACCATATGCTACTTTTATCCATTCTTCCCAGGTACCTTTTGGATCATTGTCAATTATTGGTTGTAATCGTTTCATGATTTCCTTGCATGCATTCTGCAAAATTTATTTCTATATTATTTAATCTACTTCTATTTACATACACTCAAATAATATTTGTAAAATATTGTCACACACCATAACAGCCATGCCATTCAAATCAGACCCGCAACTCGCTGCAGTGGCAGATGTATTAGGGACTTTATCGGTAGCCGTTTCAACGATATGTATCTTGGTTGGATTCACCTTCAATATTCTGCTAGCAACCTGGCACGAAATGATAAGTTTAACTTAAACTCAATTGCTACATAGATTAACTGCAATTTAACAATTTACAGTTGCGCGCAATCAGTTCTAATAGGGGAGGAAGAGGGAGGGAGAGAGAGAGAAAAAGAGACCTATTGATTTTTCGATTCTAAAAAAATTCCAAAAAATTTAAGATCTTATTATCGTACAATTTAAAAACAAAACTTAGAAAATGCAACAATTATTGATGATAATAATTGTGCGCTAGATAAATAATTGAATACCATCTAGACTTTGTTGTTAGCTTTAATTTCCCTATAACATTCTAAAATTTATTTCTTCGTTTTTATGTATTTAATTATACGAATTTAGAACGAAAAGAATTGATGAATCGTATATTATAAGTTTCTCTTTGATACGCAGGATCTCTCAAACTTAGCTGCTCTAGTGTTCTATTTCTAGAGAAAATATAGAGCCCTACTTTTATCAATTTTTCTCTTTTAATCATTTTCAATATAAAATATTTTTATAATTTCTTAAAATTTACTTATTTAAAATTAAAAATGAATTATTAGACTTCTATTATACACACAAACGCACACGAACACACACACACACATCTACGTGTTTGCATTTTTGTAATTTAATTTTTTAGAAGCACTCTTGATCTCTTATAATTTAATAGGTATTAATTTTTCACAATAACTCTTTGGATAGTCAGATCTGTCGAGAATTTTAAAAGTGTCTGCTACATAACAAATATAACAAAATCTGCTAACAGCATATAATGGCAGATTGACTGCACAGATTGAACAAAATCTGCTGTTGCGTAATCATTTAACTGATGTATTCCATTTAAGGGGATCCTAAACCCGCCTGTTTTACAGACAAAATTACCGACAAATTACATTTCGACCACCGTCATTTTTCATCGCATTAATCCGACAAAATTGAAAACGCTTCTCCACGATTGCAGTACATATATCAATGATTCGGGGATACTCAGATTTTATATGGAAAACGAGAAAAATTTACGGAATTACAGATTTCCTTAGATTTCGTTACCTACTTTTATCTCAATATGGCGTCTCGAGTTGCGGACGGCCTGTCAATTCATCACAAGATGTGCTTCATATGAAAGATGTACCGTTTGTACGAACGTGAAAACAAGTCTCCCCGAATCTCAAGACACGACACAACATTAATTCAACCTCCAAATCAAGATTAGAAGTCTAATAAAAACGTAGAGTGTCGGTATGTGTCGTGCGTATATGTGCGTGAAATATAGGTGCTATCCTTGTCTATTACAAGGACAGATAAAGGCCGGTAACATAGAAAATGATAGAAAATGATAATTTGTCGGAAAATCATACGGGTTTAGGACCCCCTTAAGGGGATCCTAAAGCCGTCTGTACTACCGACGGAAATGTGATTTTTGCACAGCTGCCATTTTTTATTGGATTTATAGAATTAAAAATCCTTTTCCAGGATTAAAGTATAAACGCAAACGGATACGGCGCTGTTCGATTTTACGTTAAAAAAGAAAAAAATTTTTATATAAAATAATTTCAGAAATGCAGATTTTTGTTACCTACTCGAAACGTTAACTCATGACAACATTTGCTTCATATAAACATTCTACAATTTGTTGTTACAAAATGAGACCCACCTTGGGAGCGGATAACATGAAGAAATAACATACCGTTCTCAAAATTAGGCTCAGATCTAACAAAAAAGTTTAGTGCTTAAAAAGATTATATAACCTATATACTTGTCTATCCTTGTCTATATCATTGTCTATATAAGGACAGATATAGAATTTGGTCGGTAATACAGACGGTTTTAGGATCCCCTTAAGGGGATCCTATAGTCGTATAATTTACCGATAAAATTACCATCTTCTATGTTACCGACCTATATCTGTCCTTGTATAGACAATGATCTAGACAAGGATAGTACCTATAATAACTTACATTGCATTACTAAAATAAACATTTAATGGATCTTTTTTTGTACGCGTTGAATCTTACTTCTACTTGCACGATATTATTCTTACATGTTTTCCCTAGGTAAGATGACAAACATTTTGTATATATAAACTGCAGTATTTTTGTTTTAAGCAAATATTGTCGTCAGGTGACAGCCGTATGTGCCCAAATTAAGTAATATTTTTAATTTTTTGGTGTTTTTGATATAAAATCGCGTATGTAAACATAGATTTTTGTGCGTACTTTAATTCTATAAAAGATTTTTGCAATTCTGTAAAGCCAATTAAAAGATTTTTTCTAAAAACAGTAATGTCGGTAAATTATACGGCGTTTTAAAAATTAAAAAATTTTTTTTTCTTTTTTAACGTAAAGTCGAACAGCGCCGTATCCGTTTGCGTTTATACTTTAATCCTGGAAAAGGATTTTTAATTCTATAAATCCAATAAAAAATGGCAGCTGTGCGAAAATCACATTTCCGTCGGTAGTACAGACGGCTTTAGGATCCCCTTAAGGGGATACTATAGCCGTATGATTTACCGACATTACTGTTTTTAGAGAAATCCTTTAATTGGCTTTACAGAATTGCAAAAATTTTTTATAGAATTAAAGTACGCACAAAAAACTATGTTCACACACGCGATTTTATATCAAAAACACCAAAAAATTAAAAATATTACTTAATTTGGGCACATACGGCTGTCACCTGACGACAATATTTGCATAAAACAAAAATACTGCAGTTTATATATACAAAATGTTTGTCATCTTACCTAGGGAAAACATGTAAGAATAATATCATCAAGTAGAAGTAAGATTCAACACGTACAAAAAAAGATCCATTAAATGTTTATTTTAGTAATGCAATGTAGGTTATTATAGGTACTATCCTTGTCTAGATCATTGTCTATACAAGGACAGATATAGGTCGGTAACATAGAAGATGGTAATTTTATTGGTAAATTATACGACTATAGAATCCCCTTAAAGGGATCCTGCACCCGTCTGTTTTACCGACAAAAATCTCTACTCATGCAGCGTCGTATTAAATTGACAGAATTGAAAATGCTTCTCCAGGATTGCAGTACATACATCAATGATTCAGGGAAAATCTCATTTTATATGGAAAACGAGAAAAAGTTACAAAACTACAGATTTCCTTATCTACATTTACCTCAATATGGCGTCTCCAGTTGGCAGACGACCTGTCAATTCATCACAAGATGTGCTTCATATAAAAGATATACCGTTTGTACGAACGTGAAAACAAGTTTCCCTGGATCACAAAACACGACACAACATTATTGAACCCTTGAAATCAAGATTGCAAGTCTAATAAAAGCATAGGATGAGTACGTGTGTCGGATGTGTGTCGTGCGTATGTATGCGTGAAATATAGGTGCTATCCTTGTCTATTACAAGGACAGATATAGAGTTTGTCGGTAATTTTGTCGGTAAAACAGCGACATCGTCGGAGTTCGGCCTTCGGTTCAGGATCCCCTTAAGGGGATCTTAAAACCGTCTGTATTACCGACCAAATTCTATATCTGTCCTTATATAGACAATGATATAGACAAGGATAGACAAGTATATAGGTTATATAATCTTTTTAAGCACTAAACTTTTTTGTTAGATGTCTGAGCCTAATTTTGAGAACGGTATGTTATTTCTTCATGTTATCCGCTCCCAAGGTGGGTCTCATTTTGTAACAACAAATTGTAGAATTTTTATATGAAGCAAATGTTGTCACAAGTTAACGTTTCGAGTAGGTAACAAAAATCTGCATTTCTGAAATTATTTTTGTTTTCGGCATAAAATCGTTCGACGTTGACAGAATTAGTGCATATACTTTAACTTTGGAAAAGGATTTTTCTTACTACCTCGGTCGAAAGTACGTACTTTCGGCCCCGGTTCCACGGCAGAAAGTCTCATTTTTATGCCTTGGTTAAACTACATGCGCGCCATCTAGAATAGCGGGAGTAAAAACTTAGTTGCGTGCACTGGCACTCAATATATGACAAGATCCCTACCACAATATTACCACAAACCCAATTCACATCGCCCCAACCTCTACTTTTACTTTCACTCGTATAACCTAAAAATTTGTTTACAGTTAGTCAATGATGCCTGCCCCCGACCAGCAGCACTCGCTTCGCTCGTGCCGCAAATGTCGGGGCAGGCATCAATATCTTCAACACACACATGTCATTCTTCCGTACTTTCGACCAGGCAGCAAGAAAAATAGTATACACTACACGGGCAGAAAGTTTGAGAGCCCTGAACTGCGCGCCATCGTGCTCTCGGCTTCGCCTCGAGCACGATGGCGCGCAGTGCAGGAATCTCAAACTTTCTGCCCTTGTAGTGTAATATACTATTTTATTCTGTAAAGCCAATAAAAAGATTGGTTCTTAAAAAGAAAGTCGGTAATATAGAAATTACAGGCGGGTTTAGGATCCTCTTAAGGGGATCCTGCAGTCGTCTGTAGAACTCTGTTTTACCCATTTTTTTTCGATCGTTTACTATGTTTTCTGTGTTACCGTGCTATACCTGTCCTTGTCTAACGGATACCTATACGATATATCTGTCCTTGTCAGATTGCAGGCAGCGCCATCTCTGACAAGATCCAGACACTACTGTTTCACGCAACACTGCTCTTCTTGTCATTCTGCTTGTGTATTTGCATTTGTAAAATTTGGGCGGATAAATCTTTTTTTCTACGCTTTGAATCGTAGTTCTACTTGCATGATATTGTCCCTACATGTTGTCCCTAGCGCGCGCTTGGACCCTTTTGCATGAATAATATGTACAATTTTTGTAATCATCGATTATATTGTTGTTAGGTGAGAGCTGTACGTGCCAAAAATAAGAGATTTTTAACTTTTTTTCGATTTTGATAAATACTCGTCAAGAGCGCCATTCATTTTTATGCGTACTTTAATTGTGTAAAAGGGTTTTTGATTCTGTAAAGCCAATTCAAAGATTTATCCGCCCAAAAGAAAATGGGTAAAACAGAGTTCTACAGATGACTGCAGGATCCCCTTCCTGCACCCGTCTGTTTTACCGACAAAAATCTCTACTCATGCAGCGTCGTAATAATTTGACAGAATTGAAAATGCTTCTCCAGGATTGCAGTACATACATCAATGATTCAGGGAAACCCTGATTTTATATGGAAAACGAGAAAAAGTTACGGAACTACAGATTTCCTTATCTACATTTACTTCAATATGGCGTTTCCAGTTGGCAGACGACCTGTCAATTCATCACAAGATGTGCTTCATATAAAAGATATACCGTTTGTACGAACGTGAAAACAAGTTTCCCTGGATCACAAAACACGACACAACATTATTGAACCCTTGAAATCAAGATTGCAAGTCTAATAAAAGCATAGGATGAGTACGTGTGTCGGATGTGTGTCGTGCGTATGTATGCGTGAAATATAGGTGCTATCCTTGTCTATTACAAGGACAGATCTAGGTCGGTAACATAGAAAATGATAGAAAATGGTAATTTTTTCGGTAAAACATTTGGCTGCAGGATCCCTTTAAGGGGATCCCGCAGTGACAGGCGAACTCCAACGATGTCGATAATTTCGATCGTCTAAGTTACCGACCGATATAGATCTGTCCTTGTCTAACGAGTATCTATACGAATATCTATCCTCTTCAGATTGCTGCGCCATGCATGCATGTGCGCCTGCATTCACGTAAATCGTTTTAAGCACTAAACTTTTTTGTTAGATGTCTGAGCCTAATTCTGAGAACGGTATGTTATTTCTTCATGTTATCCGCTCCCAAGGTGTGTCTCATTTTGTACCAACAAATTGTAGAATGTTTATATGAAGCAAATGTTGTCATGAGTTGACGAGAGACTAGGTAACAAAAATCTGCATTTCTGAAATTCGTTCTCGGCATAAAATCGTGTGACGTTGGGACCATTAGTGCATATACTTTAATTGTGGAAAAGGATTTTTCATTCTGTAAAGCCAATAAAAAGATTAGTGCTTAGAAAAAACCCGTCTGTTTTACCGCGTTTAATCGGTAATACAGACCGGTGCAGGATCTGCTTAAACGTTTACGAAATGGTAGATCTGGTCTGTTTTTGCCGACAATTTTTTGTTAGATTCCATCGGTATAGGCTGTGTCGTAAAACACGAATTTAATATGGACACAAATGATATACAGGATCTGTTGCGATATCTGAGCAAATAATCTGCTGCCATTCTGTTGTCATATCGCGGACAGTTTGTTTATTGGGTTCTTAAGAAAAGATTAATTTTTTAATTGGTCAAAACGTTCATGTAGACCACAGACGGTCTGGCTATGTGATATATTACGTAAAACGAATACAAATAAGTATTATTTATACCTGAATCATTTTTGTGTGTAGACCTTGTCCCATCTCAACACCACCATGGCTGATCAGCACCGAGCCATCAGTATAGATGTGCACCAGCGCGCCTGCTTGATTCAAGTGCAATGCAGTAAACGCTATACCGAACTTCGTAGGTACGATCGCGAGTCCTCTTTTCTTGAATCGGTTCTTTCTGTAAAATTCATCATCGATCTTAGCAATTGTTAATGATCTAATTTACAACACAGACGATAATTACTTGCCTATTGTAACGTTGAACCTCAAGTATTCTTTCATCATAACGAGACGACGCTAGACATTCGCGCCAGCAACGATCTAATGTACAATTGACAAGCTGCTGGTTGTAATGTGTTAAATCGCCTTCCTTATATAAATTCAATTCGGACAACTGTTGTGGAAAAAAAATATTTTTAACTATTATTTCCGTCCACTTGTAATGTATAAATTAGATACAGATGTATGTACATCGAATTTTATATAATAAATGTAAACATTTATTTTTTTCTATTATATATGTATATATCATTGCGCAATAGTTCTAATCAAGAATTACCTTGACGACATCCAAACCCAGATAATCGGCAATTTGTCGAATGATATTTTCAGCTACGAACATTCCTTGCGGTCCACCAAAGCCTCGGAAAGCCGTATTCGACGGCAAATTCGTTTTACACATGTACCCATGTATTTCCGACACGGGAATTCTATATGAATTTTCAAAATGGAACATAGCGCGTTCTAATACCTGAAAATATTAGAAATAAAATTAACGATTCTTCTATGTGCGCGTGTACGTATAGCATTATAAGCTTTTTAACAAGAAAAATTAATTTCTTTAACTTATTTTCTCCTTATTATTTACCGATGTTGATAAATCGCGAGAGTAACCTGCGTTACTATATATATGTACTCTCGCCACTTTGATAAGACCCCCATTATTAAATCCAACTTTGTACTTGAATAAAAACGGATGTCGCGTTCCACTTATCATCATGTCTTCGTCTCTATCCAGCATGCAGCGAACTGGTCTCTGTAATCTACACATGTAATATTTTTTTCATAATAATGTACATTTAATTTTTTTAAGGCTCTTGCTTACTCGCCGTTTTTATGCTTGTTTGGTGACGTCAGAAGTGAGAAATCGCATGCCAAAAATTCTTGTGGTATACGTTGAAATAAAAAGATATATCCATAAAATGCAATTGTAACTGATTCAAGACAATATATGTTAAGACCGTTAAGATATAAATCAATACATAGGAAATAGCCTTACGGTCTAAGCTTGGATCTTAGGCAGCTCAATATTATTTTACCCCAGCCAGGGTAATACTTTTCGCAATAAGTTCTTTACAGTGATTTTAATATTAAATCGATATCGATTTAATTAGGGAAGGGAGAGGGAATTTCTAATGTTCCAACAATAGCTGTGTTTTAAGTCCGACAAATAATCGGCGCGCAGTTTAATATGTTGGAAAATACGCGTATTAAATACATATTGAAAATAATATTGAGCTGCCTAAGATCCAAGCTTAGACCGTATGGCTATTTCCTTTGTATTGATTCAAGACATTTGTAAAATATACCTATCACTTTTCTTTAATAATCTTTAATAATCACTTTAGTAATCACTAAATAGCCGTAAAATTAACGTGAAATGCAATCTACCTTTTTAATCTGTCTTCTTTCATTTTTCATTTTACAGCTATTTATTGATTATTTGAACAATAGGAAAGTGCTCGGTATATTTTACAAAAGTGCTGAATCGATTATATAATTTCGTTTTATGGCTATATTTTTTTATTTCAACGTATGAATTCACCGCAAGAATTTTTGGCATGCGATTTTTCGCTTGTGACGTCATCGAACAAGGATAGAAGCGGCGAGTAGGCAGGAGCCTTAAGAATAAATTATACATATATGTAAATAAACATATAAATTGATACATTATTTATATGTATTATATACAAGTTGACGTTGATTTATATGTATTATATACAAGTTGATACATTATTTATATGTATTATATATAACAACTAACTCGTTAAGAGATTTTCAATCGACCAACTGGCAATACTCAATCATCTTTTCCGAAATAAACGTTTCAAAAACTGCGAGCCGACCAGCTTTGTCAGATTCACACAGCATTTTCAGATCAAATCGAGACGATGAATTCGACCAAGGGTTTTGGTCCGTTGATGTAGATAGTTTAATTTAATTTTTAATTTTTATTGCGAAAAAATATCACCCCAGCCAGGGATCAAACCTGGAACCTCCCGCATTCCGTTCGGGCGTCGTAACCAATTCGACTACCGGGGCATGTGGTGATATTTATCGCAATAACACATATTAAGATGACTTCTAAACAATAATAAGATGGAACACCGATATTAAGT
This sequence comes from Leptothorax acervorum, assembly GCA_035220615.1. Classification (NCBI taxonomy): domain Eukaryota; kingdom Metazoa; phylum Arthropoda; class Insecta; order Hymenoptera; family Formicidae; genus Leptothorax; species Leptothorax acervorum. Next base: position 404,415 of record JASTWQ010000157.1, on the reverse strand, counting down.
CAAAGGTGTGGGTATAATAACAAGTAATAAATTATTTATTCCGCCAGTGATAATTAACAACTAACTCGTTAAGAGATTTTCAATCGACCAACTGGCAATACTCAATCATCTTTTCCGAAATGAACGTCTCAAAAACTGCGAGCCGACCAGCTTTGTCAGATTCACACAGCATTTTCAGATCAAATCGAGACGATGAATTCGACCAAGGGTTTTGGTCCGTTGATGTAGATAGTTTAATTTAATTTTTAATTTTTATTGCGAAAAAATATCACCCCAGCCAGGGATCGAACCTGGAACCTCCCGCATTCCGTTCGGGCGTCGTAACCAATTCGACTACCGGGGCATGTGGTGATATTTATCGCAATAACACATATTAAGATGACTTCTAAACAATAATAAGATGGAACACCGATATTAAGTCAAAGGTGTGGGTATAATAACAAGTAATAAATTATTTATTCCGCCAGTGATAATTAACAACTAACTCGTTAAGAGATTTTCAATCGACCAACTGGCAATACTCAATCATCTTTTCCGAAATGAACGTTTCAAAAACTGCGAGCCGACCAGCTTTGTCAGATTCACACAGCATTTTCAGATCAAATCGAGACGATGAATTCGACCAAGGGTTTTGGTCCGTTGATGTAGATAGTTAAATTTAATTTTTAATTTTTATTGCGAAAAAATATCACCCCAGCCAGGGATCGAACCTGGAACCTTCCGCATTCCGTTCGGGCGTCGTTTTTTTCGCAATAAAAATTAAAAATTAAATTAAACTATCTACATCAACGGACCAATACCCTTGGTCGAATTCATCGTCTCGATTTGATCTGAAAATGCTGTGTGAATCTGACAAAGCTGGTCGGCTCGCAGTTTTTGAAACGTTCATTTCGGAAAAGATAATTGAGTATTGCCAGTAGGTCGATTGAAAATCTCTTAACGAGTTAGTTGTTAATTATCACTGGCGGAATAAATAATTTATTACTTGTTATTATACCCACACCTTTGACTTAATATCGGTGTTCCATCTTATTATTGTTTAGAAGTCATCTTAATATGTGTTATTGCGATAAATATCACCACATGCCCTGGTAGTCGAATTGGTTACGACGTCCGAACGGAATGCGGGAGGTTCCAGGTTCGATCCCTGGCTGGGGTGATATTTTTTCGCAACAAAAATTAAAAATTAAATTAAACTATCTACATCAACGGACCAAAACCCTTGGTCGAATTTATCGTCTCGATTTGATCTGAAAATGATGTGTGAATCTGACAAAGCTGGTCGGCTCGCAGTTTTTGAAACGTTCATTTCGGAAAAGATGATTGAGTATTGCCAGTTGGTCGATTGAAAATCTCTTAACGAGTTAGTTGTTAATTATCACTGGCGGAATAAATAATTTATTACTTGTTATTATATATAAGTTGACGTGAATGTGACTATGAGGAACAAATAAAATAAAATTTAAATTTAAATCACACACACATACACTGGATAAATTTAAATCATCTTTTAAACAATGTGAATTTTGTATAAATATTTTTGTAAAAGTTTTAATAATTGTAAGAAATATTTGTGTATGTCATTTTCAGTCTTTAATGTGTTTAAAACTTCCAAATGTGATTTCTCAAAAAATATTCACTCAAATAGCTTGATGTAATAGAAAGAATTAAAAAACCTTTGAAATAACGTTACTTAATTTCTATTGTTATTTAAAATTTTCGAGGGAATAAGTACCTCTCAAAGAAGGGGATGAAGCAATTATATTCCTCGAGAAACAAAATTCGAAAAACAAAAACGAGACAGTTATATTCCTCGACAAACAAAATTCATGTTTTTGCATTCTCCTTACGAACCAAATGATCACAAAATAAACAGAATGAAAGTTTTTCGTTGGCCTACTCTGTATATCGTGCAAATACATATTTCAATCAACATTTTCTTACAACACACCTGTGTGCCGCAAGTGCCACTGGTATCGCAAGTAAGGCCGCACGGGATTCTTTTCCACCAAAGCCACCCCCTATACGCTTCACACGAACGTTAACTCTGTTTGAGTGTATATCTAAGACATGGGCAATTAGTTTCTGTATTTCACTAGGATGCTGCGTAGAGCAGAATACTTCCAGCTCGTCTTCCTCACGTGGCACGACAATAGTAGCGTTTGTCTCCAAATAAAAGTGCTCTTGACCGCTTATACGTACTTCCCCTTCTAAAACATGCTCCGCTTCCGCAAAAGCTTTATCCGCATTGCCTTTGATAATATGCTTGGGAAAACCAGGGAAGAACGATTTATGCGCAATAGCGTCCTAGAAGAAATTTAAGTTAGTGCAGTTATATATGTATATATTATATAATTAAAAAATAAGAAAGAATTTTTAATATAGGGTAAGTCGGGGGAAGATGCCAGTAGGTCGAAGATGCCACTTTGTTAATATTTCGTTCATTATCCGATAGATGGTAATAAATTACGAAAAAGTAGATCTAACTCCATTCGCCTTGACCTAAACACATAATGTCGAGATGTGTGAGATAATAATTATACATATATAACTAACCTTTAAAAGATTTTAGCCGCAGTTCATCAATTATTAAAAACTTATTAACAAACAAAATGTATAGGTACAAGGTGTATACAAAATGAGTGCATGGGATTTGCACTTCCGTTCTACACAAAGCCTTCAAATTTAATCTAATCTAATTACAATTTGAAAAAGAATTCGTTTTTACTATATTTATTTTCCGTGCTTATCAAAAATAGCATTGTGAGAAGCAATATTGTTTTAATCTATTTAAATTTATATATATATATATATATTACATAATTATATATATATTACACACTTCAAAAATACTCCAAAAACTATCCCTTTCCCTTGACAGTTAATAAACAGCCGTAAAATGAATGTAATATACGAAACCTAGTCATAAGCCTGTAGGTATATATTAGGACGTGTCGGGGTATATTTGGGTGGGTTGTTTTGGGATGGGTGGGGGTGGGGATGGTCAGATGAAGCGAGTATGAAATGTCGATCTATAACCGGATGTAGAAACGACAATAACGTTGATGACGTTTCTTAAATCTAAATTAGCTGATTTTAACACATATATTTAAAAAAAAAAATTAAAACGCTTTTGTTATAACCATAATATGACCCCAAGCACTCGATTAAGGGGATAAACAACCTTGACAAGCGAAAAAATTGATCTTTTCCTTAAAGTTGAATATTTAAGAAATAAAAAATTTTAATTATTTGAAACTTTTGCACGATTTCAATTTTTTTATGGTTATTTAAAAAAAATCGATAGAAAACGTTAATAATAACGGGAGTTGTTCGTAATGAAGGGTAGCAGTTCAGTAGCTGGTGGTGGACATGAAATCTCGAAAACGACTCCCAACAATTTCTTTCAAAAATTTTTTACATGTTAAGAACAATATCTAAAATGAGTCAAAAGCAGAATTTCGAAAGAACTTTAAGAAAATAAAAAATATTTTAGTTGCAAAAAAGTGCAAAATTGCATTTTCTTCAATAAAGTTGTAAATTTTGCTTCCTCATAAAGGAAGCTTTGTTTTCGTAAAAAAATTTTTTTTAGTTACCGCTGCCAATGTGTTCAGAATGTTCTAAAACGTCGAAAAATCGTATTTTTAAAAAATTTCCGTATGTGTGTATGTGTGTGTGTATGTATGTGCCAAATTTACTGAAATTTCTATAACTCAAGAAGTGATCAACCAAATCTTAAAGAATTATATATGAAATAGGGGTAGAAAAGACTGAAGAATATAATAGAATTAGAAAAGTTGTCAATATTATAGAACTTTAACCATTCAAGGCTATACTTCAAGTCTCAATCGATTGACTTTTTAAAAATTGATGTTTTTAGACAATTTAGTATTATTTATTGACAACTTTTCTAATTCTATTATATTCTTCAGTCTTTTCTACCCCTATTCCATATATAATTCTTTAAGATTTGGTTGATCAGTTCTTGAGTTATAGAAATTTCATAAGATTTGGTTGATTAGATCCAGTTTTATAGGGCTTCTATGTATGTACGGATTCCCCGAAATTTCAAACATCTGTAACTCAAGAACTGATCAACCAAATTTTAAAGAATTGTTATGAAATAGGTGGGCGGCAGTGTGGTCTAGTGGTAGAGCGCCAGACTCGCAATTCGGGGAACCGGGTTCGAGTCTGGCGCTCTACCACTAGACCACACTGAGTACACTGGAATTTATTTCCAGAAACTGCGCCCCCCATGCGAAAAAAATTCTCAAATGGGAAATACTGGGCTCCGTCTTTCGGAAGAGACGTTAAACCGTTGGTCCGAATACTATATGGCATTATCCACCATGCCAGGGTGCTGTGGGCTAATCACCCGCACATCTGAATTTAAAACGATTACTGAAACCTCCTTGGAGGCCCTATGCTCCGCGAGGAGTGAAAGGATCTATAAATGAAATAGGGGTAGAAAAGACTGAAGAATATAATAGAATTAGAAAAAAATTAATATAATAAGAAAGCGTGCAAATTAGAAACTTGCACATTTTGCTTCCTATGTACGGATTCCCCGAAATTTCAAACGGCTATAACTCAAGAACTAATCAACCAGATCTTAACGAATTATATATGAAATAGGAGTAGAAAAGACTGAAGAATATAATAGAATTAGAAAAATTGCCAATATTTTAAAATTTTAACCTTTAAAGGCTACATCTCAAGTCTCAATAATTGACTTTTCAAAAATTGATGTTTTTGGAAAATGAAAAAAAGTGTGCAAGTAGAAACTTGCACATTGCTTCCTCATAGTTTTTAAATGTGCAAGTAGAAACTTGCACATTGCTTCATCATAGTCTTTAAGTGTGCAAAGTAGAAACTTGCACATTGCTTTCTCATAGATTTTAAGTATGCAAATTAGAAACTTGCACATTACTTCCTCACAATTTTTAAGTATGCAAATTATAAATTTACACATTGCTTAATCAACATTTTATTTCGCTCATTAAGCTTCCTCTATGAGGAAGCCAAATTAATAAATATCTACTAATAATTATGCACCAAAGAAAAAACAAGCTTCCTCATAGAGAAAGCTTTATGAGCGAAATAAAATGTTGATTAAGCAATGAGCAAATTTATAATTTGCATACTTAAAAATTGTGAGGAAGTAATGTGCAAGTTTCTAATTTGCATACTTAAAAACTATGAGGAAGCAATGTGCAAGTTTCTACTTGCACACTTATTTTCTAATTTTGCTTCCAACACATTTTAGAGACACTTTTCTAGATTATAAATCCGTTTCTTTTATTTTGTTTTAGATTTTTCGTTACTTCGAAATCATGTCCACCACTACCTATACTGAACGGAAAGAACTGCTTTCCTTTATTACCAATAACTCCTGTTATTATTAATATTTTTTAACGATTCCTCTTTTAAAATAACCATAAAAGAATATAGAATTAAGTGCCAAAGTTTTAGATACAAGTTTTTTAATATTTCCTAAATATTTAAATTTAAAAAAAGATCAATTTTTTCGCTTGTCAAGGTTGTCTAAGGGCCATTTTTTCAATAGTCGCTTAACTTTAATCTTATGTTAGTTTAACTCACTCTTCGTCTCTTTTACTATCCCTTTTAGAAAAAGATGAAGAGTGAGTTTAACTAAACTTTAGTTTAAACGACTATTGAAAAACTGGCCCTAAGTCTATTAAAAATTGTCAAGTTTCCCCCTTAAGCCTATTAAAAATTTCATCCGTTTACAAAGTCGTTTTTTAGATGTGACAATCGTGCACCTTCGCTGAACTCGATGTTTGAAGTATATATAGACATTTTTTGCTGCCCGTTTCGCGGACGCGTACACTTAGTCCCAGACATTGCCGTGTCTCTTGATGTAGGTACGTATGATGTAAAAGTTCTAAAGTTCATTAATCATTAAATGCGGAGTAAATGCGTGGACAGAACTTTTCAAATTTCAAATTAGAATTAGATTAAATCTGACGAGTCTTTGGAATAGCGATACAAAAGTAAATCCCGTCTAAATATTAATTTGTCATATATCTTTAATAACACATAGATCTTGTAAACGTAACGTCCGCGTCGTGGCATATCGACAACAGAAAACGAATATACATATAGCATGTTTGATAGATTCTGCCCTATTTCCGTTGTCATCTTATTTTTGGCAAGATTCTGCCAATTTACAGATGGCAAATCCTACATCAATCCTGCAGCTTTCCTATCGACAAAATTTCTAGTAGATACCTACTTCGCAGAACCTTTACTGACTTGATTAAATTTAATTGGTGAATAATTAAAACAAATATTGAAAAAAAAACAGATATTTTCATAACTTTAATGTAAAATATCTCTAAACTGTAATTATGCACAAAAGGGTCCCACCTTCGTACCTATATAATGTTTGTTGCTATGAATACCTTGAGTCATACTGGCCATACTGACAATGAGTATTTCCCAACAAGAAACACGTGGCGATCATTGCTTATTAAAAAGTTATTAACAAAAAAGTTTGAAAAATATAGCAGTTGTTTTGAGTATTATGAGATATATACGAATATATGAAAGACTAATATACCAAAGTATATGCGTGTGCGAGGAAGGGCTCTGCCTTCTTACAGGGGTCGGTGTGGGGTGGACCTCGCTTCATTTTACATAGCATATGCGTGGGCGGGGGGAGCTTCGCCCCCCCCCCCTGCACCAACCTGCAGGGGTCGGTGTGGGATAAACCTCGCTTCAACTTACAAAGTACATGCATGGGGGGTACAGGGGATAGCGAAGCCCCCCCCCACGCATATGCTTTGTAAGATGAAGCGAAGTCCACTCCACACCGACCCCTGTAGGGGGTCCGGGAAAGGAGGGGCGGATCTCTCCCCCGCACACGCATGTGCTTTGGTATATCAGTCTCTCGTATATGTATGTATCTTATAATACTCAAAATAACTGCTATATTTGTCAAACTTTTTGTATTAATAACTTTTTAGCAAACAACGAACGACGGCTAAAACCTTTTGAATGTTGTTCAAGGTCATTACCTTGACAACATATGTCAAGGTCAAAGCTATCGGTAAGGTCGCCCTTAATCTTAACATTTACTCAAACTTTTTTTGTTAATAACTTTTTAATAAGCAATGAGCGCGGAGCGCCACGTGTTTCTTGTTGGGAAATACTCAGTATGACTCAAGGTATTCATAGCAACAAACATTATACCATAGGTACGAAGGTGGGACCTTTTGGGACATAATTACCATAATTTTTTTGTTTATGTTCATTTTGTGAAAACTGTGTTAGGTCTTTTTTAAGCTGTTTATAATTTGTGTCAGAATTCATAAGATAAATTCTATTTATAAATTTTAAAAATTTATTAAAAAATGTGTACATACATATAACAATTAATACACGCGGTACATAAAATTGTGAATAGAATTCTATCCCAAAATTTGACACGGATTATAGATTGCCTAAAGCGAGCTTTATTGAATTTTAATTAACAAATAGTATTATTTCTTTGTATTAGTAGAAAATACCTCGATAGATATAATAATGGGTCCTAAATCTTCATACTCTATTTTAACCATTCTTGCTGCAACTTGAGCGACAATTTGATCAACAGCAACAATCGCACCAATTATTTGACCTTGGCTGGTAACCTATAGAAATAGAAGAAGATTAATAGAATCTTAATTTCTTCCAAGGAGTTATTCGAAACTAGAGATGGGATCAAGTTTAGTATATATACTTAAAAATCCGAGTCAAATTCAGTTTTATTTTCTAGGATTCGATTAATATCTATTCATAAGAAAAATAATATTTCATATATTTTACTTGTGAAGTAATCGATACCGACTAGTTCTGAATTTTAGAATAAGTATCTGCAGGTACTCATTAATCTAAAATGTACTTATAAATCGAAATGTAATTACACTAAGAAAAAAAATATTTGGATCCAAAAATATATTTATTAGGTGGCTTCTAACATCTTATTTACTTAAGGGGTTACATACACCTAGAAGGCCGAAAAACAGGCCTTAATTTTGACATTTTATTTCTGCTAAACGGGTAGTGGGAATTAATTGAAATCTGGTGTGATTATGGATTTATGTTTTGACAATATAAAAATATTTTTTTTATTAAGAAATAGTGACGGAAAGAAAAAATATGGCCGCCGGCACACATCAAGGTTTGAAAAAAACGCATTTTGCGGTGGACACTGTCCCGCCTAAACGATCCATCTGAAACAAAAAAACAAAATGGTGTTTTTAAGCTAACAGTAGTGGTTTGTCGGTGACGATCGCCGATTGTCGATTTTGTCGTTTGTTACAAAATGGCGACGAGTTGAAATTGAAATTTAAAAATATATTTTTCGCCATTTGTAACAACTCGTCGCCATTTTGTAACAAACGACAAAATCGACAATCGGCGATCGTCACCGACAAACCACTACTGTTAGCTTAAAAACACCATTTTGTTTTTTTGTTTCAGATGGATCGTTTAGGCGGGACAGTGTCCACCGCAAAATGCGTTTTTTTCAAACCTTGATGTGTGCCGGCGGTCATATTTTTTCTTTCCGTCACCATTTCTTAATAAAAAAAATATTTTTATATTGTCAAAACATAAATCCATAATCACACCTTTAATTTAATTCCCACTACCCGTTTAGCAGGAATAAAATGTCAAAATTAAAGCCTGTTTTTCGGCCTTCTAGCCCAGATAGCACAATGACATCCTCGGGAAGTCCGAAGGACATCCAGGACGGACCATCGGGATATCCTGTGGATATCCCAATTAAATCCCGGAATGTCCTCCGAATATCCTGAGGAATAGCAAATGATAGCCAAATACTAGTCCTCACGATGTCCTGAGGACATCCTGTTGGATGTCCTCCGGATATCCTGAGGACAAACAAATGATAGCCAACTACTAGTCCTCACGATATCCTGAGGAAGAGCAAATAATAGCCAACTAATCCTTAAAATATCCTGAGGACATCCTGAGGACTTCTATGGGATATGTTATGAACATTTTTTAGGCGTCTAAAGGACAATTTTAATTTAAGATTTGAAGAAATAATATTGTTCCACATTTAAAAAATTTTTTTACAATTTGAACAACACATCTTGCTTTTGGGAAATATAGTTTTACATATTTATTTTATCGCAGCAATATTGCTGGCAATGATATGTCTGGCGGATGTCATGATTTTGCTTCGCCTGGACCTGCTTATATTCGCTCTCAACTGAAATTTACTTACGAGTTAATCACACCATTATGCGCCACCTATCGGTGTCATTGCAAGCTACCACGGAACGATGCGCTACCGTGCATCTTTCTGAAAATATCTCAGGAAATTCATAACAAAAGAGAGTTGCACTATAGTGTTTTGAAAACGTCTTAACAAGGGCTACAAGAATATGCAAAAAAACTATTTTTTATTTAACTCCCTATGGTGTTTCATTTAAAAAATTTAAGGTTCTTTTGATCTAAATTTTTTATATAAAAACCCCTATTTTTATTGTGTATTCTTGTAGCCTTTGTCACGACGTTTTTAAAACACTATAATAAAGTTCTGTTTTGTTAAGAATTTACTGAGATATTTAAAATTTTGTTATAATATTTTTAATATAAAATATGAAATATCTCGTAAAGTATTTACTTTTTGATGACTTTACCTTGATACTTTTATATATAAAATAATCAAAGAAATTGAATAATAATATTAATTTTTACATTTTTAATTTTTCAAAATTAAGTTCGTATACAAAATGCAATCAAATTTTTTAACATTATAATTTGTTTTTTTTTACATCATTCGATTCCTTTCATTATTCTACGCATAAAAGTATTAAGGTAAAGTCATCGAAAAGTAAATACTTTACAAAATATTTCATATTTTATGTTAAAAATATAATGACAAAATTTAAAATATCTCAGGAAATTCTTAACAAAAGAGAGCTTTATTATAGTGTTTTGAAAACGTCTCGACAACGGCTACAAGAATATGCCAAAAAACTATTTTTTATTTAATCCCTTATGGTGTTTTATTTAAAAAATTTAAGGTGCTTTTGATCTAAATTTTTTATATAGAAGCCCCTATTTTTTATAGCACATTCTTGTAGCCCTTGTCAAGACGTTTTTAAAACACTATAAAAAAGTTTTCTTTTGTTAAAAATTTACTGAGATATTTCAAATTTTGTCATAATATTTTTAATATAAAATATGAAATATCTTGTAAAGTATTCACTTTTCGATGACTTTACCTTAGCGCTTTTATACATAGCTAAATAATCAAATAAATCGAATAATAATATTAATTTTTACATTTGTATTTTTTCAAAATTAAGTTTGTATACAAAATGTAATCAAATTTTTTAAAATTAATTCGTCTGTTTTTTTTACATTATTCGATTCTTTTTATTATTCTACACATAAAAGTATTAAGGTAAAGTCATCGAAAAGTAAATACTTTACGAAATATTTCATATTTGATATTAAAAATATAATGACAAAATTTAAAATATCTCAGGAAATTCTTAACAAAAGATAGCTTTATTATAGTGTTTTGAAAACGTCTCGACAAGGGCTACAAAAATATGCAAAAAGACTATTTTTTATTTAACCCCCTATGGTGTTTTATTTAAAAAATTTAAGGTGCTTTTGATCTAAATTTTTTATATAGAAGCCCCTATTTTTATTGTTTATTCTTGTAGCCCTTGTTACAAAGTTTTTTAAACACTATAATAAAGTTCTCTTTTGTTAAGAATTTACTGAGATATTTCAAATTTTGTCATAATATTTTAGGAGGAAGAGGAGGAGGAAGAGTTTTACAGGATGTATTCAGGATATCCTGCGATACTCCTCAAGATATCCTGGACGTACGTAGGATGATTTTAGGACTTCTTATGTTATTTGAGTCTAGTGGACATTTATGAAAAATTTATAATTTATTACGGTACTTAAAACATTCTGAAGCTATTTTTAAGTATTTCACCACAATTAATAAAGTCAAATAAAATATTTACAATAACACATGTCCTGGATGTCCTTCGGATTTTCCGAGGATGTCATTGCTATCTGGGGAACAACTAAGTATCCTGAAAATATCCCAGGACGTCCTGGACGTATTCAGGACGATCCTGAAGACGTCTTGTGCTGTCTGGGAGGTGTATGTAACCCCTTAATATGATACACATATTTATTTAGAATTAGATAAAATATCTAATTCTAAATATATATTGTATTATATTGAGTAAATAAACTGTTAGAAGCCACCTAATAAATATTTTTTTGGGTTAAAATATTTTTTCTCTATGTATAATTTCTAAATGTATAAATAATTTCTATCGTAAAGAATCGAATCTTTTACAAGCACAACTCGAACTCTAAGAATGAGATTATTAGGTTAAAGCATATATGTATAAATGCGTAAAGATTTTAAGTAACTTTTGTTCTATATACATATATTATACATATATGTATTTTTAAATTATATTTGCATTATATAGATATACATATATTTTTAAATTATATATTTGCATTATTTAATTTCAACGATTGATAATCTATCATTTGTAATCATTAATTAAAGGAAACGCCATCGGTCGAGACTGGATCTTGGTTGCCCAATAAAATTATTCGTGAATTTTAAGTACAAATCATCACTCTAGTAAACCACGCGCCGTTACTTACGGACTTAAACGTAGCCACAACTAAAGCTAGAAAGAGTACCTACTCTCACACAATTAAATTGAAAATCAATTTAATCGTCCACTAACACTCGTTAGTATATTCGAAAAAGGACGGGATATGTATAGAAGGATATAGGGTAATAAAGAAAATGTTGCAAAAAATAACACCCCAGCCAGGATTCGAACCTGGACCTCCCTGCTTTCCGGGCGGGCGTCTCACCTATTCGACCACTGAGGCATGTGGTGATATTTATCGCAACAAACTATTTAACTGAGGAAGAACGTCTTTTTCCGGCGACGTATATAACATCCTTTAATTAATGATTATTATCTTATATACGGTCGTACTTTAAATTTGCTTATTGTTATATACGTCGTTGGAAAAAGACGTTCTTCCTCAGTTAAGGTTCCTGGATGCTCAGCCGAGAACTCCGCGTTGACGGTGGCGACATCGGTAGAATCGGTAGAAATAAGAACTATAAGGCGAGAAAATAGCCATATTCGTGGAAAGTGACATGTCGAAAAGCCTATTTTGTCGTTCGTGCCATTTCCTTATTATTCGCTCTGTACTTGTGCTCTAACCTTTGATGTATTCGTGAAAGTCGTAAAATTTACCGAAAAGTAAGATTTGCTTGCGGAAGGAACGTTTTCACCTTTTTTCGATAGTCGTTAAACGGCTGTTTTCCCGTATATTTAGGCTTCGTTTTATGGCTGTTTGTTTATTGTCGTAGGAAAAGGATAGTTTTCGGTAAATTTTGGAAGTGTTCTGAAACGATCTAGAGTGATGTTTTATTGAAATGTCTTTTTATTTGCAAATGGCACGGACGACAAAATTGGGTGTTTTCCTCGCCTCGATAGTAAGAATTCAATATGGCCGCAGTGACCATCCAGGAGCCTTAAATAGTTTGTTGCGATAAATATCACCACATGCCTCAGTGGTCGAATAGGTGAGACGCCCGCCCGGAAAGCAGGGAGGTCCAGGTTCGAATCCTGGCTGGGGTGTTATTTTTCGCAACATTTTCTTTATTACCCTATATCCTTCTATACATATCCCGTTCTTTTTCGAATATTACTAACGAGAGTGTTAGTGGACGATTAAATTGATTTTCAATTTAATTGTGTGAGAGTAGGTACTCTTTCTAGCTTTAGTTGTGGCTACGTTTAAGTCCGTAAGTAACGGCGCGTGGTTTACGAGAGTGATGATTTGTACTTAAAATTCACGAATAATTTTATTGGACAACCAAGATCCAGTCCCGACCGATTATGGCGTTTCCTTTAATTAATGATTATTATCTTATATACGGTCGTACTTTAAATTTGCTTATTCTAATATTTGTAATTATAAAAAATAATACATTAAAATAATTGTTGCTTTATACAAAAGCTTTAATCCAAAGGAACTTATTTCTAGTAAGTACTAATAAAAAATTTCGAATATATTTGATCCAGATTTGCGTCCAGCGGGAGGTAATACTCTTGTTTTTTGAGGTACTCATAATAAGGTCCATATATTTGGCCCCTTATCTACAACAAAATACAAAAACATTAATATATTCGGATTGTACATCGTTTTTACATGAATGTACTACGATTTTTAGTGTTTGTACATCCTTGGTTAATGTAAAAAAAAATTTTTTTTACTAATGATACTTCTAAAAGTTAACCGCTCATTATTTAAAAAATAATGATAAATCACACAGATATAAATTTATTAATCTTAAATATATTTAAGATTGATTCTTTAAGATTTTTTCGCATATACAGGGTGATTCGAAACAACCTTTTACCGTTGAAAGTACAGATTCGTGACAAAATTCTGAGACGACTTTCCCTCTTGCAAAATTTTGTCCGAAGCTTACTTTCTGAGTTATCAAGCAAAATACTTACCCTATCGCTGGCCGAGTACAGGAGGTAGACAGGAGCGGCGCGACTCACCATTAGACGCGGGCGCTTACGTCGGGTGCCCGCTGCGCGATCAGTCGATCGATCAATGGATCGAGGTGCGTCCCAATATTTACTGCCAGCACAGAAAATCTACAGTTCGCGTTATGCATAGATTTTCAGAACTGGCAATAACATTGGATAACGATAATTGCAATGATACACGCACACACATGCAAGCACGTTCACTCACTCGTTATTGTTTTCTCTCACAAACTTCACTTAAATACACTTAACTTTACTCTTTTTACTCACATACTTAAAAATGTGCAATTATTATTAACAATACACAATGAGTCACATTACTATGTTTACGCAAGCGTTACTTCTGTAGTAAGTGACTCAAATTATCGTAACGATAATTTGAGTCACTTACTACAGAAGTAACGATTGCGTAAACATAGTAATTATCGTAACGATAATTTGAGTCACTTACTACAGAAGTAACGCTTGCGTAAACATAGTAATGTGACTCATTGTGTATTGTTAATAATAATTGCACATTTTTAAGTATGTGAGTAAAAAGAGTAAAGTTAAGTGTATTTAAGTGAAGTTTGTGAGAGAAAAGAATAACACGAGTGGGTGAACGTGCTTGCATGTGTGTGCGTGTATCATTGTAATTATCGTTATCCAATGTTATTGCCAGTTCTGAAAATCTATGCATAACGCGAACTGTAAATTTTCTGTGCTGGCAGTAAATATTGGGACGCACTTCGATCCATTGATCGATCGACTGATCGCGCAGCGGGCACCCGACGTAAGCGCCCGCGTCTAATGATGAGTCGCGCCGCTCCTGTCTACCTCCTGTACTCGGCCAGCGATAGGGTAAGTATTTTGTTTGATAACTCAGAAAGTAAGCTTCGGACAAAATTTTGCAAGAGGGAAAGTCGTCTCAGAATTTTGTCACAAATCTGTACTTTCAACGGTAAAAGGTTGTTTTGAATCACCCTGTATATAACTCAAGAACTAATCAACTGAAATAGAAGTAGAAAACATTGAAGAATATAATAGAATTAGAAAAAAATTATCAATATATATGGCAATTTTTTTAAAATTTTATTATATTCTTTAGTGTTTTCTCTACTCCTATTTTATATATATAATTCTTTAAGATTTGGTTGATTAGTCTCGGGTTATAGATATATACATATATGCGAAAAACTATATATATGCGAAGATTTACCCGCCGAGTTCAAATAAAAATTGTTTATTTATATTTTAAACAAAAAAGAAATATTTAAATAAAAAGTAAATTAATTACTAAGAATGTACACACAAATAATGTACAAACGATTAAGCACAATGAATTGTGATTTATCATTATTTTTTAAATAATGAGAGGCTAACTTTTAGAAGTCTTGTTAGTAAAATTTTTTATTTTTTTTTATATTAACCAAGGATGTACAAACATTAAAAATCGTAGTACATTCATGTACAAACAATGTACAATCCGAATATATTAATGTTTTTGTATTTTGTTGTAGATAAGGGGCCAAATATATGGACCTCTCATAATATTTATATAGTACTCGTACCACAGATTAATAGACAGATAGTCAAAAGCCCGGGTGAAAGCGAAATAGGATTAAATATTTTACATATAGTACGAGCACAGATTAATAGACAAATAGCCAAAGTCTCAGGTGAAAGCGAGACCACCATTTCCGTGCTTTGATTACCGACAGACTTTGCCCCTAGGAGCGAATCCAGGTTAATTGAGGGCGAGACGGGTGAGAGGTGAGGAAAGTTTTCTCATCTTTACTCAAAACCTCATTGCAATTTTAATATATCATTAATTGGTGATGTATCCAAGGTATCACCACCATTGTCTTACTTAAAAAAAAATAAATTTAAGAATAAACATTTGCTAAGGGCCACTTTTTCAATAGTCGCTTAAGAGGATCCTAAAGCCGTCTGTACTACCGACGGAAATGTGATTTTCGCACAGCTGCCATTTTTTATTGGATTTATAGAATTAAAAATCCTTTTCCAGGATTAAAGTATAAACGCAAACGTATACGGCTCTATTCAATTTTACGTTAAAAAAAATTTTTTTTTATATAATAAATTTTTTTCTTTTTTAACGTAAAATCGAACAGCGCCGTATCCGTTTGCGTTTATACTTTAATCCTGGAAAAGGATTTTTAATTCTATAAATCCAATAAAAAAATGGCAGTTGTGCGAAAATCACATTTTCGTCGGTAGTACGGCTTTAGGATCCCCTTAACTTTAATCTTAGCTTAACTCACTCTTCGCCTCTTTCTAACTATCCCCCTTAGAAAAAGACGAAGAATATTTAGCTAAACTTCGGTTTAAACGACTATTGAAAAACTGGCCCTAAATGTAAGAATAGATTTAAAAATTCTCGCGAATGCTAAAGACGGAACAATATAACTTCATTTCTTTAGCCATTGCAAGACTAGGGAGCGTCCCGTTTGACCACGTCAATATTGACCACGGTCCCGATTGACCACGTTGATATTGACCACGTTGCAATTGACCACGTTGCGATTGACCACGGTCCTGATTGATCACCGTCCCGATTGACCACGGTTCCGATTGACCACTGTTCCGATTGACCACGGTCCCGATTGACCACCGTCCCGATTGACCACCGTCCCGATTGACCACAGTCCCGATTGACCACTGTCCCTATTGACCACGTTGAGATTGATCACGTTGAAATTGACCACATTGTGTTTGACTACGTTAATATTGACCACGTTGCAATTGACCACGATCCCGATTGACCACGGTCCCGATTGACCACCGTCCCGATTGACAACGGTCCCGATTGACCACCGTCCCGATTGACCACCGTCCCGAACTAACCTATATAGGTTAGTGACGCGCTTTAAACAATTTAATACTTTTAAAGCGCGTCACTAATCGTCAATCGGAACCGTGGTCAATCGGGACCGTGGTCAATCGGGACTGTGGTCAATCGGGACGGTAGTCAATCGGGACCGTAGTCAATCGGGACGGTGGTCTATCGGGACCGTGGTCAATCGGGACCGTGGTAAATCGCAACGTGGTCAATATTAACGTGGTCAAACGCAACGTGGTCATTTTCAACGTGGTCAATCTCAACGTTGTCAATAGAAACCGTGGTCAATCGGGACTGTGGTCAATCGGGTCGGTGGTCAATCGGGACCGTGGTCAATCGGGACGTTGGTCAATCGGGACCGTGGTCAATCGGGACGGTGGTCAATCGGGACCGTGGTCAATCGCAACGTGGTCAATCGCAACGTAGTCAATTTCAACGTAGTCAATCGGGACCGTGGTCAATATCAACGTGGTCAAACAGGTGTCACTCGTAAGACTACATTATTCGATATATTTTTCATATATATACAGGATGTTCCAGGGTTAATTGGCCAAACTTGAAATATGAATTTAGGATCACAAGACAAGAAAAATTTTCCTGTGGAGGTATGCTCGCAAACGCTTTGTTCAAGAGATATTGATTTCTGAAGTTACGGAATTAGAAATGAATAATTTCGGAATAATATGGTTAATTTATTTTCTTTACCGCTTTACAGTAATCAAAATTTACTGTAATCAAAATTAAGACAATTATCGTCTTTAATGCTTAACAGTAATCAAAATTTACAGTAACCAAAATTAAAATCATTATCTTTTTTGCTGCTAAGCATTAATCAAAATTAAAATAATTATTCGCTTTACTGCTTAACAGTAAACAAAATTATAATGATTATTATCTTTGCTGCTTTACAATAATCAAAATTTAAATAATAAATATCTCATTCAAAATAATTTAGAAGCAATTTATTCACCAATAGATTTTTTGAATGGAGTGTTTTCAAGCAAAAAGTGTATGAAATGTCTGTTAATAACCTTCAATCATTAAAACGGAGAATAGTGCAAGCGTGTGAAGAAATAACAAATGCACAATTTCAGTCAGCCATGCGTTCTCTCATCGGTAGGTGCAACACTTGTCTCCGGGCTGGAAGCCATAATTTTGAACAAAATATCTAATACTTAAATTTTGATTATTGTAAAGCAGTAAAGAGGATAATTCCAATTTTAATTACTGTTAAGCAATAAAAGAGGATATACCTATATATTATTTCGAAATTATTTATTCCTAATTCTGTAACTTCAGAAGTCAATATCTCTTGAACGAAGAAGCGTTTGCGAGTATATCTCCAGAGGAAAATTTTTCTTGTTTCGATATCCTAAATTCATATTTTAAATTTGGCCACTTAATCCGGGAACACCCTGTTTTTTTAAACTAACATAATTTCTCATTAGTTTTATTTTTAATCTTTGTTGGAATAAATGTTGATGAATTCAGATATAGAACATACTCGTATTTAATAATTAATATTTTGCAAAATGTTTAAAAATAATAGACTTTTTTGTTATTTCGTGCATATATCTAAAATCAAGAAAAATGGACGATTTCAACAAAGATAATTCATATCTATTTTTGTTTAAGAACGCATACCTCTTCTGATATAAATACTTCTTCGTCATGAAATACAGCTCCCATCCATCTACTATCTCCCGCTATGTCTTTTGAAGAGAAAAATGACACAACTCCTTCCGTAGATAGTGCTTTAGATGGATCGATTTTCAAAATTTTTGCGTGCGCTCTAGTAGAGAGAACTAATGCTAAGTACAGTTCATTTGCAAATTTGGGCATGTCGTCGCAATATATCGCTTCTCCCGTTGCTTGTTTGAATGCACTAGCGTGCACAATAGGACGTCCAATTAGATCATACGATTCTTGATTTTTAGGCACCTATCAAAAATACGAAATATAACTTTTATTGCACTTAAATAATAATTTGTAAGCATTTGGATTGAAATATTACCACTTGGTAATATTGTGAGCTTTTTGGTGCTTTATAATGGAAACAATCTGAAGCGCTTTCTAACTCCTTTAATATATATTCAACATCCAAAATGTTTTTCGATAATTCCTTGGAGATGTGCATAAATCCTTTAAAAAATAAACTAAAAAATATATTATTTGAGTTATTTGCAGTATGCTTTGTTTATTTATCTCTTGATTATTAACATATTTTAATATCAAACCTGAGAGTGAGAGATCGACGGTATTTAATCATTCCTCCTGGTGCATTATCTGCTAATGGTAATTCTTCAAGTAAAGAATCGTAAACCTCCTTCAAGATCGATTTATTCCATTTTCTGAAATTACAGTGTTCGATAAACTAATTCTTTTCAAAGTTATGAAAAAAGGACGAACATTTTTCTCGATTTCTGTGCTAAATATTTTCTGATAAAACTCAGTTTCCAGAATGTTCTAGTTTATCAAATTATTAAGAAATTAGAAATTAAAAGTGTTAAAACAGGATATTTTAACATGTAGTTATGTATGTAAAATACTGAAAAGTCGTGTTTTATTTGAAATTAATAATATATAGATATATTAAAACGTTCAGTTTACAAAAAGAATAAAATCCTTCCAAGAATAATAAAGTTTCTTGGTATAGTCTTTTTTCAACTAATCATTTTATTAAAAAATCCTTAATAAGCTTTTATATTATCTCTTCCTCGTTATAAAGGAAGAGGGTCCATAAGGTCGGTTCTCGGCCCCCTCTGAATTTCATTCTAAAATATTAGAAACGTTTTATTTTTGTAAGAACTATTGAAATTAGGTAATCCCATATTTTTACCATCAACGCTCCTATTTCGGGAAAAAAGAATTAGATCTGCCGAGATATGACCATATCTGAACATATCTGACCTGATACAAAAGTTGTGCTGTACCGTGAGTTACATAACTATATAGCGCTGCTTGGCGTGAGACACAGCCGTGTCTCTTGATACCATTCTTATACTGTTGTTCGTCAAATACGAGAAACAGATCCCATCGGATGTCATTTATCGGATAATCCGAATCCTCTTTTAAAATTGTCGTGTTAAATCAATTTATTGTTGCCTCTTTTCCGCAATGCCGATTGGTTATTTCATTGTGCTTACTTCGTGAGTGACTGTCATTGTATATTTTGACAGTTGTGTTTATCAAGGCTAAATAGCGCGCGCGAAGCGCGCGTCTGTGGTGTCTAGTTTAAAAAAAAGCGAATGTATCCAGATCTGCTCAAATATAATTAAAAATTATGAAGAGATGTAAAATGCTATAAAACCATAAATATACATGAATAATGTTTTTATTTTTTTATAAATATATACTATATAATATAAAATCCTTAAGGACTCTCGAAATTCAAAAATCAATAACTTAACCTGGCGATGAGAGTCAGACGCGGTAATTAGTGCGTGTTTAATTAAAAATGATTTATTTAAGGATACAAAATCCAATATTCCGTACGTTTCGGCACCAACATCGGGCCATCTTCAGCAGATATACAAAAAATTAAATTCTCGATTTCTCCATCATACCCAGCGTGTCGCGAGATTGCAAAGTCAAGAACCTAATACCGAAGTATGAGTAACCAAATGATCGACATCTGTAAAGGAGTTAAAACTTAAAATTGAAATAACGGGGAATTACAAATAACCGACTCACCAAATAGTCCGGAGAACGAGATCGCAGTAAAAAACATATTTTCATCTATGTATCGATAGTCGTCAGCGCAAAATCACAAAAATTATTTAAAGAACAATGCTTTAAGAGCTACATGATATTGTCACGAAGAATATAACGACACTGAGTAACGTCGTGACAGAACAAACAATAAATAGATTGTCAAATACAGGTTGAAGATTATAAAATGTAAATATGTAAATCAATAAATAAATATAAACCAACTACAACTGTGTATGTCGCGAGACAAAGCCGAAAACAAAAAGTATGATTTACAGTTTCTCTATTATGGAAGAATAGGCATGGTGAAGAAACTCAGTGTCCGTTTGTAAATTAAGGTCATTTTTTTGCAATTGGATGTACACCATTTCAGATACAAGTCTTTTGGATAAAAATTTTTCTTTATCAAGGAATAATACGTTATCCCAGTCAAAATCATGGTTACAATTTTCTCTATGTAGCGTAATAACAGACTTCGTAGCTTTTTTCCTGCGAATATTGCTTTCGTGTTCAGAAATTCTAGTTTGTAACTTCCTCAATGTTTGTCCAACATATGAAGCATCACAATTTTTACACAAAATCTTATATACTACGTTTTTGTTAGATTTGACTGGGAGCACATCCTTCTGTACCTTAATAAACTTCATAAGTTTATTAGAGCTAAAATAAGCCAAATTGACATTTAAATCCTTGGTGACAGTTTTAAATTTATCCGAAATACCCCATACATAGGGAATCGCAAACCAAGATTTTTTATCCGTGTTCTCGTCAGTAAGAATAATATTGTTTTGTCTAGAAGTACGCTTATGTAATAATGATTTAAGCCTAGTATTAATCGTGTTAAAAATAAAGGAAAGCGGATAATCATTCTTTAATATTGTATCTATTATAAACTTAATATTTTTGCAATGGAACTTCGAATGTGACAAAAGAAATGCTCTGTCCACCATGCCTATAATTGTGCCTCTTTTTTGAGAAAGAGGGTGCTGCGACATGAAATTAAGGTAGCGACCTGAGAAAGTTGGTATCGATACATAGATGAAAATATGTTTTTTACTGCGATCTCGTTCTCCGGACTATTTGGTGAGTCGGTTATTTGTAATTCCCCGTTATTTCAATTTTAAGTTTTAACTCCTTTACAGATGTCGATCATTTGGTTACTCATACTTCGGTATTAGGTTCTTGACTTTGCAATCTCGCGATACGCTGGGTATGATGGAGAAATCGAGAATTTAATTTTTTGTATATCTGCTGAAGATGGCCCGATGTTGGTGCCGAAACGTACGGAATATTGGATTTTGTATCCCTAAATAAATCATTTTTGATTAAACACGCACTAATTACTATATAATATAATTTCTAATTAATATTATTAATATTATATACAGGGTGACCCATTTTATACGCCCACCTCGAATACCTTTTTTCCTGCGTCTTTTACGAAAAAATGTTTCAGACAAAAGTTGTAAGGTTTCAAGGGGGACATAAGATGGTGGCAATGATCTGATCTTGGATAGTCGTTTGAAGGTCACGTGAACGTCACCTTCAATTTCTTAAATAAAACCCTCTATTTTTTATTACATATTCTTGTAGCCCTTGTCAAAACGTTTTTAAAACACTATAATAAAACTTTTTCGTTAAGAATTTCCTAAGATATTTCATATTTTGTATTAAAAATATAACAAAATTTGAAATATCTCAAGAAATTCTTAACGAAAACGAGTTTCGTTATAGTGTTTTGAAGACGTCTCGACAAGGGCTACAAGAATATGTAATAAAAAATAGAGTTTTATTTAAGAAATTAAAGGTGACGTTTACGTGACCTTCAAACGACTATCCAAGGTCAGATCATTGCCACCATCTTATGTCCCCCTTGAAACCATACAACTTTTGTCTAAAACATTTTTTCATAAAATACGCAGATAAAAAGATATTCGAGGTGGGCATTTAAAATGGGTCACCCTGTATATAGATCTTTAACATATATCAAACGATAATAATCAAATTAAGAATTTTTTTTACTTTTGTTTATCATCTATAAGCTTACAATGTACTAAATAACTTATATTTCCGCTATGGTCTTTTGTATTTTAGATATAAGGCAAATTAATGAATAAGGCGCAACAATTCATGCGAAAAGTTATGTGCAGTTACATCTCCCTGTATATAAACTCGCATATTTGTCGTCAATTTCATTTTCTGTATGTGCTTCCAAAGATAAGATTCTTTGAGGCATGCATTCAATTCGTCCGCTGGTGTCGATTCCGGAATAACTGGCAATGTTTGGCGAAAATCTTCCGCCAGAACTACTATAGCTCCTCCCATTAACCGCTTATTTGCTCTTATGTCTTGCAGAGTTCGATCAAGTGCTTCAAGAGCTCTCTTATGTGCCATAGTACACTCATCCCACACAATTACTTTGCACATTTTTAATACCTGCGCTAGTCCAGAACTTTTGCTAATATTACAAATTGGAGTTTCTGAGTTTGCAAGATTCAAAGGTAGTTTTAATGCTGAATGTGCTGTTCTACCTCCATCCAGTAATGTTGATGCAATTCCAGATGACTGCAAGACCAATTTCATTTTGCTTTCGTATTTCAGCAAGCAGCAAATTAATAATAAATGTTTTTCCTGTCCCTCCTGGTGCATCAATGAAAAAAAGTCCACCTTTTCTATTTGTAATTTTATCTAGAATTGCATTATAATCAATCTTTAATCAACCAAGAGTGGCTTATTATTTTCCACAAATCTTTCCAACTCATCAATATTGTAATTTTTTTCTCGCAAAATGTCCCTATTAAGTCCCTCATATCCATTTTGCGTAGGTGCTTTTACTCCTAATTGATGTAAATTTTTTCCGTTTATTGATATACATTTATCTTCAATTAATATGAGAGCTTGATTAAATATTTCAGATGAAAAATTCAAATTTATGATGGGATTAACTCTACGCGCTTCTCTTAGAATATCTTCACTCATGCTTTCTTTATATGTCTCCCACAGACTATTTGAATTTGAGGGCCCGCAAGTTGTTATTATAATTGCAAAAAGATTTCGTAGTTGACCTGGAAAGCATGTGAGAGAAGCTTTAGACAATGTTGTTTCCCAATGTTTATCATTCTCAAGTAAACCATGCTTTTGACACGCTTCTCTATATGTTTGACATACTTCTCCGTTGACAGTTTTCAATGCTGTAAAAGAAGTCGGTCCTCTGATTGTGTGAAGCAACAATCTCAGATAATAGCATTCAGCATTATTTGGGTGAATCATATACACACGACCTAAGGCTTCTGTTGCATACACATTATATCCTGGTACTCGCGCACCTTGTTTCCTCTTGCAGAACATTTTTTTACTTGTATTCCAAGTATAATATTTTGGTACTTTTAAATACAACAATGTTCTCGCAAAAGAATCTTGTTGACACAAAAGAAAGAAGCCTGTCAATGTTGTATTTGGTGGTTGCATTGATCTTTCTCTGGCGTTATTTTCCGTAAAATAAACTCGTCCATTTTCTAGATAAACACTTAAATGGACAACAGTTGGATAACGATCGTGAATTAAGAAATTCAGAATACGCCAAACTGCTTCATTACTGCTGATATACCTTCCCATCTGGTATTGTGTAATTTCATCTATTGTCGTTTTATCTTTCGCAAATCCAAAAACTGCCATATCACTACCCTTATCAACATATTTACAAATGTATTTAATGGACTTTACTGAATTACAGTATTCAACGTTGATATGGGCTTGAAATATTTTTGAAAGCAGAGGAGTATAAGGTACAACCCATCTGTTATGCACCTCAATTTGTTTATACTGGTTGTTTCTCTTAAGTTTGATAATCGCAGAGTATCCTCCTTCTCCTGGTTTTCGTCTTCTGTAAAGAGGGTAACCATCATTTCCAGTTTGAGTTTCCTGTTTCAGTTCGCGAGGGTACTTTTTTGTGCATTGTCCTTCCTTCATGCAAGGAGAATTACGATTCAGTGGTCCACACGGTCCATGAATCATATTCTTAGTGATGATTTCAAAAAGTATAGGGTCTTCCTCTGGATTCGGAAGCTCCGCCGAAATAACGCTATCAATTTGATTTGAACGAATTTTGTCCTTAAGCCATATTAAGATATGAGCATGTGGAAGGCCTCTTTTTTGCCACTCGATTGAGTACATCCAACAGCGAATTTCCCCATAAATTTCACTTTTAGTTATTAGATACATTAGTTTTGTTAGTTTTTGTTTCAAAACTCTTGTTGTTAAATCATGCCAATCAGTTGGTGCCTGACCATTCAGAAGCTCTTCTTTAATTTCAGGCCAAGCTGGATTACATGTAAATGTAATAAAGAGATCAGGATGCCCATATGTTCGAACATATGTCATTGCATCTTGAGCATATTCATGCATATGTCTTGGACTTCCTGTAAATGTAGCCGGTAATATAACAATTTATCCAATGTCTGCAAAATTTCCATCATTTACCACAGCATCACGTAAATGAATATAATTATCCACTCGAAGTTTCTTTTGGTTTAACCGAATATAAAGAAGACGTTCACTCTCAATTTTGGCGTACATATCAACAATAAATTGATGGAAAAGCTGGCGACATTCTAAAATATGGTTTGCTAAACCAGCTCTTATCATTATTCGATATGCATAAAAATCCTTAGCACTTACTTTTTTATTCTTAATTCTACCAGTGCTAGGGTCAATTTGCATTATGTTTAAGTGATATCCATCCTCACCTTGCCAAAATATTAATGGATACTGAAGAGCATCATATGATCTATGTGTTTCTGAAATACGTTGTAAAATTTCGCTCCTTCTATGAATAATTATATCTCGCCTATCGTATTCATTTCCAACTATTACAACTGCCACTTCATTAATAGTTGGAGCATTGAAACGACGTTCATGTTCGCCAACTGGTCTCTTGTCTGCTCGTATTATAACCTTATATTCATCCGTTGGCATTCTGTCCAATGCCGTTTTGAATATCTTTATTAAATTATTATTTTGATGCAATAATCTCTGCATTATTAAAACAATGTTTCGCCTTATTCCTGTAATGTTTTCACAGCGTTGATCAACTTCTACTTGTTCATCACCTATAAAATAAATTTGTAAAAACTTCGGATTCTCATTAAGATAAGGAAGTATTTATCCTGCTCTGTGATAAATTTGGCCGTGCACTTTAAATGTAGGCATAAAGCCAGTTTCTCCAACTGTTACAGTTGCTCCGAAAGATGTCATCTGAAAGCATGAATTATACCTCCTTATGTTTTGTAGGAAATGTTTTGATTCTGACGTAGTTCCTGACATAAACATAAGAAGTGTGTCGGGTGGCTGATTTAAAAGCGGTAACTTAACTTTTCCGTTTGAACAACACATTCCAGGTGCTTCAGTTTTAAACTTTTTTGCTTGACAATAATCACATATTACATCCATTTCTCCAATTATTACTCTTGAATGATATTGATATTCGTAATTTGGATCATAACTAAATGCCTCTAATTTCAAATCGGACCGCATAAATGTTTTCCTTGATTGAACATGTCGTAACCGATCTTTTTCTACTCGGATTTCACACTGTTGAGTCGTTTCCGCTGCCCTCGACTCGGCATTTCTTTTTCGATTTTCTTCAAGTCGGGCTTCACGTTGTTGATTAGTTTCCGCAGCCCTTGCTTTAGCAAGTCTTTTTCGATCTTCTTCGAATCGGAGCTCACGCTGTTGAGTCGTCTCCGCTGCCCTCGACTCAGCATTTTTTTTTCGATTTTCTTCAAGTCGGGTTTCACGCTGTTGATTCGTTTCCACTGCCCTCGACTTGGCATTTCTTTTTCGATTTTCTTCAAGTCGGGCTTCACGCTGTTGATTAGTTTCCGCAGCCCTTGCTTTAGCAAGTCTTTTTCGATCTTCTTCGAATCGTACCTCACGCTGTTGAGTCGTCTCCGCTGCCCTCGACTCAGCATTTCTTTTTCGATTTTCTTCAAGTCGGGTTTCACGCTGTTCATTCGTTTCCACTGCCATCGACTCGGCATTTCTTTTTCGATTTTCTTCAAGTCGGGCTTCACGCTGTTGATTCGTTTCCGCAGCCCTTGCTTTAGCAAGTCTTTTTCGATCTGTTTCCAACCGTATTTCACGCTGTAAAGGGGTCTCTGCTTCTCTTAATAATTTAACTTTCTTAGATTTTAAACTGATTTGTCCAATAGATTTTATCTTTTTTGGAGGCATTCTAAAATTGTTTTTTTAAGATTTTGTAATCCTCTAAAAGAAATAAAGTTAATAATTCGAATTTGGAAGAAAAATTGTTCCCTAAAAAATTGTAAATTACTTATCTCAAAATATTGCGTGCGTTGCTCGCTCGCGTGCTCTCCCTCACGTTCCCAATCCCCGCTCTTCCCGACTTTTCCGTACTTGCAGAAATTATTAACACACACAGGCTCACAATTTAGAACTATTTTTGTTATACAATTGCAATTAGTATCACTGACTCACATTTTAAAACTAACTTTCTATGTAAAATCCTCTAAGAGAGATAGAATTGATAATTTGAATTTGGAAGAAAAATCGTTCCCTAATAAATTGTAAATTACTTATCTCAAAATATTGCGTGCGTTGCTCACTTGCGTACTTTTCCTCGCGTTCCCAATCCCCGCTCTTCCCGACTCTTCCGTACTCGCAGAAATTATTAACACATACAGGCTCACAATTTAGAACTATTTTTGTTATACAATTGCAATTAGTATCACTGACTCACATTTTAAAAATAATTATATTTGCAATTTTAATACTGCTCGCGTTATGTTCGTTCGACTTGAAGTTTCTGCTTTGTAACAAACTTAAACGCAACGAAATTCACGCGAGACAAAACGTCAATTCGTTACGGTATTCACTGAATGCTATTTCTTATTTGAATTTAATTTCAATCTCAAATCGAACTTTCGCAACAGGCATTACAAAAAATATTGTAAGTATGCGGCATTTGCGGAAGACAACAAATTACGATACATGCGAATAAGCAATCTCGAAATTCCCAAAAAAACGCCCGGGAAAACCAAGGGATAAAATCGGTAATCGGTAAATGAAATATCGAGGTTCTATGTACATCGCGAGTAAGCAATTGCGAAATTCCCGAAAAAACGCCCGGGAAAACCAAGAGAAGAAAGTTGAAGGCATTACCACAGTATAATATGTGGTAGAAACCGCATATTATACTGTGGTATAATAGAACCAGTTTGGCTTTTAGAGGGGCCGAAAACCGCCCAGACAGCACAATGTCCAAAATCGGGACATAAGACATTTTATAGACGTCATTAAGACGTCATTTAGACATCATTTCGTAAGACGTCTTAAAAATGTCTTAAAGATATCTTTAACACATCTTTGACATGTTCCGATTTTGGACATGTGTGCTGTCTGGGCGGCCTTATGGACCACCCTCCTTTAAAAATTGTCCTTAACGTCTTTTGATCCATTTTTCATTCAGTTATAATTCCAGGTAGCAATTAATGTCTAAAAGACATCATAAAGACATCTTTAAGATATCTGGAATCTTAAGGGGGGAACCTGCTTTAGAACGCTTCAAAAAGCATAATTTTTGCGATTTTTTTTCTCGGCTCCAATAAAACGAATCTTTTCTAAACTTCTGGGGTGTTTTAGTCCACATTTTGACATTAACAAAAAAACTCTTTTATACAAAAATATTGATCTTTAATATGAAATGTTTAGCGATATTCACAACGCCTTTTTTTCATTCTCGTACACTCTAGCGTGCGTAATTTGTGTCTGTAATAAAAAAACAAAAACATTTCTTAATTTTCATGTAATTACCTTCTATGTGAACCTAAAAAACTTTTTAAATATCGAAAATTAAACAAATTGTGAGACTGAAGAAAAACTGAAGTGAAACTTTTTCAAAAATTTGTGTCTGTAACAAAAAAACAAAAACATTTCTTAATTTTCATGTAATTACCTTCTATGTGAACCTAAAAAACTTTTTAAATATCGAAAATTAAACAAATTGTGAGACTTTGAAGAAAAACTGAAGTGAAACTTTTTCTAAAATTTTGTATAAATCAATTTTTTGTTAATGTCAAAATGTGTACTAAAACACCCCAGAAGTTTAGAAAAGATTCGTCTTATTGGAGCCGAGAAAAAAAATCGCAAAAATTATGCTTTTTGAAGCGTTCTAAAGCAGGTTCCCACCTTAAAGACATCCTTATAATGTCTTTTAGACATTAATGCTACCTGGAAATATAATTGCTTAAGCTTAACATCCATCAGAATTCTTCCATCGCTATAAAGTTCATATTAAATATCATATACAGTTGACACCTTGTATTTTATACCTATTATTTATATGTAAGTATATGTTGCACCTATTACACTGGGTAAACCATTTATGATGTTAATGACAAATATCTCATAAATTATGCATCCTATATGAAAAAGTGTGCAAGTAGAAACTTGCACATTGCTTCCTCATAGTTTTTAAGTGTGCAAGTAGAAACTTGCACATTACTTCCTCATAGTTTTTAAGTGTGCAAATTAGAAACTTGCACATTGCTTCCTCAAAATTTTCAAGTATGCAAATTATAAATTTACACATTGCTTAATCAACATTTTATTTCGCTCATAAAGCTTCCTCTCTGAGGAAGCTTGTTTTTTTTATGCATAATTATTAGTAGATATTTATTAATTTGGCTTCTTTATAGGGAAAGCTTTATGAGCGAAATGAAATGTTGATTAAACAATGTGCAAATTTATAATTTGCATACTTAAAAATTTTGAGGAAGCAATGTGCAAGTTTCTAATTTGCACACTTAAAAACTATGAGGAAGCAATGTGCAAGTTTCTACTTGCACACTTTAAAACTATGAGGAAGCATGAATGTGCAAGTTTCTACTTGCACACTTAAAAACTATGAGAAAGCAATGTGCAAGTTTCTACTTGCACACTTAAAAACTATGAAGAAGCAATGTGTAAGTTTCTACTTGCACATTTAAAAACTATGAGGAAGCAATGTGCAAGTTTCTACTTGCACACGTAAAAACTATGAGGAAGCAATGTGCAAATTTCTGATTTGCACTATTTTTATATCTCATAGAAATTTTACGGGTTCATTCTCTCCTGGGTGCCATCCTATTTGACTTTAGGGGCCAGTGCATACATTTTTATAAATAAAGTATTATTAAAGAATATAGATGTTATTGAATTTGGCAAGAAATGTCCTTGGTTGCTCTTTTACAAATTTTGAGATCTGGATGAATTTTTTTAAAGAGAGTATTATTAAAGATATATAGAGAGTATTATTAATCATATATAATTCTTTAAGATTTGGTTGATTAGTTCTTAAGACACAAACGTTTGAAATTTCGGGGAATTCGTACATACATAGAAGTCTTATAAAACTGAGTCTTATCAACCAAATCTTAAAGAATTATATATGAAATAGGGGTAAAAAAGACTGAAGAATATGATAGAATTAGAAATAGCCCGATATCTCAAATTTTGCGGAAGTTAGAGCAACCACGGGCATTTCTCAAAAAATTCAAAATTTTATAAAAAAAGAACTACTTTACCAATCATCGCCAAATTTAATACCAACCTTCCTTAAATGATACTCTATCGGTTAAAAAAAATTCAGCCCGATATCTCAATATTTGCGAAAGTTAGAGCAACCACGAACATTTCTCCAAAAATTCCAAATTTTATTGAACTAGACATCACAAACGCGCGCTACGCGCGCGCTATTTAGCTTTAATATTATATTATTATTATTACATTACACTATTATTTACTATTATATTACATTACATTACACTATTAACCCCTTGATACACAAAACTGTCAAAATATACGCGATGACAGATGCTCACGAAGTAAGCGCAGTGAAAGAATCAATCGGTATCGCGGAAAAGACACAACAATAGACTTCGCATGCCTTTTTTAGAAAGGGAAAAAAACCCCTTTACCAATTATTGCCAAATTCAATGATCAAATTATAAAATTATGAAGGAGCAATGTGCAAATTTCTAATTTGTACACTTTTTTATTATATTGGCAATTCTTTTCTAATTCTGTTATATTCTTCAGTCTTTCTACCGCTATTTTATATAGAGAAAAGTCCCCTATTATGAGATATCCTCCTAATATGCGATAGTGAGGTTTCTGCTAAACTAATAGGCCCTATCTGTTGGTTTCACCATGAACTTATTGCCCTTGAGGTAAAACCTATTTAGTGTAAAATTTATTGTTTGATCGTGCGTGTTGTCGTTGCAGAGAAAGAAATTGTGAAATTGGATGTTGTCAAGTGCCATAGATATGAGTCTTTAAACCTTGTTTATTATACAATTAATAAATATTTAGCAATGAGTTCTGCATGCAGCGATAGAATAAGGTCGTATTAATAGGAAAATACGGGATATGTTGAGTTGCTCAATTGTAAAGATTAGATTTGGTGATTTGCGAAACCGCAAGGCGTGGGGCTCGTAACATGAGATACTCAGGGCACTCCCTGGGTGCTGGAGTATGAAAGTTATTGTACAGTAATAAAATAAGAGAAAATACTATATTGACGTTAAGGGAAGGTTTATACGAAATTATAAGTGTGTGCTGATCTTGATTTGAGGGGGAAGATTGGAGGGGGAAGATTAGGTATAATATTGGGTATAAGTGGGTTTACGATTGTTGCAAATATGCTTCTCCATTACATTTGTCTTTCAGAAACTTTAAATAAAGTTTTCTAATTGCAATATGATGTATTTTGCACTTTATTAGCGATTTCCCGGAGTCTCTCATATTAAGAGCACACTTTTTTGATTTTGCCGAAAGCTCATTTTTTACATTTTTCTAATTTTCATAAAAATCAGTATTTACAATAAATTTTACATTTTAGCATCTTAAAGCTAATTAAATTCCCTTCAAAATGACTTACTATAGTTTT
The DNA here is from genome assembly GCA_035220615.1 of Leptothorax acervorum. Lineage (NCBI taxonomy): Eukaryota > Metazoa > Arthropoda > Insecta > Hymenoptera > Formicidae > Leptothorax > Leptothorax acervorum. The sequence continues at coordinate 373,301 of JASTWQ010000157.1, read as the reverse complement.
GAATTCTGCCCATGGACTTCCGGCAATCTCAAAAAATAGATGTGGTATCTCATAATCGGGGACTTTCCTCTACTATTGTTTAATATTTGGTTAATTTTTTCTTGAGTTATAGCCTTTTAAAATTTCGGGGAATCTGTACATAGGCCAATGTGCAAGTTTCTAATTTGTACACTTTTTTATTATATTGGCAATTTTTTCGAATTCTATTATATTCTTAGGTCTTTCTACCCCTATTTCATATATAATTCTTTAAGATTTGGTTGATTAATTCTTGAGATACAAACGTTTGAAATTTTGGGAAATCCGTACATAAGAAGCAATGTGCAAGTTCCTAATTTGTACGCTTTTTCATTATATTGGCAATTTTTTTTATATTCTATTATATTCTTAGGTCTTTCCTACCCCTATTTCATATATGATACTTTAAGATTTGGTTGATTAGTTCTCTCTTGAGATATAAACGTTTGAAATTTCGAGGAATCCGTACATAGGAAGCAAAATGTGCAAGTTTCTAATTTGCACACTTTTTGAAGTAAAACTTCTATGGGCGCGATTGCGTTTACTTCCGTAACGGAAGTCCGTCACGAAAAGTTGAAACTTCTAATGGGAGTGATTCGGTGCGGGCGCGTCACGAAAGTTTGTCACAAAAGTTTGTCACGAAAGTCCGTCACGAAAAGTTGAAACTTCTAATGGGAGTGATTTGGTGCGGACGCGTCACGAAAGTCCGTCACGAAAAGTTGAAACTTATAATGGGAGTGATTCAGTGCGGGCGCGTCACGAAAGTTCGTCACAAAAAGTTGAAACTTCTAATGGAAGTGATTCGGTGCGGGCGCGTCACGAAAGTTTGTCACAAAAAGTTGAAACTTATAATGGGAGTGATTTGGTGCGGACGCGTCACGAAAGTCCGTCACGAAAATCCGTCACGAAAAGTTGAAACTTCTAATGGGACTGATTCGATGCGGGCGCGTCACAAAAATCCGTCACGAAAAACTGAAACTTCTAATAGGAGTAATTCGGTGCGGGCGCGTCACGAAAGTCCGTCACGAAAAGTTGAAACTTATAATGGGAGTGATTCAGTGCGGGCGCGTCACGAAAGTTCGTCACAAAAAGTTTATGGTATCTGAATTAAAGCCTGTGTAATTAACAAATAAAATTTTAACTATAAATTAAAGCCGATGCAATTCACAAATAAAGCCTGTATAATTCATAAATCAAATTTTAATCTTAAATAAATTAAAGCTGATGCAATTTTAAAAAAATTAAAGCCGATGCAATTCACAAATAAAAATTGATTTGTGAATTAAAGCCTGTATAATTTACAAATAAAAAAAAATGCGTGTGGCCTCCACGCGCGGCAGAAGTAAAACTTCCTGGCTGTGAGGAATAGGATAGCGTCTCGTTTATAGTATCTGAATTAAAGCCTATGTAATTCAGAAATTAAATTTTAATTATTTAAAGCCGATGCAATTTACAAATAAAAATTTATTTGTGAATTAAAGCCTGTATAATTCACAAATCAAATTTTAATTGTGAATTGCATCGGCTTTAAATAACTAAAATGATTGATGAATTTGATTTGTGAATTATACAGGCTTTAATTCACAAATCAATTTTTATTTGTGAGTTGCATCGGCTTTAATTTATAATTAAAATTTAATTTCTGAATTACATAAGCTTTAATTCAGATACTATAAACAAAATGCTATCCTATTCCTCACAACTAGGAAGTTTCACTTCTGCCGCGGTGGAGGCCACACGCATTTTTTTTTAATTATTAAATTGGCAATTCTTTTCTAATTCTATTATATTCTTCAGTCTTTTCTACCCTTATTTCATATATAATTCTTTAAAATTTGGTTGGTTAGTTCTTGAGTTACAGACGTTTAAAATTTCGGAGAATCCGTACATACATAGAAACCTTATAAAGTTGGGTCTAATCAACCAAATCTTAAAGAATTATACTGTATATGAAATAGGAGTAAAAAAGACTGAAGAATATAACAGAATTAGAAAAGTTATCAATAATTAATACTAAATTGTCCAAAAACATCAATTTTTAAAAAGTCTCAAGCGGTTGAGACTTGAGGTATAGTCTTTTAGGGTTAAAGTTTTATAATATTGGCAATTTTTCTAATTCTATTATATTCTTCAGTCTTTTCTACCCTTAATATTTCATATATAATTCTTTAAGATTTGGTTAATCAGTTCTTGAGTGATAGAAATTTCGGTAAATTTGGCACACACACACACACACATACACACATACACACATACGGACATTTGTTTAAAATTGCGATTTTTCGACGTTTTAGAACATTCTGAACACATTAACAGCGGCAACTAAAAAAAAAAATTATTTTACAAAAAGAAATCTTCCTCTATGAGGAAGCAAAAATGATTCAGACAAAACTGTTTAAAATCAAAGGGGACATAAAATGACACTATTCGTTTCATCATAGATAGCGCTATTATAGGTTAAACCAGAGAGCAGTCTTCTCTCTGACAATAAAGGTCAGTTTCACTTTTTAAACGAAAACCCTCACTTTTTATTGTATCACCTTTTTCTACTAATTAATTTGAACAATTTTTGTCTGAAACGTTTTTTCTTTGCCTACTACTTTTTGAGATATTTAAGGAAAATTGTATCTTTTTCAATATTTAGCTTACGATATCTCGATAATTGTTTCTCGGAGGGAAAAGTGGTACAGGACTTTTTGACTTGATTTGATCTCAAGATTATGCTGTTGCAATAGTACTTCAACTTTTTTAAATACTTATCTTCGTAGAGCTTTTATCCTATACAGAATATTTTAAAAATTGGGGTACTTTTGCAACAGCATATTCTTGAGACCAAATCAAGTAAAAAAGTCCTGTACCACTTTTCCCTCCGACAAACAATTATCGAGATATCATAAGCTAAATATTGAAAAAGTTACAAAGTTTTCCTTGAATATCTCAAAAAGTATTAGGCAATAAAAAAACATTTCAGACAAAAAGTTGTTCAAATTAATTAGTAGAAAAAGATAATACAATAAAAATTATTTTATATATTATCTTCATAATGTAGACATGAATAAGTCTAATTTTTAATTTTTCACTGGCGGACTAAAACTCATTGTTTTGTTTTGGAACATATATATTCAATAATGTTTAGAAAAACAACATTCTGAATATTTATAGTTGGGCACACCAAATCTTTTTTTAAATGTCGATGTTATTAAAAGTTTTTCTCAATTTCTTATCTAGATATTTAGGCGTTTATTATTAATATGTACATTCAGAGAACCAACAAATTGACATAAAGTGTAGATATGAGAGAGAACTAAATACATCTTACTTAATGTATGGATATTAGTAGTACTAAAAATTGTAACCTTTAGATTATAACATTGATAGTATATAATTATGTACTTGATTGCATTAATATATTTCTGAAGAAAGTTAATTTTTGAAAATCTATTATTTCTAAAATTCACTTTACTGTATTTACATATACCTACTTTGGTTTATTATGTACTTGGCATTTTTTCTTTTGTAAAGACTTTAGACATTTTATTATCTACTATATTTGGAAAGAAATTAAGCCAATAAAAATTTATGATAAATGTTTTTGGGTTGCTGAATTCAAATTTGACCGATTATTATTCTTTTCTTTAGATCTAATTTTGTTATTGGCTTAATTTAATGCATATATGTATATTATAACTATACTTATACGAAACATGATGTATAATCACACACACATTTGACGATATTAATAATATTATTATTATTGTTATTGGCTTTAATTTAATGCATATATGTATATTATAACTATACCTACTTATACGAAACATGATGTATAATCACACACACATTTGACGATATTAATAATATTACCTTCCAATTATTTTCTGACAAGTTTGTCTCGTTGAGATAGTAGTAGGTGCCATCCCACCGAATGCAATATGCGCTTCCTGAATTACACTCGTATCGGGAACAAAATATACATTTAAAGCCATATTGACTATGGCAATGTCATCATCTCGTCTCTTCGCTTGTTTGTAGGCAATAAAGTATTGATTCTGCAAAAATATAAAGGCGAGAAATGATCCTCATTGCCGTGACAAAAAGTTATTTATTAGTACCTTTATTACTATGGCTGGGTTTCGATATTCACTGCCAGTACTGAAAATCTATAGTGTACGTAACGTAAACTATAGATTTTCAGTACTGGCAGTGAATATCGAAATCCAGCCTATGTACTTTTTACCTCTTTCGTGAAGGGAATATCAATAGAAACTAGTACTTCCTCAGGTAAAACAATGTTACGTCGATATCCGACGAAAAATGTATGATCCATTGGTATAGTTCGACTGCCATGTTTTAAACTGCATAAATTTAATTTAATACACGCAGCCATAAAGATAGGATTTAAATCTGATATTGGGCTCCCAGTCATTATGTTGCCACCCACAGCCTAATCAATAAAAAATTTGTTATTCAAGTAAAATTGTTATAAATAACAATCGTAATGCATTAGAAAGACACTCATACTTACAGCAACATTTCTTATCTGTTTTCCAGCAAACCAATGTAACATATTTATTATTTCCCTGAAGATCCTTGTATTATATTCTATCGGGACAACATTATAATTGTATATTATATGCAACATATGTATAATTATCTTTTTATACAATTTTTTACGTTAGATAAGATTATTGGCAAATGACAATTACATCATAATGATTATAGTTATAATTGTTTAAGGCTCCCGCACACAAATTGCCGTAACCGTAAGACGTACCGTAAGAATTGACCATTAGAAGCGTATTTATTCGAAAATGGCAGCCTTACGGTTCGAAGATACAAAAATACTTAATGTGATTGGTCAATTCTTACGGTGCATCTTACGTTACGGCTACGGCAATTTGTATGCGGGGCCTTTATATATTAAAACTTTTAATTATAATATTAATAAATATAATTCTAAATGTATATATTACCAGGTTTTATTTTAATATAATATCTTAATGTTTCCTCAAGCTCGACCAAAGTCACACTTGCACCCACTCTTAGTGCCTCTGGCGTTTCAATAATTTCATGCATTTCTTTGATCTGCGTCGGTTGTATAAGTATCGGGTACATTAAATGTTTAAACTTCATTTCAACCCCTGTACCAGTATAAAATGATTTCATATATTCTGACATCGCAATATGTATCCGAAAGGGAAATATACGAACCGATTTCCGTGTTACCGATGACAATCTTAGCATTTGGATACTGTTCCTTAAGAGCAAGCAATGTCTTGAGATTCGTTGGTCTATACCAACTGACACTTCTCCCTTTCACTATTAGATACTGCTCGTCCAATTTAGATTCAATCTGTACGAAGAAGACAGCAATGTTATTTCTCTCTATTCTACAACCTGTATCATCTTACAATACGTTACTTGACTCAAAATTTTTCAAGCAGTAATAACTTACTTTTAATTTCGGTGGAAATATCGGTTCTTGGGTAGGATCGTACGGGCGGAACTCTTTGGAATTGAAAATCTCAGTTGGTTCGGACGTGAAAGCCTTTTTACAGCAGGCATCGCCCATCGAACAGGCTTTCGTGCTGTTTGTTCCTTCCTCTTGTATGTTAGTCATCAACTGCGATCGTTCCCACTCCTCTGTAAAGGTTTTGAATCCCTCTATAATCGGTCTGTATCCTGTACATCTGCATAGATTACCTAGAAAATATATAATCAATTCATTATTATTATTACATTACATATAATTACGTTATGCATTATGCGTTTATATGTCAATGATACGAACCAACTTTAGATATCTAAAGTCCTTACGTACTACGCAAATACTCCAAATGCATTACCTTGAAACGCAATTTCTAAATTCTCCATAGTCGGTCTTGGTATGCTGCGCAACAGAGCGTACATAGACATGACTATACCAGGCGTGCAAAATCCACACTGCGACCCGTGTGCCATGGCAATACGTTCTTGAACCGGGTGCAACTTGGTCTTTGTGCTACCAATACCTTCCACGGTGGTTACAGCTAAACCATGCACGGCGCAAACCGGTGTTAAGCATGCGTTAACAGCCAAATGACTGTTTGGATTTATAAGATATTAAGGAAATAAATTTTTTTTAAACAGTCCAGATCGTTATATTTTGTCATACACGATGAAAAGGATACATGATTTTTCCAGCAACGCGATCAAACTTTGAAACCATAACTGTACAGGCTCCACACCCTCCTTCCGCACAACCAAGCTTTGTACCGGTCAATCCAACTGAATCGTTATACATTAAGGATGAATAAACCGATACACAAGTTATTTTACTAAATATTTTGCAATTCCTCTTCTTATTGTTTTTCGCTTATATATGTATATGTATATACAAAGATTATACATATGAAAGAAGGAAAACATATATGAATATATATTATACATATACAGGGTGCAGATGAAAAACTAAGTGCCATCAATTTACTATCAATTTGTGTGATGAAAGAAAGGATCAGTATACCTACAAAACCATGGGTCAACAACGCTTCGTTACGGCGTGATGGGCGTTTAATTGAATCGTCACAACGCTTGCAATGCAATGATTTTATTCCGTCAATTTGACATGTTTACAGTAAATGTTCAAAGTTACGACCGCTAACGTACAAGAGTCACAGCGACGGAGCAATGACTGCCACGTTCCTTGGAATATTTCAGGCATGTGTCGGATGGTTTCAGATGCCTCAACGATGCGACCAGATTCTCTTCGGATTCGACTTGTTCGGAATAAATCATACTTTTCATTGCACCCCAGAAGGTAACTTTGAACGTTTATCGTAAACATGTCAATTTGACGGAATAAAATTATTGCATCGCAGGTGTTGTGACGATTCAATTAAACGCCCGTCACGCCGTAATGAAGCGTCGTCGACCCATGGCTCCTATATATACTTAAAATGCTTGTTGGTCCCTTCTTTCATCACACAAATTTATTACTTAGTTTTTCATCACCCTGTATATAAATGTATAATATATAAACAGTTTGTTACTCGGGAATAAATGAATATTGAATTAATGAATTTGTAAAAGGATACGTTTGTTGCGAAGATACCATAGAAGAGTCCATTGCGGTTCTACATTCTCATCTGATACCTAAATCACGCGAAATATATAATGTATAATTAACATATAATAACACTATTCAACAAAAAATGACTTTTTTCGAGCATAAGAGCCAGGATAATTGTTTTCTGTAGCTTTTGGGTGTTGAATATGATTACGTTTGCCAAATTGTTCTATCACGTCATTATTATTATAGGGTCTATTGCATCAAAGTTGCAACTTATACAGGTCATTAAAGATCTATCAAATATTTTTTAATTATGTTATTCAAACTTATAAAAGTTTTTCAGATCGCTGAATATTAATCTGATATCAAAGTTGACAAATTCAATTTGTATGAAGAACACAATACATGAATTATTGAAAAAATTCAAACACTTTTTAATTTTGACATTCGCTATATTGATTCCGTCATTTTAAATTTATATTAACTGACAAGGGGATGACCAACCCTTGACCTCTCGGATTTTGCTGAATTTTTAATATGTCATAGTACACCCTATTCACAAATACAAGGTACAGTAACTCTGTCCAATGCGCAATAATTTATGAAATATTAATTTTTAAAAATTTTGGTGTGTATAATTTATCTATTATTTTTTCTTTTTCTATTTTGCTATTTTAAAGTGTACATTAAAATTAATTATTAAGTAATACATCACACACCAAAAAGTTATTATTTTAAATTTTTTTAAAAATTTATTCACAGATTTTCTAACAACTTAAGAAAAAATAACGATTATTTAATAAAAAAATAATAAATTGTTTTAAAATTCTGCAAAATAAGGTTTATTTTTATATTATAATTATGTATTATAAATAAGAAAACTACAATTATAATGACACACACACACATTACAAAGAAAAGTGGGTCACAATTAACAAAACTATATTACATGAAAATTAATTTTCGGTGTCGGAAGTTCCAGATTGTGCACTATCAATATTATGGTCACAATGCCTACACGTTTTTGGATGGTTCTATCATAGAAACATTTAAAACGTATTATGTTGGTAATTGCTTTTCAATATTAATGATAAAAACAAACCATGCTTATGCAAAGAAGTTGCGTTCATAAAATGCGCTTGGTGCAAATTAGTAATATGTTTTAAATGTTTCTATGATAAATACCATCCAAAAACGTGTAAACATTGTGACTATAATATTGATAGTGCATAAATTGGAACTTTCGAAACCAAAAATTAATTTTCATGTAATATAGTTTTGTTAATTGTGATCTACTTTTATTTTTAATGTGTGTGTGTTTAAGTTGTTAGTTAGAAAATCTGCAAATAACTTTAAAATAATAACTTTTTGGTGTGTGTGATGTATTACTTAATAATTAATTTTAATGTACACTTTAAAATAGCAAAATAGAAGAAAAAAAACATAATAGATAAATTATACACACAAAAAATTTTAAAAATTAATATTTCATAAACTATTGCGCATTGGACAAATTTACTGTACCTTGTATTTGTGAATGGGGTGTACTATATAATATTAAAAATTCAGCAAAATCTGAGATGTCAAGGGTTGGTCCCCTTGTGAGAGATCTGATTAGCGATTTGAAAAAGACTTAAATTTAAGTAGATAATATTTATAATTAAAAATAATTGGTAGATCTTTAATGGCATATGTAAATCGCAACTTTGACGTAATAAACCCTACATTATAAATCACAAATACACCTCAACAAAATGAAACAGCCACTTAAAATAAGCACTAAAAAGCACCAAATTCAAAATCACGAAAAATGAGTGCAGAGCAATGTTTGAAAAAGCGTTTTATAGGGCCCTTACACGGTCAATAATACTGATCAATAATATTGGATCAGTAATACTTACAGTATGCATCAATATTTTTACAACTTTACACGATCAGTATTATTGACAGTTTCAGTTCTCAGTTTTACGTACATAACGTAATCAATAGGGACCTTACACGGTCAATAATACTGTCAGTGCTAACAAATACTAACAATATTATTGATCGTGTGTGGTTAATATTGATGGATTGATGTAGAATATTGACGATAATCCGGATTTCTTGATTCGCTGTATATATGGGGAAGAGGGCGCGATACTGATGCTCGGGAATCAAGAAATCCGGATTATCGTCAATATTCTACATCAATCCATTAATATTAACCACACACGATCAATAATATTGTTAGTATTTGTTAGCACTGACAGTATTATTGACCGTGTAAGGGCCCTATTAAAATCTTAAACCTCAACTTTCGAGTGCTTTAATGTTCGTTTCTCTGCAAAAATTTTACAAACGGCGCTAATTTAAAGTAAACCTTGCAAAATTGAGGAATAAATTTCAACTTTGATGGTGTACCTTCATAGGGAGAACGAAAATTAAGTCTCCAAATTTTGTTAAGTGTATTGTAAAACTTAACACTTGATCCTCTTTAAAATGCTTTTTTAATCATTACGCTACAAGTATTTTCACTAAATTATGATGATTTTAAGTGTGTATGTGCATTTTCAGGTCTTTTTTCTAAAGAATTATATATTCATCTGTATTCTGCTGACGGTATTAGCATTACTATGGCACGCCGTTTTGCTATTTATTAATAAGATTTTTTAATATAAAATAAAAATTCAACAATTGATTTAAACTGAAGTAGATAGTTTTTCGGAACCATTTTTATTATGTCATAACATAATAAAAATGAATTAAAATTATGTCTTGACATAAAATTAATTCATTTAAACATAAAATACAAAAATCTTATTAATAAATAGCAAAACGGCTCGTCATACTATGGCACGCCGTTTTGCTATTTATTAATAAGATTTTATGTACATAATAAAAATTTGGGAATTAAAGTTATGTATATAATAGAAATTCAAGAATTAAAATTATTTACATAATGGAAATTTAAGAATTAAAATTATGTACATAGGTAATGGAAATTCAAGAATTAAAATTATGTAGGTACATAATAAAAATTATGTGCATAATAGTATAATTCAAGAATTAAAATTATGTACATAATGGAAATTCAAAAATTAAAATTATGTACATAATAAAAATTCAAGAATTAAAATTATGTACATAATAAAAATTCGGGAATTGCAATTATGTACCTACATAATTTTAATTCCCGAAAAATTTCTATGTCATAACATAAAATAAATTCAGAATTAATATTTTCCCAGATCGCAAAGTGACATTTAGTGACGGCAAATGCCGTAATAATGCCGTCTTAGTGATGGCAACACGTCAAGTTTCCGTCACTAAGACGGCATTATTACGGCATTTGATGTCACTGTGCTATCTGGGTTGTCTAGACATAATTTTAATTCTGCATTTCCAATTATGTGATAGCTTAATAATAATTCGATGAATTATAAGTATATCTAGACATATAATAATTTCTTTTCTTTGAGTATCAATTTAATTTGGTAGAATTTTTGTGATGGTATTAAATAGCAAAACGGCGTGCCATACATTACCCAAGATGTACTACGGGGATATTACGCGGTCGGACATACACCATACACCTCGTGTGTGTGTGCGCGCACGCGTGTATGTGGTGTGTACACCTTAGGTAATACTATAATAATACCGGCAGCAGAATACGGGAAAATATATTTTTTATAGAGAAAAGTCTTGAAAACAATGCACGACTCACTTGAAATCGTCATAATTCAGTGAGAAAAATTAAATAGCGTAAATGTGTTAACAGCCAAATGACTGTTTCGATTTATGTGTATACGTATCGTTGTGAAAAATAATAACAAAACGATATTTGAAAATGCGTTCTGTCTAAACTTTCAAATGCTTCAAAGTTCGTTTTTCTGCAAAGATTTTACTACAAACGGCGCTAGTTTAAAGTAAACCTTGCAAAATTGAAAACTAAATTTTATAACTTTGATGGTGTACACGGGAGAAAAAAATTTATTCTCCAAATACATATAATATTGTATATCAGAAAATTTAACATTTCCTCTTTAAAGTGCTTTAATTTTTAGTTTACTTTAAAAAAAATTTATTTTCTTAATATCCTATAAATCGAAACAGTCATTTGGCTGTTAACACATTTACGCTATTTAATTTACAACAAATTCCTTTTAAAGACAGAGTATTGAGAACTTAATTTTGATTGCAATAAAACTTCTCCAATACATCGCATATCATAGTTATAATACGTTAAAATGTATTAAAATAGCCCTTTTTGCAACTTTAATCACAAAAATTTTTTAAAATTGTGACGTGATTTTGGTAAATGGGATAGTGTTCAGCGTCTACGGGAAACAATTACCTTTGTTCCTGTGCATTTTTTTGTTGAATTGTAATATAATAATGTGTAATATATATCTAATACCTAAATCACATATGAAATATTATACCTATGTATAATATTACAGTAGGTAAGATTGAATAAAAATAAATCATACCTCTTTTCCATTTACGTAAAAGATAAGAATGTTCGACACTGATGTTTCTTCACTGCTATTTATATCATCTTCATGAAATTCATTGTGACTTGCATCCCCATTACACACAGACAATTGTTTAATAAGGTCCTTCTCCATTTTCACATCGACACTGTTGTACTCCTTTAATGCAGGTATCTGCTGTACATATACAATATTGCAGCGTTTTCACTCTATATATGAAACAAAAATCGACAGCAATTTAAGCAATCCGGTAATTTTATTGCCTCATCAATGTAAGCTTCAATCAACTATATAATCTTTATACTATACATATATGTAACGCTATCAGGACTGCAATGAAAGTCGTTGCTCTTTTCAGCTTGTAAGGAGCAAACAATGTAATCACAAACACTATATGTAGGTACTCGATGACAATTATAAACGCCGTGATACACGTGTCTCTACTCAAATAATGATTCTTTTCCTCCTTCAATCGGTTATCACATTTACAGGTTTCGTTATTTACGTTATCGTGAACATCGTTTCGTGTTTATGATGGACAGCGACTCGAGCTCTGTTACTTATATATAGCGGCCTCTACCACGTTAAAGCCAGATTATAGCTGATTAAGTTGATGACTGTCAAAGAGCTGCTGTGCATTCAACGTATATGTATATATATATATGTGTGTGTGTAATGTTACTCAGCACAATAGCAGTAGCAAAACGTATTCTGTTGCAATAACAAGTATGAAACTTCAGATTTATTTTAATTTATGATCATTATTTAATCAAACTCGAACGCAGAGCCTCTTTTGATCAATCATCGTCAGAATCGTGAATCAATGAGATGTTAACATGATATAAGTATCAGTATAAAAAAGTATTAAAATTAATAATATATTAATAATAGATCTCTTAAATATTTTATGTAAAATAGTATATAATAATATATACATATATTAATTTTAAATAATTTATCGATTATTTAATATATAAAAAAACGTTGAATTCTTGATATATAAAATTATTCACTGAGTATCTTCTGTATTTTCTCATCTAATGTAAAATTTGCGTGCTTAATTCGAGTTGTTGTATTTTTTTTATTTTACGCATAAATACATAGCAAATTTATACCATTTTTATAGCACTCATTAATAAATGTCCTATTTTTATCAAATGAAAATTTTTTGCGTTTTTACAAAGGAATTATACGTAATTATGTAAAATAATTAATAGCTTAAAGGTAAGAGATATACATTTATATTATACAAAACTATCGTATTTGTAAAAGAAAATTTTCAAAACTGTATTGAAACAAAAAAAATATTTTTTTTTAAAGGTAAATTGCATATATACAATATGTGTATATATAGAGGAAAAGGTGTAATCGTGGCCCTCCCAGTTTTTTTTTTCTACATGAAATCTGAACTGTTATTTCAATTGAGCTAAACTTTTGCTTAAAATAAAGGTGGACTATTTAGTTTGTGTGTGTCTGCTAAAACGTGGAACCAAAGAAAAAACCATTGAGTTATATAGAACATATATTTCTAAAACATGTCATTTTGTGACGTTTGAGAAAAGTGAAGGTAATATGGCCCCCTATCGAAAATTGCATTTTTTTGACAACAGTGTTTAGAAATTAATGCATAAACATTACAGAATAAATAAAACAATTTATAATATTCTCAGTTTTATCATTTACAAACAAAAATCGCACACGTATTCAACTTTTTCGCACGGTGTGCCCATAAGCGACAAATAAGACATTGAATTCAAATTTCACCATGTTGGTCCATGGAATAATGTTCCTGGCAAAAATCTGCGTCATCAAGAGCCCCACCAGGAGTTTCAATGTCGGATATATCCAAAACAGGACTTTGGGGCCTAGATTTATCATGGGGGGCCAACATGCCAATTTACATTGCTTCGAAAATTTTTAATTTGTAATTAAAACTGTTGAAGACTAAGCAAACTTACTTGGAAATATCAATTTCACGTACCTTTTGGCGAAGATATATCAACATAAAAGTCCCTGAATCCTCTAAATTTCAGAGAAATGCTTCTTTTCCAACGGGATAATAAACTTTCGCTCGGCGCGTTGTGACAGGAACGCCCGATACGAGCGCCATTCAGTGTACCATTGTTTCCCTGGTGACATGGTACATAGGGAGAAGATGATATGACGATACGGCGCATATGGCGTTATCAGAAGTATGAAAACCATGGGGAGGCCAACTTACAAGCAGGGGGCCGCGATTACACCTTTTCCTCTATATATATATATATATATATATATATATATATATATATATATATATATATTTTGATAACAAATAAGCGAGTAATTTTTGTGTTTCCTTTCTTTAGCACTAGTTTAGAACTTGCATGTAATATTAAGATATATTTAATATAATATTCCAATGTAATAATCATGCTGCTTTTCAAAGTACTGAATTTTTTAATTTGTTTAAACAAATTCCAAAATTACGAGGTTTATAAAATACTTTCTGAGCAATTTAAAATAAAGAGGAACCTGATGATATCTCCCGTTTTAAAGAATACTTTTTATGTTTTATATAGGATTAAACAGATTTTTAATTAATGTATAATTTTTATAATAAATTGTTATTTAAATATTTTTTCCTGAGATTGCTCCATCTCGTCAGGAAATTTAGCAATTTCAAATAAACCTTTTAAATAAATTTTATTTTAAGGGCAAAAGATAAATGAAAAGAACAATTCTATAACAGTATTTTGTGTGGCAAGTGTGGAAAACAACGAATTATGTCGCGCGTGAAGTAGCCGCATGAGCCGAAGGCTTATGATGCATTCACACGAATACGAGTGTGAATGCATCATAAGCTGAGGCGAATGCGGCTACTTCACGCGCGACGTAATTCGTTGTCTTCCGCACATGCCACATACAATATTTTTTGTAATGCCTGTCGTGAAAGTTCGATTTGAGATTAAAAAATCCATTTTATCCTTCTTGAATGATGACGGTTGTAACGAATTGACGTTTTGTCTCGCGTGAATTTCGTTACGTTCAAGTTTGTTTGTCAGTCAAAAATCGTAAAACAAAAACTATCAATCGTGAAAAAAAAAGAGGTTTTTTACACACTAATGCGGTAAAGTAAGTCATAAAGGTGCTTTTCTCGCACTAGTGCGGTAAAGTAAGGCATACATTGAATCGTTGAGTAATAAGCTACTTTCCGCACGTTAAACAGCAATCGAAAATCAAACTTTTCGTTACATGCATTGCAAAAAAAAACTATTCTTTTATTTTTCTCCTCCAGTCGCTTCTTTACGCTAAATAATCGTGAAAAATCGAGGTCTATTTATTATTGTATTTCTAAATCTATCACGGTCAATAATTTCGATTTTTTTTACTAGTATTCCTAAAGTGTCCTTCTACACTTTCTTAAGATTCGGTCTAATTATTAAAATTCAAAATACGAGATTTCCGTATGCTTTGTGTATGCAATAGGTACATGGAAAAATTGCAATTTTTGATAGCGATTATCTCGCGTTCGGGATGGTCAATTACTTTTAAGGTGTACAGACGTGTATGATACCACATTTATTAACATATAGTAAAAATTTCAAATTTTTCTTAAAATTTGCGATTCTCACGCTCAAACTACCTTAAAAAAATGTAGGCATTGAAATGTATGATATATTGATATATATGTAACGCATACACAAATACGCATATACGTATAGTATAACTTTCTTTCCACCATGCGCATATTGAGAATGTTGAATACAAAATTTGGAAAGAACAAAAGACACTGGATTATATAAGTCCACCTTAGAAAATCTACGATTTGTATCAAAATTTAAAATAAAATTCCATTTGTAATTTTGCGTGTCACACAACAAAAAATTAAAAGTACATGAATACAACTCAATAAACTACGCTTTATTCCTAATTATTTAGATGGTCGACCAACATAATTATTTTCAAATCCGTATCTATAGTTTTCAAATACTTCAGCAAAACCGTTTTCGTGTGTGTGTGTGTGTGTGTATGTGTATGTGTGTGTGTGTGTGATGTGTGTGATTTCAATGGAATGTTCATATGTACATATGTATATGTAAAATGCTGTTTACGAGTTTTACAAAAAGTTGTTTATGATTTTCGGTACATTGCACTTCCTGTGTCTTTATCTAATTCAAAATACATATGTGTCGCGATAAAGTCAAAATATAAGATGCATTTAATTGTGATAAAATGTACCGTGTCTTATCGGACTTATTTGTCTTCGATTTGTTTGCATTCAAGATACGATTTATAGAGAGTAAAACAATGATAGAAATTTTAAGAATTATTACAAGCAATTTGTGTCATACTTTTCCAAGTAAAATTTAAATATTAATATATCAAACCTATATATATATATATAAAAGACAGATTTTTAATAAATTAAGAATGACAAATTTTCTTAAGTGAATAAAATACCTTTATTTTCTTATTGATTGCAAGCAAACTTTGCTATTACAAAAATTTCTTTTCACTAATTCGATATTCGACAATTTAAAAAACAAATACCTTATTTAAAATTAACACTTAAAAAAACTCATTTACCGTTAAGATATATTCTTAGTATTAGACATTTGCATGTTTTGAAATGTATTGGGTAGTAAAACGAATATTAGGAATAAAACGTGTAATTCTTACATAACAAATTACATAGATTTACATGTGTTACATATTGCAATATCGCAAACACAAATTTCCGCAAAGTAACAGGAATCGTTTGGAAAATACTGATCTAAGAAAGAATGCTTAAATATGATTTTCATCACAAAGGCATAAATACACGGAGCTCGATGAGGTCGCAATTGTGTCTGACGGCACTTGTTGCGACACTTGAACGTCAGAAACGATTAGATGAAATAATATGCGGCGATCAACACGCAATGTTCCGTCAGGATCGTTCACAATCGAATAATACGTAAGCGTCATCGTACGCATGTCAGCGTCATGCGTAATATTTGTAGGAAAAAAACACATACATACCGTTTATGCTCTCTCCGCTTCCGTTCAACGCATCGGTACTTCACCTAGAAAGTGCACGCACTTGTCCAACGTTACCGCGCTCGCCGCACGCACTAAACTAGTCGAGCGGATGCAATAAGAATGTGTGTGTCGCAAGGGTTATCATTGGGCGATATGCTATATCTACTAGCTGACGTATTATTGACGAACCTCATCAGAAAATAAGTCGACCTCCGAAGACTCCTTTCGAAATGCGCTTCTCCTACTTTGCTTGTCGAGAAAGCAAACCAAGAAGCAAACAACTTTCCCCGGGTATTCAGGTCAAATTAACGGCTTCCAAGTGAACACAATGTCTCAAATCGGGACATAAGACGTCTTAAAGACATCATTAAAACGTCTTAAAGACGTCTCATGATATGACGTCTTTAAGACGTCTTAATAATGTCTTTAAGACGTCTTATGTCCCAATTTGAGACATTGTGTTCACTGGCCACTGGGTTGTTACTTAGACGCGAAAAAAATCAACGCTGGAAATATGAGACCAACTCAAGCCGATGGAAATTCGATCGTGAGTTACACAATCATCTTATCGTGAGGGGATCACAATGCTAGAACGCATAACGTTCCAAAACAACAGCCACATCGGTAGCATGACGGCGGTAGCGATGTTATAGAACCAATTGCCGTATATCATAGAGTCGACAATACTGAATACGAGCGCTTGCTTATTGGCGCGGTAGCTTCTGAGAAGCAGAGACGGAACGGGGTCGGCAGGGAAATTAAGATACGTGTAGCCCATCACGATGATCGCTGATGAAACAAACGGATGCAGCGTGATCCACGCGATATACTGGCTACAGCGAAATCTGCAAAAACGAAATTAATATATCGTTAATCGCCAAAATGAAATGGAGGAAGATGCTCGCGACGGTATGTAAGAATGGAAACTTCGATCACGCTTACCTGGATGCGGATTCGTGGTGCGGTGTTATCAACAATATAACTGGCACATACACAACGGCCGTTACTAAAGCTAATGAAAAATTGTGCATGGCTACGCACATTAGCGTGGTAGCCAGCTCGATCAGCGCGATGACGCAAACGAGCGATATATTTTCATATTTAATTGATCTGCAAATTATATTCATCAATAACACACGATTAAACAATTGTACAATTGTATAAACGTACAATTAACTTCTTGTCTTTACCTCCTTAAATAAAAGCGCCATAGCAATGTAAAAATCGTGATCAGGGCGAAACTGATGTACAATGAATCTTCTGTACGTAAATTGAACATCTGCGATCCGATAAAGGTAAAAAATCGAGGGGAAGCCATTATTAATACACCAAATATGTGCGCCCATAGCACTTCGGAAGCGACACTTCCGATGTCAAATTCTTCGACCTGTTCAATACAACGAGAAATCGCAATAAAAAAATATGTTAGCCAATCATAAAGCTTTGATTACCTTATTTGATAAATCTTGCTTATCCTTTTTTATCTCATTCGAGCTATTCGATATCTGTAGTCTTTGCCAAATAGAAAATGCCTTTATGAATACACTGGCGATTATTAGTACCAAAGGTCGCATATATAATCCTGCAAAATAATTTTTATTTATTCATTTACGATCATTTGAGCCTGAAAAATTAAGAATATATTTAGAATTTATTTTATTTCTTTATCTTACCAATAGAAACATATCGATCGGTGGAAGGTAATAAATAGAAAAAATACGACTGGTGGAAACGCTCTAATAAATTATTAAGTGATCTCACTATGCTCTCCACTATGCGTCCTACTTGGTAAAAATTCGCTTCTGTGTCTTTTCCGGACTTTTTAAAGCCTTCTAACGTAATGGCTTCGATACCGAACCTATAGATATATAAATCGTAGTTAAATGTAAAAACCAATATTACTGAAGACTATTAGGGATGGAAAGTTCAATATATATTTAAAAAACTAAGTCAAAATCCAATAATCAAATTTTATTGTCTAGTATTTGAGTGATATTTATAAGAAATAATATTTCATAGATGTACTTGCGAAATAATCAATACCGAGTTAGTTCCATTTTTAGAATAAATACCTGTAGGAGATCCGAGATGTACTTATAAGTAGTTTCTATTGTAAAGAATCAAATCTTTTACAAATAGTATTTAAACTCTAAGAATAAAGTTGCTAGTTTCAGGAATGTATAAATATGTAAAGATGAATTTTAAGTAGCTTTTATTCTATATATTTTTAATCATTTTCACTATATTAAATTTCATTAATTGATAATCTAACATTTGTAATTATCAAAAAATATATAAAAATAATTGTTGCTTTATACAAATGTTTTGATTCAAAGGAACGTAAAATTTTTAGTAAAGTAGGTACTTATTAAAGATTCAAACATATTTAATCCCTGTTTGAGCCCATTTGGAAGTACTCTTGTTTTTCGAAATACTCATAGAGAATTTGAACCCATTTCGTCTAGGTTTGAGTACTCTTGAAAGTACTACTTTTATTTTTCAAAGTAATCAAAGAGAGTTCGAAACTACATCAACAGATTCGAACCTATTTGTGAAATACTTAATCTTATTGTTATTGAAGACGTAAAAAATTAAAGCATAAAAATAACGTGTTAGATTAAAAATCGTTTAAATAGCAAGTTTTCTATGTTTTTAAAAACTTTTTATTTATAATTTTATATTATGTTATAGTAATTACTTCTCGCCTTTTTTCTTGTTCGATCTCTTCTTTGCTTGCTCGCTCAATATTGTAAATTAGAGAGCTTTGAATCAATTAATATAATCTTGTTTTATTAAGTGTACCTATGGAAGAGTCCATGATTACCAGTTGGTACCCCAGTGGCCTGCGTTGCTACCATACTCATCAACGTATTAAAATGATACCACCAACTTTTTAACTTGTCTCTGTAATTGACATCGAATCGACGTTGGAAAGACTGTCGAATCCCTTCTTTGGCTATCATGTTTTGCGCTAAATTAAAAAGATCTAGATTGGGCAGTTGTCCATTTAGCCCTTCTATCTAAGAACAAAAATAATTTTATTGACTGAATACAATTGAAGTATAATAAGTTAATGTCTACTTGTATACCTTGACGTCAATCGATGTGATTTTTATCGCATGAAATTCGAGATTGATAGCAGCTTGAATAGACCCAGCTCTTCCCGATAAATCTCCTGCTATCAGAATTCCTCCCTGACCACTGGTAACTCCATGATATGCATCCAGCCATGCTTGCATGCCCAACTGTTCATGCTCCGTTACAAGAAATATTATATCCTTTGCCCAATATTTTTGTTCTACAAATTTTTAGGCTATTAAAAAATATATTTTGACATACCATTACTTATTGATCATTTAATAGCAATTTAGAGAGAGATTTACTTCTGCAAAATTTTGCAAATGTAAGTAACAGAGCTACTGAAGGCGCAGTGTCTAAATAAATGCTGTTAATAGGTCTATATGGCACACTGACTACGATGGCTTCGGTACTGGACGCTCGCGGAGCTCTGACAATGCCATAAATATTTTGTCCTATAAACTATAGAATTTTGCATATATATGTGCAAAGTAGGAGGCACATTATTATAAATAATATTAATTTTATTTAAACTTATGATTATTATTACCTTCTGTTCCTGAAATGGATAAATTAAGGAAAAATTATGTACGTATACATCTAAATGGAGCTGACTGAATTTTGCCGAGAGCCATGCGTAAGGCATACTATCCGGATATCTTTTCATTTCGTGAATTAGTTCATGGTAGTACTGCTTTGACGTTTGTTCTAGGTTACTCTCTTTCGTAACCAGTCCGGGTAGTAAAGCATTCTCCGAGAAATAAGTATCTAAAAATTGAGTTTTTAGTCTGTGTACCAATTAAAATTACACACAATTGTGCCTTTAATTCCTGTAAAACTTTTATTTAGGAGAAACATATATGTACTGTCGTTAAACGCCGGTAACGCCAGGAGCATCAACCATATAACTCCTCCTACATATAATACAAAGCACAGCGGCTTCTCCCATTTTAATAACAATTTTATGATTTTGCCGGTTCCAGCTCTGGGATCCGTAAGTAAACCCATCTCATTTATTTTGCAGAGAAATGCAATTCAAAGCTTAAAAGTATAATTGCTTCACTTGCTACTAATAATATTCACACCTAACCTAACCTAGTAAAATCTGAAAACCATATCACCTCATACTACCATAGACATAATATATCTAGACCGAGCGTATGCCATTTGAGGAGAGGGGATAGAAGTCGTTGCGTGACCGTTCCTTCTCTCTCGTTCGCACGCTATAGAGAGAAACGTTCCCGTGGAAGGAGAGAGAACGAACGGTCTCGAAACAGAGTGTCTCTCTTTCTACGTGCACCTATACCTCCACTAGCTCCACTCCTTAAAGGCCATCACACACAAAATGCATAGCGTAGCATAAGCATAGCATACGATCGCTGGACCAATGAGCATCCAGCATAAAGTCGCCATATTAATTTACATAAGATGCTCATTGGTCCAGCGGTCTTATGCTATGCTTATGCGACGTTATGCATTTAGGGTGCATTCGGAGAGCACGCTATTAGCACAATTATCGTCCAAAACCGTCCGAGGAGACGCTTTGTGGCGCTATGATATACGATGATGACGTCACTCTAAAGGCAGCGTGACGTCATCACTCGCGCTATTTTCGCTATTATTTTCGAGGTGAGGCACGAAATGCTATTGGCGCTTATTCTCTCCTCGAACACTTGATTGCGTATAGGGGCTGCTTTCAGAATACTGCAGATAACGAAACGTAACCAATGTCAATTCCAACAATGGACCAAGGACCAAGTGACGTCGAAATTAATCTGTTTGATGAAGAAAACGGAATAAATTATTCTATCAAATTGTTTCCACAAGATGCTGCGAGTGCAAAGAATGGTAAATAATTGATGATACAGGTTATGTGGGTAATATTCTATTTGCTGTGTAATTATGATCAAATAAAAGTTGTAGGTAAAATAATGGCATAAAACTCAATAAATAAAGTTAAAATAAAAAAGTCGTTTGTTATCCACACTTGGCACTCGCACAACTCGCATCATCGGCCATATTGCAATTTTATTCTAAAGCTGCGTTCGGGGAGCTTGCTATCGCTATCGCACTATTGGCTCCCCGAACGTAGTTTATAGCGTTTGCATTTATAGCGTTAATAGCGTCTCCCCGAATGCACTCTTTGTGTGTGATGGCCTTAAGGGCTATAATACACAAAATGCATAAGATAACATAAGCATAGCATAAGACCGCTGGACCAATGAACATCCAGCATAAAGCCGCCATATTAATTTACATAAGATACTCATTGGTCCAGCGGTCTTATGCTATGCTTATGCGACGTTATGCATTTTGTGTGTGATGGCCTCCTATACTTGGTGGCATTCGTTTACGCAGTGGCTGCCGCAGATTTCGTTCGTTTAACTTGTCTAACACTCGGTGAACAACAAGGTAAACAAGCGACATCTGCGGCAGCCACTGCGTAAACAAATGCACCCCTTATGCTAAGACTCCATATATGCGGTGAGCTCCGGAAAATGCTACGGTGACAAATCAGGAGCCAGGCGCAAGTCGGGTTCCGGCAAGCTCCGGCATGCCGCACCGCACTGCGTTAAGATCAAAATATTTTAATGGCTCCTGCACACAGGACGCGGCAACACTAGGGAATAACGCGTGGCTCACGCGCTAGCCAATCAAAGTTGGATCGTGTTTAACTTTTTCCGCGCGACAAAAGATTTGGTTGGCTGTGGCACCAACTTCCGCCGCGCGGCAAGCGCTGCCGCGTCCTGTGTGCAGGAGCCATAATTTTTCCGCACTACCGCACGTCATTCGGCTAGAGTCGAGAACCATTGGATATTTTCGGAAGGCGCGAAAACTATTGAATGTTTACAGCTGACTTTGTAGGTTAAGTCCTATATTTATGAAGTGTATAATTCAAAGAATTTACTTCAAAAAGGAAAAATATTGTGTATTCGTTTAATTTAGGTTATACAACTGTTGTTTTTATAGATGTATATCACGACGTACGTGGCGTGGCGCTAGGCTCTACCGCGTACATGGAGGGTGCGTTCCGAGTTACGCATGAAGCGCGTAGACTGCATAGAAAGTCGTTCCGATTTAGCTAGAGCTCTAAAAAAGTAGGTATTCTCATCCGCCATTTTGGATCCTTTTGGATCCAATCATATGTGAAAACATAACCTTTTCGTAAGCGTCAATACGCTTTTCGGTCTCGCGATTAATGTAAAAATAAAGCTGAAATACCGATTCTGTCATTTTTACATTAATCGCGAGACCGAAAAGCGTATTGACGCTTACGAAAAGGTTATGTTTTCACAGATGATTGGATCCAAAATGGCGGACGAGAATACTCACTTTTATAGAGCCTTAATTTAGCCAATGCGCGCATTGGGAGCGCTTTGATAGTGCTAAGGATTCCCTAGATTGTACTAAACGTCCTGAATTCTTAGCACTCCTCCCAGCGCATTGACTGCACCGACGTATAGTTGGCAAACAAGTTAACAATTATTGAAAATTATCTTATCCAATTGTTTGGAAATCATTTGGAGATATTTGGAAAAAACTTTTCAGTTTGGAAAACCATACAATAATCACAATTAATTAAAATCAATTAAGCGTATAATTAACAGTCTAAAAAATTTTTTTTTTAAATCCAATCGCTCCAGAATCATTTGGATAAAGTGTCGGTATAATTTTTATTATTTGGAAAACAACTCTATTCTAATAAAAATTAATTAAAGGTCAATATTTCGTTTTATGGCGTTTTCGATTTGGTACTCGACCCGACTCGGGTCGCATCAATGGACGTGGAATACATACACAGATATGTATGTATTCCACGTCAATGATGCTAGAGTCCTGTATACATGATGCGACCCGAGTCGGTTAGAGTCGCAAATCGAAAACGCCATTAATGTCTGCACTAAAGTGCAATGAAGTGCACATACTTTTCTATGTATGTTTTATTGGTAGACAGGCTGTGTTTCGATATTGACTGTAAGTACTGAAAATCTATAATGTTACATACGTCATTACTTTTTCAGTACTTTATAGTCTACTAGACTACGTCGGCTTGGAGTCGGTTATTCCAGTGTTACTCCAATCCATTTTGAAGTAAAATTAATCAGCACGAAGATCCAGCTGTGACCGATGACGGCTTTACTTATTTAATTTGTTGTTTTCATGTATCGGTCGATATTCTACATTTTGTTTTAAAAATAATTATCTACACTACGGTACTGCTTCAGGGGCACAATGAGGACTGGTGTAAACAGCTACGTGTTAGCATTAAAGCCAAAAATTGACTTGCTAGGCCCTACATTATGTTGCACTGAACATGACAATTACGTAAGTATAGTTAACCTAACTTCAAAATCTTGTTGAAACTTTAAAATCTTTTTTTATCAATAATTTAACTAATTTTAATCAGTTATCTAATAATAAACTAAATTTTATTCACACCTAATTTACAGAACATTCTTAAAGAAACTGCTACAATGTGGTTTTTTCAATGCAACAAATTGTCAATCAACAACATCTTCAACACCTTCCATATCTTCATTATCTAACAATACAACTTCTGGTTTCATTGACGCTGCACGTTATACTGGTCCCATAAGTTATCCAAACGCCGAGCCATGGCATACATGACACTTTGTTGAAATTGGCAGAGTTAAGGTAGTTGTATCACAAATATCCTTTACCAACGAATCTTCGTGAAAATTTAGGAGTTTATAGAGAAATATCTAATTAAATTGCTGTTAAAATTTTAATTCGATAGACCACATTATATTTGAGATATTAATTACACAGGCCCACAAAAAAAAAGTTGTCTGCGCCATGGACTAGACCATGGTATTCCCATGTATTTTCGCCTGCTGAAACCGAATATGATCTCAGTTTTTCCCCTACCCGTCAGGATTTCTTTCTACAGCCAAAAACACCTGTCGATTTAATGGATTTTCCAAGGTGTTTTTGGCTGTAAAAAAAATCCTGACGGGTAGGGGCAAAACTGAGGTCATATTCGGTTTCAGCAGGCGAAAATACATGGGAATACCATAGTCTAGTCCATGGCGTAGATAACTTTTTTTTTGTAGGCCTGTGTAATTAATATCTCAAATATAATGTGGTCTATCGAATTAAAATTTTAACAGCAATTTGATTAGATATTTCTCTATAAACTCCTAAATTTTTACGAAAATTTGTTGGTAAAGGATATTTGTGATACAACTACCTTAACTCTGCCAATTTCAGCAAAGTGTCATGTATGCCATGGCTCGGCGTTTGGATAACTTATGGGACCAGTATAACGTGCAGCGTCAATGAAGCCAGAAGTTGTATTGTTAGATAATGAAGATATGGAAGGTGTTAAAGATGTTAATTGTTGATTGACAATTTGTTGCATTAAAAAAACCACATTGTAGCAGTTTCTTTAAGAATGCTCTGTAAATTAGATGTGAATAAAATTTAGTTTATTATTAGATAACTGATTAAAATTAGTTAAATTATTGATAAAAAAAGATTTTAAAGTTTCAACAAGATTTTGAAGTTAGGTTAACTATACTTACGTAATTGTTATGTTCAGTGCAACATAATGTAGGGCCTAGCAAGTCAATTTTTGGCTTTAATGCTAACACGTAGCTGTTCACACCAGTCCTCATTGTGCCCCTGAAGCAGTACCGTAGTGTAGATAATTATTTTTAAAACAGAATATAGAATATCGACCGATACGTGAAAACAACAAATTAAATAAATAAAGCCGTCATCGGTCACAGCTGGATCTTCGTGCTGATTAATTTTACTCCAAAATGGATTGGAGTAACACTGGAGTAACCGACTCCAAGCCGACGTAGTCTAGTAGACTATAAAGTACTGAAAAAGTGATGACGTATGTAACATTATAGATTTTCAGTACTAAAGGCCATCACACACAAAATGCATAACGTCGCATAAGCATAGCATAAGACCGCTGGACCAATGAGCATCTTATGTAAATTAATATGGCGACATTATGCTGGATGCTCATTGGTCCAGCGGTCTTATGCTATGCTTATGCTACGCTATGCATTTTGTGTATTATAGCCTTTACAGTCAATATCGAAACACAGCCTGTCTACCAATAAAACATACATAGAAAAGTATGTGCACTTCATTGCACTATAGTGCAGACTTTAGTGCAGACATTAAAACGAAATATTGACCTTTAATTAATTTTTATTAGAATAGAGTTGTTTTCCAAATAATAAAAATTATACCGACACTTTATCCAAATGATTCTAGAGCGATTGGATTAAAAAAAAATTTTTTAAGACACTTTCTGCTAATTATACGCTTAATTTATTTTAATTAATTGTGATTATTGTATGGTTTTCCAAACTGAAAAGTTTTTTCCAAATATTTCCAAATGATTTCCAAACGATTGGATAAGATAATTTTCAATAATTTTTAATTTGTTTGCCAACTAGACGTTGGTATTGACTGCTTCTATTTTGACTTGAGGCAGTTGATGCGTCTGATGCGTTTATGCGGTCTATGCGCTTCTTGTGTAATTCGGAACGAACAACAGATGAGTCCGCCATGGGATTCGTATGATGTTAACCAACACTTTTTAAAAAAAATTAGGTGTGAAATCGATTGTATTTCGTTTGTAGATTATTGTAGTGCATTTATTTTTGTTTGTTAGTTTATAATTAATTTTCAATAATTATTTAATTATGGACCATGAAATTAGCCATGTATTATGAAATTAAAAAAAAATAGGTTTGAAATCGATTGTATTTCGTTTGTAGGTTTTTGTAGTGCATACATTTTTGTTCGTTAATCCATAATTACAATAATTTTTAATTAAATGTTTAAAGTGTCAGTCGTCGGCTAACATAATATGATACATCAAACATGTTATAAAATAAAAAAGCTCTTTTGTAGTTAATTGTATTTTGTTTGTAGAGTTTTATAGTGAAGTTAAGAAGTTTTGTAGTCTCTTCAAATTGTTTGTAATTAATAAATACATTTGTGGAACTATGTAGCTACCCGATAATCAATCTGTAGAAACCAGGCATTGCAGTCAACTCTCCAACGACTCTAACATGAAAGATCTTCGGAGCGCCAGCGTCGTTTCTAGATTTTTCGGGTAGCTACATAGTTCCACAAATATATTTATTAATTATAAACAATTTGAAAAGACTACAAAACTTCTTAACCACTACAAACAAAATATATTTTCTTAAGTTCTTGATTTCACTATACAAAACTCTTCAAACAAAATATATTTTATTTGTAGAGTTTTGTAGTAGTTAAGAAGTGTAGTCTCTTCAAAGTTTTGTAGTCTCTTCAAATTGTTTATAATTAATAAATACTATTTGTGAACTATATGTAGCTACCCGACAATCAGAGATCTAGAAACGACGTTAGCGCTCCGGAGATCTTTTGTGTTTGAGAGAATTGACTGCAATGCCTGGTTCCTACAGATTAATTGTCGGGCAGCTACATATAGTTCCAAAAATGTATTTATTAATTATAAACAATTTTTGAAGAGATTACAAAACTTCTTAACCTTACTATAAAAAAAACAAACAAAACACATCTAACTACAAAAGAGCTTTTTTATTGTATAATCTGTTTGATGTATTATATGATGTTAGCCGACAACTGACACTTTAAACATTTAATTAAAAATTAAATGGACTAACAAACAAAAATAAATATACTACAATAATCTACAAACAAAATACAATCAATTTCACACCTAATTTTTTAAAGAAAAAAGTGTCAGTCGTTGGCTAACATCATACTAATCGCCATGGACGTTGAACACGTACGGACGTACTTTATTCGGAAAAGATACGTGAAGAAAAAAGAAAACAACGTGACAAAAGGCATAAAGAGCAAATTGACGTACAGAAGTCATTATAGTCTCCATATTGCAACAATTTTTTAATAAAATGTTGTTTGTACTCTTTAGGCTTGCAAGAAATAAGTTTAAAGTTAAGCGTTATACCATAAGTTGCAGTTTTGAAGGTTGTTTATTTTATATTAATTAGTATATTTTAATTTAATTAATTACGAGTTTTAAGTTTGGGTTGTAATCCTCAAAGTTTGATTTTATGTTACGTTATTATGCTTACGAGCAATAACGTAACATAAAATTAAACAGACCTTTTGCTTATACGCTTGGGCTTACCTTACCAAGAAATATCTTTTAAACGCTTTTTTCAACAATTTTTAAGAAAAAGTTTTTATTTTATAAAATGTAAAAGTACAAACATTTAAAAAATACTACTTATTTTGTTCACATTTTACAATACACTAAATGTATGGTCGTGGTCAAAAAGGTTGGCCGACTTTTTTTTATAATTTTTGGAACGCACTCTGTCATGTGAGAGTTGATGGTCCCTGCTCACGGCCATAACCTAAAGTTTCGCAGTGACATATTATCGGAGCAGATGGACAATCTATACAAGGTGTCGGAATAGTTTAAAATACCAGAAGAAGTATAAGCACGTGTATTTTGACGCAAGGAACAAAGTCAGTCATAAAGAGGAAAAAAGAGAAGAGGAATATGAGCAGAGAATGGTAAGTAAAATGACCAGTGACCAATATTAGAAAAGAAATGTAAGAAATAATAATATACCCATATAAATATTTATATACCTATATAAATAACTTTAGACAAACAATTTTTATTAACAATTATCAATATGACAATAAAAAAATGCATAATTATGACATAAAATATATAATTAAAATAAATAAATACAATAGCGTATAATAAGTAATAACTATATTGCAGTAATTGTTATGCACTTGAAGAAAAAGAAATGACATTGTATGCAGAATTATTTTAAAGAATTCTAGTATATTATACATATTAGGCACATCATATATAGTTTCAGGAGGAGAAGCGATGAGATTAAGCAAAAATGTTATGCAAGAAATTGTTGGTGCATTCCCTGGTATAGATGAGGCAATGAGCTATGCAGAAGTTATGAAGTAAATTTGCCATTTTTATATTTCTTATTTGTGTAAAACATTAATAGGATAATCTACCTTTCTAGTAAACTAAAATTGTAGATACATCTGAGATCTTCTATTCTCTTTTTCCTTTTTTTTTTATTTTAATTCCTTTACATGCTGGTTCTAAGCTTGTAAAAGGAATGAACTTCTCTATTGTGGTGTTTGATACTGCACCTACTGGGCACACATTGAGGCTACCATCGTTTCCGCAAGTGGTTGAAAAAGGATTGGGAAAACTAATGCGTTTAAAAATGAAGATTAGTCCCTTTATCACACAAGTTAGAATTAATCTATGCTATTTTGAGTATTTTTCCTAAAATTAATACATATTAGGTATATCAAGTGTCCTCCCCGAATTATTTAAATTGAAAGAAGATTGTTCTTTTATAGATAAGTTCGTTATTGGGATTAACGGATTTCAATGTAGATACATTCTCCAATAAGATGGAGGAAATGCTTGCTGTCATTCGACAAGTTAACGAACAGTTCAGAAATCCCGATCAGACAACGTTTATATGTGTTTACTTAGCAGAATTTTTGTCGCTTTATGAGACAAAACGACTTCACAAGAATTAACAAAATATGGTATTGATACCGATAATATTATAGTGAACCAACTGTTATTTTTGAAAGATGGAGATAGTCCTTGTCGGATGTGCAAGACATAAAATTCAAGATAAATATCTAGAGCTATAATATTATCACTATAATATTATCGGTAATATTAGCACTATAATATTATCGGTATCAATACCATATTTTGTTAATTCTTGTGAAGTCGTTCTGTCTCAAAAAGCGACAAAAATTCTGCTATGTAAACACATATAAACGTTGTCTGATCGGGATTTCTGAACTGTTCGTTAACTTGTCGAATGACAGCAAGCATTTCCTCCATCTTATTGGAGAATGTATCTACATTGAAATCCGTTAATCCCAACAACGAACTTATCTATAAAAGAACAATCTTTTTTCAATTTAAATAATTCGGGGAGGACACTTGATATACCTAATATGTATTAATTTTAGGAAAAATACTCAAAATAGCATGGATTAATTCTAACTTGTGTGATAAAGGGACTAATCTTTATTTTTAAACGCATTAGTTTTCCCAATCCTTTTTCAACCACTTGCGGAAAGATGGTAGCCTCAATGTGTGCCCAGTAGGTGCAGTATCAAACACCACAACAGAGAAGTTCATTCCTTTTACAAGCCTAGAACCAGCATGTAAAGGAATTAAAATAAAAAAAAAAAAAGGAAATAGAGAATAGAAGATCTCAGATGTATCTACAATTTTAGTTTACTAGAAAGGTAGATTATCCTATTAATGTTTTACACAAATAAGAAATATAAAAATGGCAAATTTACTTCATAACTTCTGCATAGCTCATTGCCTCATCTATACCAGGGAATGCACCAACAATTTCTTGCATAACATTTTTGCTTAATCTCATCGCTTCTCCTCCTGAAACTATATATGATGTGCCTAATATGTATAATATACTAGAATTCTTTAAAATAATTCTGCATACAATGTCATTTCTTTTGCTTCAAGTGCATAACAATTACTGCAATAGTTATTACTTATTTTACGCTATTGTATTTATTTATTTTAATTATATATTTTATGTCATAATTATGCATTTTTTTAATTGTCATATTGATAATTGTTAACAAAAATTGTTTGTCTAAAGTTATTTATATAGGTATATAAATATTTATATGGGTATATTATTATTTCTTACATTTCTTTTCTAATATTGGTCACTGGTCATTTTACTTACCATTCTCTGCTCATATTCCTCTTCTCTTTTTTCCTCTTTATGACTGGCTTTGTTCCTTGCGTCAAAATACACGTGCTTATACTTCTTCTGGTATTTTAAACTATTCCGACACCTTGTATAGATTGTTCATCTGCTCCGATAATATGTCACTGCGAAACTTTAGGCCGTGAGCAGGGACCATCAACTCTCACCTGACAGAGTGCGTTCCAAAAATTATAAAAAAAAGTTGGACAACCTTTTTGACCACGACCATACGACTGAATATAAAACTTAATAGTATAACAGAAATAAACTAAAAAATTAAACATAACTAATGTCTGTTTATTAATTAACCAAAAATGTTTATCCACTTCTAAAAAAGGTGTCTCATCGACGTTTGTTGACGTTTTGCACGGCGTTCACATTTTCAATTCGCATTAACGCACAGAGCGCGCAGGCAACCGTTCCGAATAATTAAAGCGCTTCATGCGCATTGACAAAACGGAACGATTTCGAAGCGCTGCGCAACAGTAATGCAGTCTATGCGTTTCATGCGCAACTCGGAACGGACCCGGAGTCGCCTTCCGCATGCGTTTGCCGGAGTTCACCGCATACATGGATGCTTACTTATGTCTATGCATACTGCAGACTCTGGTCTGCGTTCGGAAATATCATCATAAATAAAGCCCGTATCAGACTACGGATTGGGATTGAGATTGGATTGAAATTTGACCAATCCAGAGCAAAGTTTACTCCTTGAGATCAATTTTCTCTATTCTGATTGGTCAAATGTTAATCCAATCTCAATCCCAATCCGTAGTCTGATACGGGCTTAAAGCCTTGTGTCCACGATGCTAGAACTGTGTCCGAGTTTCGGTTTAAGCCAATGAAACTGCTACTTTTCTGTAAGAGCTGCAAGTTGATTGGCTTAAACCGAAACTTGGACGCAGTTCTAGCATCGTGGGCACAAGGCTTCAGAGGCAGCGTGGGAACATAGACGGTGCAGACATAGGCCGGTATTCATAGTCGGTTCTTATATTTAAGACCGTCTTAAGTTCAATCTTAAGATGTCACGAACCAATCACAGAGCCGTATTAGCGTCTTAAGACATTACTTAAGACGGTCTTGAAATAAGATCCGACTATGAATACCAGTCTTTCTCTTTAGAGAACTACAAGTGAGGTTATGTCTGCACCGTCTATGGGCCTACCATATACTTATATAGATAGACCGGCCCCTGCCGTAAGAGCACGCGTCGGAAGACCTACGGTGCAGACATAGCCGTGGATCTAGTCCTCTCTCTTTCTACTGACTAAGTTTCCACCGAGGGTTCGTACTGGGTCAGAGTCGGGTCAGAATCGGGTTTGGGTGAGCGCTCTTGCGGTGGAAACACCAAACTCGAACGTGAACTCTACCCAACAAAATTTTAAGGTAGGGTCTAAATGAGGTTCGATGGAAACGACAAGAGTTGAGTTAGCGTTACAGTAGTGTTGCCAATTTGATAAATGAGTTTATACATAAGTCTTCCAGAAGACGTTTTACTTCATACTGTCGAGTTTGTAATATGAGAAATAATTTATGCATATTACTTTGGTACTGTGCAACTAATATTATGGCTCTCGGATCCATAATATTTTAAATGTTCTGATAGTCACATAACCTTCAAACTACTATTGACATTTTGTACAGTTGGTAACGTTCAACCTGGCCGCTACCCTGGTGTAACTCTGGTGTAACACTGGTTCGGTGGAAACAGGCAAGTCAACCCAACTTTGACCCGACTCTAACCCGATTCTGACCCGGTTCGAACCCTCGGTGGAAACTTAGTCACTGATTGCTTGGTGGGGATAGAAGTCTAGCCCGGCTATTCCCTGCTAGTCCCCACTAGTCTAGACTTCTATCCCCACCAAGCGATCAGTAGAAAAAGAGAGGACCAGATCCACGGCTATGTCTGCACCGTAGGTCTTCCGACGCGTGCTCTTACGGCAGGGGCCGGTCTATCTATAGGTCTGTTTGTTTTCGCTGCACTTCTGAACTAGTGCAATAAGTTAGAATGAGACAAATATATTTTCTTTCATTCTAACTTATTGCACTAGTTCAGAGTGCAGCGAAAACGAACAGATCTTATATAAGTCTATGTACATGCTCTTGCCCTCTCTTGCCAAACAGTAGGTAACCCATAGACTTATATAGATAGACCGGCCCCTGCCGCGAGAGCACGCGTTCGAAGATCGACGGTGCAGACATAGCCGTGGCGATGGTCCTCTCTCTTTCTACTGATCGCTTGGTGGGGATAGAAGTCCAGACTAGTGGGGACTAGTAGGGAATAGCCGGGCTATTCTCTATCCCCACCAAGCGATCAGTAGAAAGAGAGAGAACCATCGCCACGGCTATGTCTGCACCGTTGATCTTCGAACGCGTGCTCTCACGGCAGGGGCCGGTCTATCTATATAAGTCTATGAGGTAACCATGGTAACGCGAGCATGCGCGTTACGGGCGATTGTGTCCCTCTACCTTTCTCTCTCACACCATGTTGGACTCAGGCTTGAGGCTCAATTCCCCTTCCATTTATATATGTTCTAAGTGTATGGTGCATTGAAGTCACGACGGAATCAAGGAAGGAGGTTAGGATACTTGACTACATTATTTTTGTTCTTTTATTGCAATCTTGTCACATTTTTATCACGTTATTGCCAAAACCATATCTCTTGACAGAAATAGCGGACACACATCGTTCTCTGATTGGTCAGTCATAACCTAATCCTAAGTCATATAAGTCGTAAGCATTGGCATTTGACCAATGCTTATGACCGCCGATTACAGACTTCCGATTGCCTTCCGACACGCTTACGACTTTCTTCTGACTCGTTTCCGACATCTGACTAACGACTAAAGGCCCGGACACATAAAAAAACTTGAGCAGTGAAACGTAGGCAGTAAGGAAATCAACAGTTTGGATTTGCTAACGCTTCCCTAAGAGCACAGTTGACGGGAAGTCGGCGGAAAGTCGACTTTTAGTCGACTTATAAAAGTCGACGGAAAGTCGATTTCTAAATAGTTGGCTTCTATAGCAGTAATTTTTATTTTATAATTAACGCTCTGCAGCGCCTCGTCGGCATTGCCGAACGTGCTTGGCTTAGTGCTCTGTGTTTGTTACGTTTTCGAAGAAATTAACATTCAAAAATGAGATTACAGTTCTCGTTATGTGTGGCGAGGGCCGGATTATCCGTTATCCAAGAATCCAAGTTATATCCATTGAAAAGTGTTGTCCGCCTAAGCCACATGTGGCTTAGTGCCTTAGGCGGTCGACACTTTTCGATGGATACTTGGATTCTTGGATCATAGACCTTCTTTGACCAAACAAAGATCCGTATTGGCTCCCTTATCTCAAGGGAAGTCGAGAGTTTCCTTGAGGTGCGAAAGTGACCTTGTTAGCAGACGATGCACAAAATGTCGCACAACTTAATCTGCAAAAGTGTCAGTTTTGGTATAGTAGGGTTGAAGGCGTCTACGCTCTTAACCAAAAAGGTGCAAAATAAAAAATGTTTTGGTATAGTGTTCAATGTTCGCATGTTTGGTTATATGCATAAAAATAAATATGGATAACGATTTTTTAAATAAATCAGACGATGTGGATTTGTATAGATAAAAATGCTGTAGTGTTGGAAAAAATAATGTATTTTGTAATTATTTAAATATATTAATATTCGTTTCAAAGATAATAACAATGAGCGTAAGAATTCGATGTAGTACACATTTAATAAGTGTTGACTATCATAACAGTGATTTCTGAAAATTTATATATTTAGTAAATATAATTTATTTTAAACTCGTAATTTATACTTGTCAGAAAATTGTCAAAATAATTTTATATTGAGTGTCTGTTGCAAGACAAGAATATAATTTTTTACACGTATGTATAACGCAAATAAAACAATAGATACATCTTATATCGACTGTGGCAAAACAAAAATACAATTTTTTACAATTTATAATGCAAATAAAATAAATAACTTTTTTAAACATATTTAAACGATACAGGAACTTATATACTATGTATTCAATCGCCAATCAGAACAACGGGTCACGATAATGTCAAAATACATTTTTTAAGCTGCTTTTGCTGGTACAAGATGAAAAGCCTTGGCTGCAGTATTTTGTAACCATTCTTTTCCAAGCTTCAGTTTTATCAGATCCGCTGCTCCTGTTTTTAATTTCTATGGCTTTTTCTTTCGATTAATTGAGCAAGGAGCATCCGCTCCGTTCCGGAATAAAATGGATGTTTTTGGAATCGCAGTACATAATTGTA
Source organism: Leptothorax acervorum (assembly GCA_035220615.1). NCBI lineage: Eukaryota > Metazoa > Arthropoda > Insecta > Hymenoptera > Formicidae > Leptothorax > Leptothorax acervorum. The sequence continues at coordinate 338,621 of JASTWQ010000157.1, read as the reverse complement.
CTCGTATATATTCGTATATGTATATTGCACTATTCCACTTTTAATTTTGTTAAAAAGATGTTATAAGAGGCAATGAAAGGTCGAAGTAGAAAATTGGGTTATGTTTATTCGCGCTCTTTGTCCAAATTGCACTCTGAACAATGACTACGTTTACACGGCCCGATTTACGCCGAAGTTATAACATTGATATTATAACTGCTGACGTTAGATGCCGTGTGTAAACGCTCTTTTACGACGAAGTTATTACATCAATGTAGTAACTCAAAGTCGTTTGGTGAAGAGGCTTAGAGTTACTACATTGACGTAAAAAGGACGTGTAAACGGCCGCAGTGTAACGATGACGATAATGCCAACCGTAAAAATTAAACATCTTAACTCTCTATTGTTTGCAAAGTGGTTGCAAACAATGGAGAGTTAGCCTCAAGAAGCTAAAATCTGCACGTTTAGACATCTGTGCAAGGGTGCTGCGTGCGTGTTTGACGCTTGACGCTCGATGCTCGACGCTCGACGCTCCCATCTAAGCGTATCTTTATATCGGTACTAATGGAAATCCTTGACTCACTTCATTCGAAAGTTGTTAAGCTAATACAAAGGAAATAGCCATACGGTCCAAGCTTGGATCTTAGGCAGCTCAATATAATTTGTTTCTATATGTATTAATACGCGTATTTTCCAACATATTAAACTGCGCGCCGATTATTTGTCGGACTTAAAACACAGCTATTGTTGGAACATTAGAAATTCCCTCTCCTTTCCCTAATTAAATCGATATCGATTTAATATTAAAATCACTGTCAAAACTTATTGCGAAAAATATTACCCCAGCCAGGGTTCGAACCTGGAATCTCCCGCATTCCGTTCGGGCGTCTTACCAATTCGACTACCGGGGCATGTGGTAATATTTATCGCAATAACCGGATAACAATAATTTGAACGTCTTTCTCAGGCGACGTGAATAAACAATATATGTTAAGACCGTTAAGATATAAATCAATACAAAGGAAATAGCCATAGGGTCCAAGCTTGGATCTTAGGCAGCTCAATATAATTTTTTTCTATATGTATTAATACGCGTATTTTTCAACATATTAAACTGCGCGCCGATTATTTGTCGGACTTAAAACACAGCTATTGTTGGAACATTAGAAATTCCCTCTCCCTTCCCTAATTAAATCGATATCGAATTACCGGTAGTCGAACTGGTAAGACGCCCGAACGGAATGCGGGAGATTCCAGGTTCGAACCCTGGCTGGGGTAATATTTTTCGCAATAAGTTTTTACAGTGATTTTAATATTAAATCGATATCGATTTAATTAGGGAAGGGAGAGAGAATTTCTAATGTTCCAACAATAGCTGTGTTTTAAGTCCGACAAATAATCGGCGCGCAGTTTAATATGTTGGAAAATACGCGTATTAACACATACAGGGTGTCCCAGGACCTCACCGACAAACTTTGAGGAATGATAGGTCACACAGAGAGGATCATTTTTTGTTAAGGAACATATGGTCGCTGACGCGTCCTTAAGGAGCTATGCATCCGAAAAGTCAGATCTCCGGTAAAATGTTTTGCACAAATAAAATTTAATGTAATTAACTCTCAGAAGAGTGAGATAGAAAGAGTGGGAGTGCACCCGGGTGGGGAATCGGAACGCAGTCCTGCAGTACAGTACGTGTACGTAGGTCATACCCCCCCCCTCTGAACCCCTTGGCCCTGACGCATAAAAAGTCCCCCTCCCCGTGTGACATCAGCCCCCTCGCCCCTCGAGTCTCCCCCGCCCCGCTGCCCCCCTTGGAGCTCCCGGCTTAGAACCGACATAGTATTACTACTAGTCTTTCTATACCTACAACCTAACCTAACCTACGTCGTAGGTTTGTTGTTGTTCTGTGAGTTTGTTATCAATCAATCAAGCATGAATTACGAATTCGCTGAGCTGACTGACATGATAATGTGTTACGGTGAGGCTAGGGGAAATGGAAGAGAAGCTCGTCGCATCTACGAGCAGCGGTTTCCTAACAGAAGACATCCACACCACAGTACCTTTGCTCAAATTCATCAACGCCTTCGAGAGACGGGAAATCTTCGTCCTCAGCATGTTGGCGGGGGAAGGCGTGATGTGAGGACATCTGATTTTGAAGACAATGTGATCGAGAGATTCAGCAATGAACCTTCAGCTAGCACGCGTGCTGTGGCGCACGATATGGGCACAAGTCGCATGTCAGTTTGGAGAGTATTGCATGAGTACGACCTACATGTGTACCACCTCCAGAAGGTGCAGGCATTAGGACCGAACAACTTTGCACCTTGTATGCAATTTGTACAGTGGTTTCTTCATCAAAGTGTCACTGATCCTGCCTTTCCCACGCACGTTTTGTTCACAGACGAGGCCTGCTTCACGCGGACCGGATACTTTAACAACAGGGATAGTCACATTTGGGACTATGAGAACCCACATACGATTTTTGTTAGAGCTCACCAACAACAGTTTTCCGTCAACAGATGGGCTGGAATTATTGGTAGTCATCTGATAGGACCTGTTATTTTTCCACCACGTTTAAATGGAGCAGACTATCTACAGTTTCTGCAGAACACACTTCCGGAACTGCTTAAGGATGTACCGCTTGCTGTGCGCAGGAACATGTGGTTCCAGCATGATGGAGCCCCACCACACTTCAGCATTGATGTGCGCGCACATTTAACCGCCAAATTCGAGGAACATTGGAGAGGAAGAGCGGGACCTGTTGCGTGGCCACCGCGATCATCCGATTTAACGCCCCTTGATTATTTTCTGTGGGGGTATGTTAATAGTATCGTGTACGTCACCCCAGTTGACAACAGAGCGGAACTGATTGACCGAATAAATGCTGCGTTTCAACAAATCCGAAACAACCCTGTCATACTCGACAGAGTTGGACAATCAATGCTGCGAAGGTGTCAAGAATGTAATGAGGTACAGGGCAGGCAATTTGAACAGCTGTTATTGTAAATTTTCAGAACATGCAAGAAAAAATAAATTTTATTTGTTTAAAACATTTTACCGGAGATCTGACTTTTCGGATGCATAACTCCTTAAGGTCGCGTCAGCGACCATATGTTTCCTAACAAAAAATGATCCTCTCTGTGTGACCTATTATTCCTCAAAGTTTGTCGGTGAGGTCTTGGGACACCCTGTATAGAAAAAAATTATATTGAGCTGCCTAAGATCCAAGCTTGGACCGTATGGCTATTTCCTTTGTATTGATTTATATCTTAACGTTTTTAACATATATTGTTAAGCTATTTCAGCTTGGTGGGAATAAGATAAGCCTGAACATGTAAACGCAACTCACCTTTAAGTAGAAGTTATAACATCAGCGTGTTACTAAGTCGAAGTTAGGGTGAAGTCCCATGGAGCCAGTGTACGGCGTACCGGCGTATGGCGTAAAGGAACTTGGAATCACAGGCTTAACGCTGGTTTTCGTGCGCCAGCACAAGCATCGAGTGTTCCATGGAGCGTATTTACGCGGCGTAATGATTAATAAGCCAATTACAGTATTGTTTTACAAAGCTTATTTTCAAAATGGATCCTCAAAGGATCTTGTGATTGGCTTATTGATCATTACATCGACGTAAATACGCCCCATGGGACACTCGATGAAATTTTCAGCGTAACGTTTTAACACAGACATTCATATGCATGATATCAAAACAAATGTGCATAACCTCGTCAAAATGTTGGACTCGGAGCTTGCATTTATAAATTTAATAAAATATTTGAAAATTTGCAAGTGAACGTACTCTGTGCAAAGAAGCTGTTCGCAGAAAAATAGTTCAAATATATACAATTTATGAATTAATGAGAGCCGAAGAGAAGAAAAAAGACTCAAATAAGACGCAATGTTCGAAGATTTTTGGTTACACCAATTTTTAATGCTGAAAGACGATTAGCACAAGGGTCTAGCAACAATCTGGTGCAAGAAATGGTTTTCAAAGACAGAAAAATATTTCAATTTTTTTGACTAACACCAGAAATGTTCGAAAAATTGTTGCAGATTGTTTCACCACATATAGAGAAACAATTTGTTATTCGTGAGCCTATTTCTGCTCGCACTCGCCTTCAAATCTGCTTGCGATATCGAACTTCAGGGGATAGCATGGTATCCGTATCATACGCATTTCGTGTAGGACACAATACAGTGTCAAAAAAGAAATTATTGGACTGGTTTTTATTCATTCCTAACTGCGTTCAATCCTCTTTCACAATTTACAATAATATATTATATTTTTATTAGGTTAGGAACTCTCTGAACATTTTACAACTGATATACATATGTGTATGCGTGTCTGTGTAGTGTAAACGCTGCATAAACCAACGTAAAATTTGTGCTGGCGTAACGAAAAGGGTGTAAATCCTGTGATTGGCCAAGTTTCTTTACGCCGTACGCCGGTACGCCGTACGCTGGCTCCATGGGACTTCACCCTTAGAAGCCGTGTAAACGTAGTCAGTGACTACATCATAAATTATCAAAAGTTCCTAAAGAACAAGCTCCTTCTAGAAGGAAACCTCAAGATTTTATTATGAAACAAGGAGGCCTTTATAAAATAAGGAATCCTCCACGAAGGCTTCCTCAGTCCTTAAGATAAGAACCATCTATGAATACGGGTATTAGAGTCCTAGATAATAGAGAAGCGACATTGAAATCGATAGGTGCGATATCTTGCGATATATCGGAGAGCCGCTAATTCTTCTTTCTCCACATTCGACAGGAGAATCTAAACAGAAGACGTCAAAGCAGGTTAGGGCAAAATGACATATGAAACATATTTTGGGCCTTCACGGCCATATATTGAATTTTTAACGGAGCTTGTCTCTATTTCTAGCTTGTTTGCAAGATATAGACCGTTTATAAATGTATATCTATATACATTAAATCTTATTTATTTAACCATAGTAGGAAACAATATAGCTATTTTTCACGTGATTTACTTAGCCAATCAGACCATTATGTTCAATGTCGCTTCTCTATTATCAGGACTCTAGCAGCACTGAGGATGCGATCACATGGAGCGGAACAGCGTATGCAGAAAATCGCGGAACGAGAGCCTTGACCAATCACAAGCGTTCCGTGAATTCACGGAACGCTTGTGATTGGTCAAGGCTCTCGTTCCGCGATTTTCTGCGTACGTTCCCTGGTGAAAATAAAACGTAAAAGAAACGTCAGTAAAGCGTAAATTGGAGAGTAAGTCGAGTGTAAGAGAAGTGTAACGGAAGTGTAAGCGAAGCCTGTAAGAAGCGAAAATTGGAACATCGGAGCGTAAAGAAAGCGACATCTAAACGTTAAAAAAGCGTTAACCGAGCGTTGTGAAACCGCGCTTTTATAATTTATACTGCAAAATAAAATATAAAATTTACTTATCGTAAACCATTATTTTATTGCTGAAAATCTTGATTACGTCCAAGCTTAACTAAATAAATTTATATTGTAGGGGAGACCCGGGCGAGTCGGTCAGTTTTTTTTTCGGTGCCGATTTTTAATAACAAAATAAATAATTTAAGTTAAATGTGGTATACTATTGTAAAGAGTGAACCTTTAGCTACAAAATTTATATAGAAAATTTTTTTGTACGTCGCTTTGTTTAACCGGTATAGAGCAAAAACGACAACGGTGGAAAAATTGAGATCTCAAAAATTGGAGGGTGGATTGGTCCCCCCCCATAGGGCGGATCGGTCACACTGCATTTTTAATAGAAATACGTACATCTAATCCTGAAAAATGATAGGATACATTTCAATAAATGTTTTTTAAGAGAGAAATGTGAAAATTTATTTTTAAAAACCTTTATGCGGAACATATTATTAAAAAGGAATTGAAAGCTGCTTAGCCAATCTTTACCGGCCATGCGAGCGGTTTCCCACGATGCTGGTACCTTCAGATTCAATTGTTTGGCAAAATCAAAGGCTAAACCACGGGTTTCCTTCGCTGATAGCCCAAAGTACATATCGTTGCAATGTACTAAGTATTCCACCAAAGTTTTTTCACTTTCCGCGTTCATAACCTACATTTGAAATTAAGACGTTGCATGAATATCAACTTTGCTGAGCAGAGTGCATGCTTTTAAAAATTAATAATTGTTAAGTACTCACCGTTACGCCTCCTTCATGTAGTACGACCACGTCATCCACGTGTTGTATTTCATCCTGGTTCTTCTTTAGCCACCTGTTCAACGTGGTTCTCGGGACACCGAACTGTTTTGCGGCTGCATGAGCGCTCATTTTATCTCTCTTCACCGCCACAACTGCATTCTTCAGTTGCTCCTTGTCGACGGGAGTCGTTTTGCGACGATACGTGTGTACCATTCTTTCCCTGCAATGACAATGACGCACGTGCAACGGACAACACAGGGAAACCTAACCTAACATCGCCGTGAGCTGAAGTCGTGCGCCCGGCGCGCCACACTGACGAGACTGCCCAATCCACCCGCAGTGCCTACTGACCGATTAGCCCTCAACACAAGTTTCAGGTTTGATCGCCCACGAAATATTAGACATAAACAATAATAAAAAAACTACACTGGATTCGTGTTCAGCATGCATTACTCTTTATAATCACGTACCTGGAGATTTGGAGAGCAAATATTATTGCAGATATTACAAAATTTCCACGCGCACAAAATTTCACTTTCACCTTCCAAAAACACGTTTGCCGTCGTAAAAATCATAAGACGGCAGGTAACCTGCCGAAACTCCGTTGGTCACATGGGTACCATAAGACGCGTTTACAATATTAATAGCGAGTTCGCACAATATACAGGTTCCGAGATATTTGATTTGACCTATTCACCCTCTGGACCGATTCGCCCTGGTCTCCCCTACTTAGAAAATTTGCTTACGTCCACCGCTGGATTTGAACCTGGAACCCCTGGATCTTGAGTCAGTCACCTTCCGCACTGTGCTACAACATTGATTGATGAAGACGTTTCATATTGTCTACATATGTTACACTTATTGTTAGCAGACGTACGGAAGGTGTCAGTTATATTATTATTACCCTTTTAATAGGGTCGGCTTAATATACATGTATATATATATTTCTTACAAAATTGATGAAGTGTGCGAGAAGTGTATCGGTAAGCTGCATATACTCTTTACGAAGCGTTTGGGAAGCGTAGACGAAGTGTCAATCAGTGAAGTGTGCGAGAAGTGCATCGATAAGCTTCATACACTCTTTACGGAGTGTTTGGGAAACGTAGACGAAGTGTCAATCAGTGAAGTGTGCGAGAAGTGTATCAATAAGCTCCATACACTCTTTACGGAACGTTTCGGAAGCGTAGACGAAGTGTTAATCAGTGAAGTGTGCGAGAAGTGTATCGGAAAACTTTATACACACTTTATGGAGCGTTCGGGGAGCGTTTGGGGAGCGTGTATGGGTATTCGAAACAGCAAAGAGTCAATGGAAAATCATTGGAGTGTCAAAGAGGCGTTAAATCTCTTCATTTACGCTTCTTTGACGCTCCGAGAAGCTTTCTATTTTCACCAGGGTTGTTCCGCTCCATGTGATCGCACCCTGAGTGCTTGAAGCGTATTTCATTGGTAAAACTAGTGCGTGCGTTCTGAGTACTGCCTATTTCATTGGGAGTGCAAAATGCTCTTAGTGCGCACTGAGTGCGGTAAAAGTGGCCCCGAGTTTAGAGACCGGGGCCACTACAGTGCTGGGCCAGTGTTACATTATTTGGGGTGCTTTCCAATTGCAATATCCCTAGACGCTTTTGTGCACACGGCGACACAAGTTGTGTTCCAATTGCCGTAATTGTCGACACAACGCTACACATCCGTACTCGCCCGAGAGCTACTAGTCGGCTGTGCAAGCTTGTGTTCTCTAGTGACAATGAAATAGTTACTAGCCACGGCGGCTATAAATGAGTGGCCGCGCATTTCTTTTTCTTTTTCTTATTCAAAAAGGCGAAAAAACTATAAATCAACGAAAATATCAAGAGTATCATTGAAGTAATAAGTAATTCGAATTATCTTGTATCACAATAATGAATAACCCTACTCAAAACCGTACACAGCGTATGTACACACTTTGTTCCAATTGAGTCGTGCGCATCGCTACACTTTGTGCCTTCCTATGTATAATATGTTTTTGTTATGATGTGTTAAACAATTGGAAAGCACCCTTGAATTTCAACTATACTGACTACTTTGATAAGAAATATGGACTTGTTTGTAGCAAGTGAATTTTTAGTATCTTCGTCTGTATTAAGTGAAGATGAAATTCTGTTACTTTTATTGCAAACACGAAGAATATAAAGCCAAAAGTTATGAATTATGTGGATACTATTTACTTAAAAACCGATGATCAGATAATATTTGATTTTTTAAGGATATATTCTTGATAACATGTGGTGCGTGCATATGTTTGTATGTATACACACACACACATACACCATAATACATACTATAATATTATATACGATATTGTATACTATTTATATTTATAATATTTTAAAAAACAATTTCTAAATATTAGTTGTCCAAAAAGTTACAATTATTATTTTCACAGCTCTTACTCTTCAATTATTATTTTGCGATTGTGTAATTTTCTAATTTAATTTTCGTCAGTTTTGGCGTGATTTTCGATTGCAATGAAATACTTGTTCCATCTTGATTAAAAATTTTCAAAATAACAAAATATGTATAACAAAAAGTAAGAAATATACATATATAGCGTACTGCAGAGAAGATCATGGTGGCACGCAAATTTCTGCAGAAATTCACATTTTAACATTTTTATGGTTAGTATGTTTTTAATTACAAATAGGATTTCTCTGCACTATGACATAAACTTTTGTTAAACTTTACTCTTTTGTTAAATCGTTACTCGTTTCCCGCTCTTTTCTTAAAACTACGTTTATTAGACATATTCCATTGAGAGTGCAAAACTAGCTAAAACTGGTGGCGCTTCGTGTAATCCCCACGAAAAACTCGAAAACTAGAGGGTACTGAGTGCCAGCGAGTTTTTCTCAATGGAAGACGCTATAGGACTCTACCTAGGGCCAGTGATTTTGCGTAATGGGTGTTGCAAGTGTAGCATCGCTACCTGTGTGTGACCGATATATTGTTAATAGGTTACTGTATGGTAAATGAAGTTATGACAATGTTTCTTACTATTTGTGACATTTTCTGGTTTATGTTGTCTCTTCATTTCCAAATTATATGTATATATATTCTAGGTGCACAATTGCGCAGTTCCGCGAAGTCTGTTTGCTGAAAACCGCGGAAAGTCGCTGAAAATCATGGAACGCTCGTGATTGGTCACGGCTATCGTTCCGCAATTTTCTGCGTACATACGCCGTTTCGCTGCATGGGTTTGCACCCTTAACGATCTCTGATTGGCTCTCCGTCGCTTGGGGTAAAACCGGAAGTGAGAAAGATATATATAGCTAACCAATAGCTAAGACTGGAGTTCCATGGCAGGTATTTTCCGCGTAACTAATCAAAAGCGTTTCGCATTTTCTGTTACGCATATTCACGCTTCTGATTGATTACGCGGTTACGCGTTACGCGGAAAATACCTGCCATGGGACTCCAGCCTAACCGAGAAATCTTAGCCGACCTAGTCATAACTACTGTCCGTAGTGTCCGTCAATACTACGTATGTATGTCACACATACATTAAGGCCGGTATTCATAGTCGGATCTTATTTTAAGACCGTCTTAAGTAAAGTCCCGGTAAAAATTTTTTTATATACAGGGCGGACCAAATGAGTCTATAATGGGAAAAATCTCAAAATAGAGGTTAGATACAGCAAAATGTTTCAGAAAAAAGTTGTATGGCCTAAAGGGGGACATAAGATGGTGGCAATGATTTGACTTTGGATGGTCGTTTGAAGCTCACGTGAACACGTCACCTTCAATTTCTTAAACGGAACCCCCTATATTGTAGTATATATACCGTTTAAAAGGGGATAAAATAACAAAAATTTTGGTGCAAACCAGAGGTCGATACGTTGACCCGTTCGGGAGTTATTTAGGGTCAAAAATTGACTTTTTCCAACTTTGACTTTAAATAACTCCCGAACGGATCAATGTATCGACCTCTGGTTTGCGCCAAAATTTTTCTTATTTTATGCCCTTTCAAACGGTATACTATAATATGGGGGTTTTACTTAAAATTTGTTAGTGTCCCAGGGGACTCTAACACAAAAATTTGAAATGGAACCCCCCAATATTGTAGTATATCATTAAAAAGGGCATAAAATAAGAAAAATTTTGGCGCAAACCAGAGGTCGATACGTTGATCCGTTCGGCAGTTATTTAAAGTCAAAGTTGGAAAAAGTCAATTTTTAACCCTAAATAACACCCGAACGGGTCAACGTATCGACCTCTGGTTTGCACCAAAATTTTTGTTATTTTATTCCCTTTTAAACGATATATATACTACAATATAGGGGGTTCCGTTTAAGAAATTGAAGGTGACGTTCACGTGAGCTTCAAACGACCATCCAAAGTCAAATCATTGCCACCATCTTATGTCCCCCTTTAGACCATACAACTTTTGTCTAAAACATTTTGCTGTATCTAACCTCTATTTCGAGATTTTTCCCATTATAGACTCATTTGGTCCACCCTGTATAATCATATATAAGTATATAAAATTATATAGAAATATACAAAATTATGTATAAGTTATTATATAATTTTATATGACTCATATATATAATTATATATATACTAAATAAGTATTTATTTTATATACAAATATATATAAATATATATAATGTTTTATGTACAATTTGACATAATTATATAACCGACGTATAGTTGGCAAACAAATTAAAAATTATTGAAAATTATCTTATCCAATCGTTTGGAAATCATTTGGAGATATTTGGAAAAAACTTTTCAGAGTTTGGAAAACCATACAATAATCACAATTAAAATCAATTAAGCGTATAATTAGCAGAAAGTGTCTAAAAAATATTTTTTTAAAATCCAATCGCTCCGGAATCATGTGGATAAAGTGTCGGTATAATTTTTATTATTTGGAAAACAACTCTATTCTAATAAAAATTAATTAAAGGTCAATATTTCGTTTTAATGTCTGCACTAAAGTCTGCACTAAAGTCTGCATTATAGTGCAATAAAGTGCACATACTTTTCTATGTATGTTTTATTGGTAGGCAGGCTGTGTTTCGATATTGACTGTAAGTACTGAAAATCTATAATGTTATATTATTATTATTTATTTTAATCCTTGCCTTGCGGCTTAGGATAACTTCCTTTACACAAATCATACATAAATTGCCAACATATAATACAATTTTACAGATATATAACTTCCTCTTTTACACATATTCTTTCTCTCTTTAACATGTATCCATATATTACTTGTATCATCCTAACTAACTCCCATAACCATTCTCCAATTTCCCCTCCTACTCCTCTCCCTCTATCCTATCCCTATTCTCTGCCTTTCTTCTAATCTTTCCTATCCATTTCATTACTTCTAATCCTTTTCCTTCTTCTCCTAAAAATTCTTCTATCTGTATCTCGCTTTTTGTCGCTTCGCATTCTTTTAGTATATATTCTATGTTCTCCTCTTCTCTTTGGCATATTCTACATCTCCTATCCTCTTCCTCTCTCCAATGTTGACTGCTTTTTACCTCACTCCCACATCTGTATCTAGCTATCAACATTCTATCCTTTCTTTTCTTCTTACCTAGTAAATACTTTGGTAACTCTTCTGTTAAGATCTCTTTATAACTACTATTGTATCTTGACTCGTTTATCTTTATCTTTCTCTCCTCCTTCTCCTTTTCCTCTATTCTCTACGAAATTTTCTGCCGCCTCCTGGTCCTCAGCTTCCATTTCTCTCCTCAGCTGCTCCTTCTCCATCCCCGCCCTCTCTATCAGTTCCCTTCTCTTCTTCTCCCACTTATTTTCCTCTTTCCTTGACCTGCTCCTATCTAGATCCTTTATGCATGCCTGAACTATTTTCTTTTCTGACTGTCTCGCCTTCTCCTCATACCTCACAGCCCTCCTTATTGCCCTCACTTTTATTTCCTTTATTTTGGCTTCTTCTGATATTATATAATTTGGGGTTCTTCTATCCAATCCTAAAATCCATTTAACATACTTTCTTTTTATCACATCTAATCTGCTCTCGTATATCCACCCCCATATCTCAGCTCCGTATAATACCACGCTCTCTACCAGTGACTCGAACATCTTCATCCTTCTTCTAAAATCTTCTTTAAATATTCTCTCTCCTATGCTCCATGTCCTCTTCATCGCTATTGTAGCTTTTTTTAGCCTATCTTTTATATGATTCTCCGCTCCTCCGTTTTTCTGTAGTATATATCCCAAATACTTTATTTCCTTGACTTCCTCTATGTATTCTTCTTTCCATTTCCACTCCCTTTTCTTCCTTCTTCCCCTAGCTTTCTCGAACACCATTATTTTCGATTTCTCTGGACTCAAACTCAAACCCTTCCTTTCTAAATACCTCTTGAACCTCCTCATCATTTCCTTCAATTCTGCCTCTCTCGTCGCCATTAAAACCACGTCATCCGCATATGAAATTCCAGAATTTTTCATTTCCTATCACAAGTCCTCCTGCTTGCCCTTTTTCCATTCCCTCTTCTAAATCCATAATATATATGTTACAGTTAAAACCCGAAATACGTCAAAACCCGAATTTACTGGTAAATTCTAGTTTTAACTAGGCCCTCTCGGTAATTCGCGTTCTAACTGAAAGAATTTAATTAAAACTAGAATTGACTGAGTGCTTTAGTAAATTCGCGTTCAAACTAAAATAATTTAGTTAAAACAAGAATTGACTAATTGCTCTTAGGAATTTGCGTTCTAACGTGTCGGCGTGTTACCATCAAACCCCAAATTCCGTAAATACCCGTTTTAACTAGTCAAAACTAGGGTAAATGTTGCGTTGAACGGAGCAACGAGATACGGTTGTGTCCTTGATATATGTTGTTAAGGTCATGTCCTTGAGCAACATTCAAAAAGGTGTAGCCGTCGATAATTGTTTATTAAAAAGTTATTAACAAAAAAGTTTGAAAAATATAGCAGTTATTTTGAGTATTTTGAATAACATATACAGGGTGATTCAAAACAACCTTTTACCGTTGAAAGTACAGATTTGTGACAAAATTCTGAGACGACTTTCCCTCTTGCAAAATTTTGTCCGAAGCTTACTTTCTGAGTTATCAAACAAAATACTTACCCTATCGCTGGCCGAGTACAGGAGGTAGACAGGAGCGGCGCGACTCATCATTAGACGCGGGCGCTTACGTCGGGTGCCCGCTGCGCGATCAGTCGATCGATCAATGGATCGAAGTGCGTCCCAATATTTACTGCCAGCACAGAAAATTTACAGTTCGCGTTATGCATAGATTTTCAGAACTGGCAATAACATTGGATAACGATAATTACAATGATACACGCACACACATGCAAGCACGTTCACCCACTCGTGTTATTCTTTTCTCTCACAAACTTCACTTAAATACACTTAACTTTACTCTTTTTACTCACATACTTAAAAATGTGCAATTATTATTAACAATACACAATGAGTCACATTACTATGTTTACGCAAGCGTTACTTCTGTAGTAAGTGACTCAAATTATCGTTACGATAATTACTATGTTTACGCAATCGTTACTTCTGTAGTAAGTGACTCAAATTATCGTTACGATAATTTGAGTCACTTACTACAGAAGTAACGCTTGCGTAAACATAGTAATGTGACTCATTGTGTATTGTTAATAATAATTGCACATTTTTAAGTATGTGAGTAAAAAGAGTAAAGTTAAGTGTATTTAAGTGAAGTTTGTGAGAGAAAACAATAACGAGTGAGTGAACGTGCTTGCATGTGTGTGCGTGTATCATTGCAATTATCGTTATCCAATGTTATTGCCAGTTCTGAAAATCTATGCATAACGCGAACTGTAGATTTTCTGTGCTGGCAGTAAATATTGGGACGCACCTCGATCCATTGATCGATCGACTGATCGCGCAGCGGGCACCCGACGTAAGCGCCCGCGTCTAATGGTGAGTCGCGCCGCTCCTGTCTACCTCCTGTACTCGGCCAGCGATAGGGTAAGTATTTTGCTTGATAACTCAGAAAGTAAGCTTCGGACAAAATTTTGCAAGAGGGAAAGTCGTCTCAGAATTTTGTCACGAATCTGTACTTTCAACGGTAAAAGGTTGTTTCGAATCACCCTGTATACCAAAGTACATGCGTAGGCAGGGGGCGGGTTCCACACGGGAAGGTGGGGGCCTTCGTCCTCCACACGCACCCCCCCCTGTACGGGGTGGACCTTGCTTTACAATGTGTGTGAGTTGTAAAGCGAGGTCCACCCTGTACAGGGGGTGTGCGGGTGGGGGGGGGGGGCAAAGGCCCTCCGCACCCCCAACCGTGTGTAACCCGTCCCTGCCCACGCATGTACTTTGGTATATTAGTCGTTTAACCAATGCCAAAATTTTTCTTTTAAAATACTCAAAATAACTACTATATTTTTCAAACCTTTTTTGTTAATAACTTTTTAATAAACAGTAAAAAATAAGGCCTCCCCTACCCGTGAAGAACCCGTTCCCTGCCCACGCATGTACTTTGGTATATATGTTCTTCAAAATACTCAAAATAACTGCTATATTTTTCAAACTTCTTTGTTAATAATTTTTTAATAAACAATGATCGACAGCTCTTTGAATGTTGCTCAGGGACATGACTTTGACAACATATGTCAAGGACACAATCGTATCTCGTTACTCCGTTCAACGCAACATTTACCTAACATATTGTTACGTCCGGGGTTTTTGAGTGGCGCTATTACGCGAACTATCGACCGACGGACGTAATTAATAACGAAACGATCGAGAATTAAATTGCGTTATCTTTGAAAACGATGTATTTATTTCTTTTGTAAAGATTTTTAAGCAGTCACGGGCCGAGCGGAAACTCGTGACGTTTGGAGGGGAGGTGGAGAGAACGATAGATGACGAAAACACAGGGAGGCCCTTTTCTTTTGCGGGCGATAATAGGCAGGATGTTTTATAGAGAGGAATCTTATGACGGGGGACGCAGGAACCTCAGCCGAGAATCGCCGCTCTGCAGGGCGCTTAACGGAGAGGGGATAGAGACGAATGGACCCGTGCCTCGCCCTCTGTGAGGGGCGCGCTGCTCGGGGGGTTTGGAGGAGATCTTTCTGGGGAATGATCGCGAACACGTATTTAGGGGGGCGGGGAGACACTTGCACGAGACACAGACACTTATGCACAAACGTCGGGCGGCAGAAATAACTCGGTTGCACTCACCGTATTTAAACACTAGTATCACGATATCGTTTATTAAGTTTATAAGGTCCGTTCGGACTGATCTGGTTTCACAGAACTTTAGTTGATATTGAACAATACAGTCGAAATGATCGATCAGCTATCGATAGGCGACGTGTCGCACACAACGGAACAAAATAATACGCTAGAACGATTAATAATTAAATGACGCGCAAAGAAGGGAGAATTTAGACGCAGAATATCGTTATGATATTCGATCCGGGAACTCTGACTCGAATCAGTGGCCTGAATTGAATAAAGCAAACAGAAAAGAAAAATCCTTGAGGAGGATTTTTTGTCTTATATATATTTTATATATATAATAATAAAAAAAAAGGAAAATTAATTATGAAGACGAGAAGCGATCCGCTCGCGGAACCTCAGTTCCCGGCACGCCCGGAAGCCACCCCGATGATCGCCCTTCAAGGGCGCTCCACCGGTCTGACCCACCGAAACCGTACGGAAACCTTGATCTCGCACGACAAGGGCCTCGGAGGCTATCTCTTGCACTTCACTATCTGGAGACTAAGTCTCGAACACTCGGATATCGCTAGTCTACTTTCGAATTAATGCCACTGATAACGCTCTAGAACTCCGAAATCGAATACGCGCGGCCCTCGGCGCGGGCCCCTTATATACTCTCAGCTCGATGGCCCCAAGCGGGAGGGGAATGATGATCGCAAATCATCGAGCTGTCAGCTAATTTGTTAATTAATAAAGTTATTGAGTTGAGACTTACTCGCTAAGTTACAATTTTAATTTATATTTATATTTTAATATTCACGATTTGATTAAATTGCTCCTTTTATCTTAATTAACAATCTAGTTTTTATAACCGCGGATTTGCTCGCGGTACTTCGATCGCGTACTAGAACTTATTGATCGCATTCCACAGGCTGTTATTCGCATTCCTGAGTGCGCAAACATCTCGGTACCCGAATAACAACCTGCGAGGAATTACAATTCAAATTATATCCTCCGCTTATAATTTCAATCGTTTTAACGTTGTTTTAAATGACGCGCCCTGCGGATCGCGCGGGCTAGCGGCCGTCAAGCTCGCGGTTGCGCAATTTCTCGGAGAGCAGCCGCGAGTTTGTCTCGGGGTCGATCAGAAAGCTTTATTGCTTGATTATGTTCGGATTAGATTACGAATTACATTAACAGTTTTAATTAAGTTTATTAAGATATGTTAATGTTTTTCTTAACTTATAAATTTGAGTATGATTAGTCGCTTCGGCGGTATGTTTCGCAAAAGCGAATTGCGCAATTTAGCGGGCGGTCGGTTAGCCGCGAAGCGGCTCAACGCTGAATAATGCTGGTTAGTTTTAATTAGTATGCTTTACAAAGTTAGCGAGATTAAACATTTTTACAGTAGTCTTTTAATTGATTTGTTATACATATAAGTTTGGTTTTATATAAAAGGGGAAAATCGTCGGCGACGCGATTGAGGCATTGAGATGGCCTGTAAGAAGGAAAGCGCGTCGTGGAAAATCGATAATTGAGGACTCTCGCAATTCTGAGAATCGCGCCTGTTTGTCAATTTCTGAACGGGCCGAAAGATCGTGAAGGCAGGTGCGAACCGCGCCGGACGTAACACCCCCCCCTTCAAGCTCGGAGCATCGGGGCGTCCTGATGCGACGGTGAGGATTCCGAACCCATTGGGAGGGAAGGGGCGATGCACCTTTCCACTCGATTCTCCAGTTGGAGTAGCGCCTGTCGGATGCTCTCTATCTCGCTGGCCACTGCAGGGTCCTCCCGGCTTCCCTCAGGGTGAGACTGTGGTTCGCAGTTAAGTACCGACTCAGTCTGCACGTCCTCGTGGTAGCGGGAGCGGTTTTTGGGCGATGGCGATTCCTCGGTCTTCTTTTTCGGATAACTCTTCAGGCACTTCAGCCAAGTAAATAATAGTAAAGAGACACCTAGCACGATGAAGATTGGGAAGATTAGCGCATTGCTCCAGTAACGTTTCTCCTTTTGGTCAGCAGAGCCGAAAATCCCGTCATTGGCGTCCGAACTCGGCACGGAGTTTGATGCCGGGTCCCTTGGAGTAGGGCGTCCCCACGGCAGCTTCCCAGGGCTAATCGTCTCTGGAAGCGTTGCCACCACCTCCCAACGAGGGTTTCGCCATTTCCCTCCGACGAGGAACATGGGATCGGTCTCGGGGTGGCACTTAATCTCGGTCCCCTCGGTCGTTAATACTCTCGTCTTGGGCGTCAGGTACGCCGGTTTATCGTCGACGGTCACGGGGAGTTCGGCGAAGCAGGTCCCCGTAGTCCTACTCTGGACAGGCACGGCAGTGCATCGGTAGATCTGGGCGGCCTCTCCCCTGATGTGGGCGGAGTACCCTGGTGCTCTCATAACTGAGGATGCAAACGAGTGTGGGTCCTTGTAGGCGTGCAATATGGCTCCACGTAATTCGGCTCCTCTTAGAACACATCTATCTAGGATTATTTTCGCGTAAGCGTCCTCAATGCGTAGATCGCGGTCGTCGACGATCGCATGGTATTGCGACGATTTAACAAGGGTAGAGGAACGTATTTTATTGATTAGTCTTCCCGACTTCCGGTGCTCGATATCGGTCTCTCTAATAAGAAATAATGGGTGTTCGGTCTGGTAGGCAGATCCGTTACACGCGTCGTGATGCGCGTGAAGGAACAGTAGTATCTTAGATTCACCGCTAGTAAACGAGTAGGCGGTCGGGTTATCTGGCGTACGCACTCTCTGAGCGAAGCCTTTGTAAATAAGGGTATGCGGCAATATGCGGCACCCATCGTGATATAGAGGAGACCAAAAGTTAGAGAACCCTTCTTCGTCGTCGCATTGAAGGTCGACGTAAGTGCATCGAGTGCCGGAAGGTAGGAGGACCTTATTTAACAGAATGTTAACCTTCATGAGGTTTCGCTTGAAAACTATATGTACATGAGTATTTACATCAGTTTCGATAGATTCGCTTAATAATCTGGCTTCTGCCGTGGGGAGCAAACGACTATTAGTAACTCCTTCTTGGAGATCGCTTAGCGACAAGTTCCCTATGTGGAACTTTCCAGAGGAGTGTAGGAACATACAGACTGACACATTGACCGGCAAATAGAGTCGTTTACTTCCCACGGGGTGGACGTTTCCCGCTCCCCGTTTAGGGTTATCATCGCTGGCGCGATCCACCTCCACCCTACAGCTCAGTACATCGACTGTCGAAACTTCGGGTTTCGATAACAGTTCGAGAGGTACGTTTTCGAGAACCGGGGAATCTCCCGGTGTGTGACAATCGTCCACGTCGAGTAGAGATACGGTCTTGCCGTCGTCGTACGAGTTTTCGCAGTCGTAACCGATGAGAGCATCGGTGAGGCGGATCAGGAAGATCAGCAAAAAAAAAGGGAAAGAATGAACGCTTGTCACCAGTTGTTAGATCATCCTGGTTCGTCCACGATGCAACTCTCATCGTTAAATGGGGAGGCGCATTCTCCCATCCTAATTAATTCTTGATTAACTATGTTATCGTTATAGATTAGTGAGTTTGTAAGTTTGTTATTTGAGGTTTTGTTAAAACTTATGGTTTTGTTAGCGTTTGAAATTAGGTTTGGTTTGTCTTTAAAGTTAGGTTTTATTTCTTTGGAAGGTTTTATCCGAGGTGAAATGTGTTTAATAGGTGGGGGTTCTGGAGGGATTGACTCAATGTAGTCGTCAGTGTCGTTAATCGTATAGTGGTTCTCGTAATAAATTTTATTATTAGCGGCATTTTTTTCTTCGAGGATATTAGGATGGTTAGGTTGTGAAAGATCATCAATAAGTGGAGATCTCTGTGAGATATAATCGGTGTATTCTCTGATATCGCCGACGGAAGGTAGCGAGTTTTCTGTTTTAGAGATTTGGTTAGCCTTTTGTGATTCAGTAGAATGAGTTGTTTGCTTTTTTATTAATACGCTGTAAGAAGGTATGTTAGAAAACGGTTTAGAGGTGTGAGGAGAAGTTAGCACACCTGGTGTAGAAATGTAAGAGGAGGCGCGAAAAGAGGTTGGCGCGCATAAAATAGAAGAATTGGAAGAATCAGAAGCGCGAAAATAATTTGGCGCGCTCAGAGAAGTACAAGGTAAGGAGGCATGAAAAGAATATGGCATGCCTAGAGGAGGGGAAAAAGAATTAGCATGAGGCAAGAAAGCACGAAAAGAATTTGGCGTGCTCTGTAGAAGAGTGTGAGGAAAAGGGGATTGTCGGTTTCCACCGACGATGCACCTTGATGCATCAGAGGGTAGGCAGCGTTTATCCTGCCCGTGGGAATGCTGATTATCAGCGACACGCCTTGGCGCGTCAAAGGGGGAGCAGATTTCCTGCCCATAAAAAGGGAGAACAGCGTACAAATTTCCATCGATCGAATCAAAATCGGCGTTCCTTGATATATGTTTATTTGCAGATTCGGAGAGAGTTTCCGTATTGTGCGTCAGTTTTTCTTTAGACTCATCTATTACGTTCGAATCAGCGTTGGTTTCGTTGGTTAGTTCGGAAAGTGGAGCATATGCGTCGTCTTTAAATCCAATTTCTTTAGACTCGTTTGATTGAGTATTTGCGTTATTTTTAGTTTTAATCTCCTTAGGCTTGTTTAGTTGGGTATTCGCGTTGTCTTCTTCTTTAATTTCCTCGAGTCGAACGGTGGGTATGACTAATTCAATCTCGTAGTCACATGGATTAGTTGCTTTCGTATAAGTCTTCCCGTTAATGCAACCGGCTGCGGAATTTCCGATGTGTACACCGCCAGAGGTTCGCAAGAGCGGGAGATACCCGATTTTTATCTCCGGGTTGGAGACGTGGACTACAAGTCCGATGCTGGCGCGGGGAGGTAAAACTATAGACTCCCTCTCTTTAAAAGGGAACGCGCTATCGCACCATGCGACTATATTTTTGCGGTAATTAATACAAGCGTTGTGTTCGACAAAAAACGATGATCCGAGTATCCCCTGAGTAGTTATTGGAAAGTCGTTCGGAACGACGTGAAAGACTATAGGGACTCGGGATATATATACTCTGACCGAACCGAGTGTGTTAACGACATTTTCCGTAATGCTAGTGAGTTGTATAGTTTCTTTGTAATTGATTTTGACTTGAATTTTAAGACAACCCTTTTTTATAATGTTGGGTTGCGCTCCGGTGTCCAGCATGAATGCTGTGGGGGCGCGGAAAGAGGGGGATTGGAGCTCGACTGCTGGAACGTCTCCATTGTCGGCTCTGAGGATGTGGACGGACCTTGGAAGCTCTCTATTAATTGGACGGGGCGCGCATTCGCTAGGCCTCGGGGTGTCCCACTGGCCGAGGCCTCTGGGTGGTTTCCCGAAATTCTTGTTTCGTTAGGCGGAGTAGCCCGAAAGTTGTTATTAGCTCCGTCGCGATATTGTCGCTTACGGCATTCGCTGATCAAGTGTCCGAAATTTTTACAGTACGCGCATACCTTACGTCCCATATTCTCGGGGGAGGTAACGGAGGCAGACTGTGTCGCGTTTTGCGGAAAGTCGCGTCGAACGTTTGGAGCCGGTGGCGGATTGCGTACGGCGCGCGTGTTTCTATTGCGCGTTTCTTCGCGTTCCAGCCTTTTGCTAATGGCAATAAGTTTAGAGCAAGCGTCGGCGAAATCTACGTAACCTTCCGCCCTGAGCTCTACGCGGTGCTCTCTGGGGAGTCCCTCGTAGAACGCCTCCAAAGCGAAGGAATTAATGGAGGAGATTTCGGCTTCCGTAAGCGGTCTGTTTAGAGTCGTCTGGTCTCCCTCAATAATCGCCGTTCTGAGATCTTTGATACGCCCTATATAATCGAGTACGTGTTCGTTAGGTTTTTTAAAAGCGATACTTAATTGACCGCGGTAATAATTAGACCCTTTTCCTGGTCCGAACGTTCTCTTTAAAGTGTCGAGAAATTTATCGACTGTAACGTGGATCTCGTCCTCGACGGCGAGGTACGCGTGATGCGTGAGTTTGTTGCGAAGCATCCGCACGAACATGGCCTCGTCGACGCAGGGAAGAGATTCTTTAGCTCTCTTACACGCCCTGGCGAATTGCCACACGGGAATATTATGCCCGTCGTATTTGGGGACGAGTTCGAGCGCGTCGCGAAGATATGATTTAGGATAAGGCGCGGTCGCGTTCAGTGGCGAGCTCGTGAAAAACTGGGGCTCTCTCGCCGGCGTTTGGTCATTAAAAACAGGCGAGAAAGGCTCAGACGATTTTGGCGACGGCGCAGGCGATTGCAGTTCCGCGGGAGGTCGGGCCCCGGATAGTGCGCTTGTGAGCGCGCGCATCATGTTTTCTAACATTTCCGTGCGTTCCGTAAGGACTCTTTCCTTTTCTCTCACCTCCTTAATCGCCTGTTCGTAATTAATCTGGGTACCGGACCCTCCCTGAGAGTTCTCCGCGTCTTTATATTCCGCGTGAGAGTCTTCCGATTTCTCCATCTTTACAAGTTTAATATTAATTTATCGTAAAATTTCTATTCTTTTATAGAGCACATTCTATTCTTTTATAGAGCATTCGATTCCTTAGAAGGATTTTTTTTTTTTTTTTTTTTTCAAGCATAATTCTCAAATTTTTGTGAAACGACATATATGGTTTCATTTTACGACAGATCGTATATTAAGACCTATTTACGGTAGATGGAAGCGCGTCTCGCCATGGGACGGTTTTTACACGCACAGAAAGCCGTTCGTATTGTTTATATCGAAAGAAAACGGTACTGTAGTGGTTAGAAAGTAAATAAATTTTTGTCCATTTTCTTACGTTGTGAAACGGTTGCATTATCGAGTTATATAGGTAGTCGATCTCAATTATTATAGAAACACATCAAGAAATCTGATTGCGCCAAATATGTGTATACGGCAGTATAACATTACGAAATTTATTTTTTGTTTTTGTTTTTACAAGTAGTTTATTCTATTTTATAAGCAAATTATTTTCTTTAACGATGAGGATGCGAAAAAGATATTTCAATTTTCTTTAATCTATTTGCCCAGATGTTTGTGAGTCTATCACAAATGTCTCGGGACATTGTCGATTACACAATTGTAAGCCACGTCTCGCGAATATATTTACATAAAAGGCTTTGCGCAGATAGTCGAAGCACTATTTCTACCGTAAACGCTTCCATATATACATCTTTTCTATACGTATATAGAGAAATAAACTGCAGCGTGTGAATCGCGGGCACATAAATTTTTATTACTTTTTTCACTACGCGGAGAAATAAAGAGATCTCGGGCGTTTTTCTTTTTGGGAAAATCCCACCGCAGGTCAACAGTTGTTACATCCGGGGTTTTTTTGAGCGGCGCTATTACGCGAACTATCGACCGACGGACGTAATTAATAACGAAACGATCGAGAATTAAATTGCGTTATCTTTGAAAACGATGTATTTATTTCTTTTGTAAAGATTTTTAAGCAGTCACGGGCCGAGCGGAAACTCGTGACGTTCGGAGGGGAGGTGGAGAGAACGATAGATGACGAAAACACAGGGAGGCCCTTTTCTTTTGCGGGCGATAATAGGCAGGATGTTTTATAGAGAGGAATCTTATGACGGGGGACGCAGGAACCTCAGCCGAGAATCGCCGCTCTGCAGGGCGCTTAACGGAGAGGGGATAGAGACGAATGGACCCGTGCCTCGCCCTCTGTGAGGGGCGCGCTGCTCGGGGGGTTTGGAGGAGATCTTTCTGGGGAATGATCGCGAACACGTATTTAGGGGGGCGGGGAGACACTTGCACGAGACACAGACACTTATGCACAAACGTCGGGCGGCAGAAATAACTCGGTTGCACTCACCGTATTTAAACACTAGTATCACGATATCGTTTATTAAGTTTATAAGGTCCGTTCGGACTGATCTGGTTTCACAGAACTTTAGTTGATATTGAACAATACAGTCGAAATTATCGATCAGCTATCGATAGGCGACGTGTCGCACACAACGGAACAAAATAATACGCTAGAACGATTAATAATTAAATGACGCGCAAAGAAGGGAGAATTTAGACGCAGAATATCGTTATGATATTCGATCCGGGAACTCTGACTCGAATCAGTGGCCTGAATTGAATAAAGCAAACAGAAAAGAAAAATCCTTGAGGAGGATTTTTTGTCTTATATATATTTTATATATATAATAATAAAAAAAAAGGAAAATTAATTATGAAGACGAGAAGCGATCCGCTCGCGGAACCTCAGTTCCCGGCACGCCCGGAAGCCACCCCGATGATCGCCCTTCAAGGGCGCTTCCACCGGTCTGACCCACCGAAACCGTACGGAAACCTTGATCTCGCACGACAAGGGCCTCGGAGGCTATCTCTTGCACTTCACTATCTGGAGACTAAGTCTCGAACACTCGGATATCGCTAGTCTACTTTCGAATTAATGCCACTGATAACGCTCTAGAACTCCGAAATCGAATACGCGCGGCCCTCGGCGCGGGCCCCTTATATACTCTCAGCTCGATGGCCCCAAGCGGGAGGGGAATGATGATCGCAAATCATCGAGCTGTCAGCTAATTTGTTAATTAATAAAGTTATTGAGTTGAGACTTACTCGCTAAGTTACAATTTTAATTTATATTTATATTTTAATATTCACGATTTGATTAAATTGCTCCTTCTATCTTAATTAACAATCTAGTTTTTATAACCGCGGATTTGCTCGCGGTACTTCGATCGCGTACTAGAACTTATTGATCGCATTCCACAGGCTGTTATTCGCATTCCTGAGTGCGCAAACATCTCGGTACCCGAATAACAACCTGCGAGGAATTACAATTCAAATTATATCCTCCGCTTATAATTTCAATCGTTTTAACGTTGTTTTAAATGACGCTGCCCTGCGGATCGCGCGGGCTAGCGGCCGTCAAGCTCGCGGTTGCGCAATTTCTCGGAGAGCAGCCGCGAGTTTGTCTCGGGGTCGATCAGAAAGCTTTATTGCTTGATTATGTTCGGATTAGATTACGAATTACATTAACAGTTTTAATTAAGTTTATTAAGATATGTTAATGTTTTTCTTAACTTATAAATTTGAGTATGATTAGTCGCTTCGGCGGTATGTTTCGCAAAAGCGAATTGCGCAATTTAGCGGGCGGTCGGTTAGCCGCGAAGCGGCTCAACGCTGAATAATGCTGGTTAGTTTTAATTAGTATGCTTTACAAAGTTAGCGAGATTAAACATTTTTACAGTAGTCTTTTAATTGATTTGTTATACATATAAGTTTGGTTTTATATAAAAGGGGAAAATCGTCGGCGACGCGATTGAGGCATTGAGATGGCCTGTAAGAAGGAAAGCGCGTCGTGGAAAATCGATAATTGAGGACTCTCGCAATTCTGAGAATCGCGCCTGTTTGTCAATTTCTGAACGGGCCGAAAGATCGTGAAGGCAGGTGCGAACCGCGCCGGACGTAACAATATTATACATATGTATAGCATTGCAGATTGTGGGATTTCGCGTTTTGACTGTAAGAGAAACACGTCAAATCGCGAATTTACTAAAGCAGTCGGTCAATTCTAGTTTTAACTGAATTATTTCAGTTAGAACGCGAATGTACTAAAGTACTCAGCCAATTCTAGTTTTAACTAAATTTCTTCAGTTAGAACGCGAATTACCGAGAGGGCTTAGTTAAAACTAGAATTTCCTAGTAAATTCGGGTTTTGACGGATTTCGGGTTTTAACTGTAACATATACATTGAATAGGTTTGGGCTCAACAGGCATCCTTGTCTTAATCCCTTTTCTGTCCAAAATTCCTCTGTCTTCTTATCCCTTATCTTCACTACATTTTTCGTTTCTTTGTATGTTTCCATTATTCTTCGCCTTAAGTTATCTTCAATTCCTATCTTCTTCACTGTTTTATTCAATTTTTTTCTATCCACTCTATCAAAAGCTGCCTTAAGATCAACAAAGAATGCAAAAACCTTTCCACTCTTCTTACTCAGCTCCTTATTCGCTACATAGTTTACCGTGTATATTGCATCCATCGTTCCTCTATTTTTTCTGAACCCGAATTGCACTTCCCTTAACTTACTCTTCACCTCCTTCTCCAACCTCGCACTTAAGATACTTGCATAAATTTTATACGCCGTATTCATTAACGTAACTCCCCGGTAGATTTTCGGGTCGTTTTTTTCTCCTCTTTTATATATTGGACTAATCATACCTTTATTCCAATCTCCTGGTATGCCCTCTCCTTTCCATATTCTATTAATTAACTTCAGGAATTCTTTACCTACATCTTTCTGCATAAATCTCCACGCCTCGTTCTCAATCCCGTCCTCTCCTGTTGCCTTTCCCATCTTCAGCTTCTTTATTACTTCAATCACCTCTTCTCTCGATATTTCTTCGACTCCCACCGTTACCTCCACCTTCGTGCCATCCTCTTCGCCCTCGTCTTCTATGTCTAGCACTACCCTTTCCTTTGTCCCGCCTAACATTTCCATGAAATGGTCTCTCCACTCGTCCATTTGTATCTCCTTGCTTATTCCCTCATTTTTCTTTTTCCTGTATTTATTTATATACTTCCAAGCTTCCGCTTCGTTTTTAATGTTCCTTATCTTTTCTTCTTCCTCACTTTCATGCCTCCTCTTCCGCTCTTTACACCATTCCTTGTGCTCCTTTCTTTTCCTCACATACTTTTCTTTTTCGATTCTTCCCTTTTTCCAGTCCTTCATCAATCTCCTCAATCTTCTTTTCCTTTCCTTCCATTCTTTATTGTACCATTCTATTCTTTTTAATCTCCATGGAATTATCCTTTTCTTGTGCTTCGTAATAGCGCTTCTTACTTTTTTTTTTATCTCCTTCCAGATATCTTCTGTATCTATTTGTGTACTCGACCATCCTTCACATTTCTCATGATATTCTTTCCTCCCTTCTGTCCAATCGCTTCTCTCTAGTTTCACTTCTTTCTTCCTTCTCCCTGTCTCTGTCACCTGTGGTCCTGTTAACTCCACCTCCAGCGGAACATGATCCGATTCCGTTCTAATTCCTTCTTCAACCATTTTTACCTTTTCTTCTGTTCTGTCATTCCCTAAGACATAATCTATAACCGATGATTCTATCTCTCCTATATAAGTCCATCCCTCTTCCCTTCCGAAACTCCCATTTAATAACGCCCATCCTCTTTCTTCTATTTTATCTATTAATATACGTCCCTCTCTATTCACAACTTTATCTACTGACTTTCTGGTCTCGCTCCTCTTTTCATTTTCTTCTTCATCATTTATCGGTCCTCCTCTGCTTCCCGTCCTCTCGTTCAAATCACCTCTTACCAGCAACCAATCTTCATCCTCTTTTTGTACCTTCTCCCTTAGTATTTCCATCGTATCTTCCATCTTTTGACTGTACAGCGTGATTATTCTCCATTTGTTTCCATTATACTCTAATCTGTTTTCTACCATCTCGTCGCTAATCTTCCTAACCTCTATAAATTTCAAATTCTTGTTGACTGCTGTTATTATCCCTCCTTTTGCTCTTCCTTTCCTGTGTTCCCTTTTTGCTGGAACACAATTCCAAATGAATTTGCTGGACATCTTATTTATAATCTTCCTCCAATTGTCCTCTTCCATCCATGTTTCTATTAGTCCTATCACATCAAAATTCTCCAAATAGTCCCATGTTTCCTCGCATTTGTTAATTAGTCCCGCCACATTCCAAAAGCATAACCTTAATCCTCTTCCTTTCTCCGCCCCATCTTCCTCTTCTCCCTCCTCTCTCACTCGCCCTCTCTCCCTCTCTCTGTCTTCTCTCTTCTCTACTCTTTCCGAAAAGCACCTCCGCTTTCCAGCATTCCAGTTCTTTCGTTCCATCTCCTCTCGTCATTGTCTATCTGCTCGGGGGGGGGGGGGGGGGGGGTGTGGTGGTGTAAGTCCGTTTCCCGGATTCGCGACAATTATATAGTTTCCACGATCTCGAAGGACCAGAGGGGGGTATGGTCCCCTCGCAACGATTAAAGTGCACTATGCACGTACGAAAACGAAAACGAGACAAATAGCAAGAGCGTGCGACGCACCGTTTCGGTGCCCCGGCGCCCTCCTTGGGGGTGCGTTCCGGCGACCTCGCTGTCCTCTCGGCAGCCCTCCGTGATAGCGGGAGGAGCAGGCAGGCAGGCAAGGGTGGAGGAAAGGCGTGCAGGCAGACGAACAGCAAGCAAAGCAGGCAATCAAGACAGGCAAGCAAGGCATGAATCACTTGACTCGATCACGACCAATTTGCGAGTAAATGTTATCTCGACTGCTTCCGAATGAAGAGTGTCCTGTTCGGTACCTTCCGGCTCGCGCTCCTGCGAAGTACGGGGCGAGCGAGTACCATTTCCCACAGTAATTGGGGATGCCACCCGCGGACGGGCAGCACGAGTCGGGTGAGTCGCGCGAATATTGATAGGTAATGATTGCGATCCGCCAACGTTTCGCGCGAGCCACCGTAAGGAGAATTATATTACCGACTCGCGTAACATGAAACTAATGCTAATCGCTACTAAACTATAATGATTACTAACTAATTGATAACGCGACTAAAACTACGATATTTACAAGTGAGCGCCGAACACTATCCATATCTTTTGATACCCTACCGTTGCACTCTTCCCCTTTTCTCTCTCTGCCTTTACTATACTCCATAGATGTTTTTGTATCTGCCTCTCTGTCGCCGTCAGATCGTCATCTAAAAATATCTTTCTTGCTCTTCCTATCTCTTTCCTCCTTGCCATTATTTTTCTCTTATCCTCCAATTTATTGAATCTAACTAGCGTCATTTTATATTCTCCTCGGCCAATTGCCTGCACCTCGTCCATTTCCACCTTCTTTTTAGTTATTTCTTCAAAGAATTTCTCCATCTTCTCTTTCCTTTCACTTCCGTTTTCTATCTTCACTCCTTTTATAATTATATTATTTCTCCTTCTTCTCCTTTCGGCTAATTCGGAGTTTCTTTCCATCTTCTTTATCTTCTTCATTAGTTCGCTGCTCTCTAACTTTTCACCTCCGCTGCTCTCCACTTTTTCTATCCTCCTCCAGTTGTTTTATTCTATTTTCTAAGCCCGCTTTTTGCATTTCCCAAAGCATTTCTCTCTTTCTATATTCCTCCTTCAGGTCGTGTATCTCTTTCATTATCTCTTCTTTGTCCTTTTTTCTTTCTTCTTTATTTTTCTTTCTTTTTCTCTCTTGTTTATCCATCTTTGCTAAAATCTCTTTTAGCATTTTTTCC
Organism: Leptothorax acervorum; assembly: GCA_035220615.1. Taxonomy (NCBI): domain Eukaryota; kingdom Metazoa; phylum Arthropoda; class Insecta; order Hymenoptera; family Formicidae; genus Leptothorax; species Leptothorax acervorum. Next base: position 310,092 of record JASTWQ010000157.1, on the reverse strand, counting down.
GCCTCCATGCTTTCTTCTTTCTTCTCCTCTCTTTTTATTTTGTTTGGTGGCGATCTTATCACTCTTTTTTCTTTACTAAAATTTTCTAGTATTTCTTTTTCGGCTTTTTCTGCTATATCTTTTTCTTCCTCCCTTCCTCTTTTCTTTACGTATTCTATGATTGATTCCTGGCTTCCTGTCCTATCTCTTATTCTTTACAGCTCCACCGCCCTTGTGGGTCTGCCCTTACCTTTTTCTATCATTCTATTCTCCTTCTCGCCTTTCTTCGGCTTAATATCCTTTTTCTTGTCCTCCTCCTTCTTCTCGTCCATCCGAATCCTTTCTCACTTTCTATCCCTTCGACGCCTCTCTCCTCCTGTCACTTTCTTCCTTATCGACCTGTTTTCGTCCCACTCCGACTCTGGTTTCTCCGTGCCTGTTTCCGCTTCTATCACCTAACCTCCAAATCGTCACAGCAACACAGAATCCCCGAAATCGTCTGTAGTTCGACTCCTACTCTGCCGAATTATATCTGCAGTCAGTCCTGCATATGTGCGCATGCAGCCTACCTGAAACAAAGTCGCCCCACGGCGAAAGAACGGCAGATAAGCTTGATAAGAACTGGCGCGTTTGACAGGCGTGCTTCTCTCTACTTACTCAGTCCCGGAAGTCCATCTATAATGTTATATACGTCATCACTTTTTCAGTACTTTATAGTCTCCCAGGTAGCAAAATGATACGCCAAAGATATCGAAAAGCTAACCAAAAAAGGACTGGGATGACTTTTTAGTTGGCTAAAAAGATCCCTCTGTGATGACAAATAGTGCCACTTATGTCCGCTTGACTGGCGCGCCATCGATATCCGTACGCTAACTGTAAGACAACTTATAGCGGTTACCAAATTGGCAGCATATGGTCAACCTTTATCAGTTGCCAATAGGTCAACGTAAAGTTACCGAATTGCTATTACAATATGCCATTACAGATGTAACCGTCATTCAACAGATGTCTTATAGATGTCCAAAAGATTAACAAAATGGCATCCAAACGGCACGAATAAATGATGTCCAAAAGATATCTTATTTATGGAATGTATAGGACAGGGACAGGTGAACAATAAATGATAAAAGTTTATTGTTATCTGAAATATTGATGTACACAATATAAAGTTAATTGTATTATCTAAAATTATGAGTACACAGTTAACAATCAACTAGTATATATTTTATAATATAAAGTTGATATAATTATAATTAATATAATATATATTATATCAACTTTATATGATAAAATATACTAGTTGATTGTTACCTGTGTACTAAATAATTTTAGATAATACAATTAACTTTATATTGTGTACATCCATATTTCAGATAACAATAAACTTTTATCACATAGTATATAATATAATTAATATAAATCCATATTTCACATTATTTACAATATAATAAAAGTATTATTCATAAGACTTGTACATAAAGAAACAGATCTTACATAAGCGAAACACAGTCTTAAGATATATAACAAACATATCAAATCTACTTATTTATATATATATAAGGAACTTTGATGTCTATATCTTATAAAAAAAGGCACGCGTGCATATTATAGACACAGGTACAGTAATATATATAAGTTGTACATAAAAAAACAAATCTCACATGAGCAAAACACAGTTGCATATAAACAACATTATCAAATCCACTTATTTATATATATATTAGGAACTTTTTGATGTCTATATTTATCTTATTTAAAAAAAGGCACGCGCGTGATGCATATTATAGACACAGGTACAGTGTAATATATATAACTTGTACATAAAGAAACAGTAGATCTTACAAGCAAAACACAGTCTTGTATGTAAACAACATTATCAAAAATCTACTTATTTATATTTACGAACTTATACCTGTAATATTTATCTTATTGAAAAAAAAAACACCTATGCCTATATTGATCTTATTAAATGATACCTATACCAATATCTTGATAGCTATGTTATTAAAAAAAAAGCACGCGTAATGCATATAGACGCAGGTACAGTGTATGTAATATCTACCCCAAGTACAGTGATATATCACTGCTGAAGATTATGTTGACGTTCACGACGTTTATTCGCAATTTTTATTCTGTCGCCCCCACGGCGAAGCCACTCGGCAATTCGATCTTCGACAGTTTTTATTTTTGTTCCATCAAATGCGTTACGTACAACATCTGAAAGAGTAGACTATGAGACGTGGTAGTTTTTTCACGGCGAAGAACTTAACAAAAGTGTTATATGCCATGTACATACCAATTATCACATATGGAAATGTGAATTTTGAGATTTTTGGTTTGTTCTCAGCTCCGAGAGTCCAAACGACTTGTTGAGTTAAATCATCCGTCATCACAACTTCCATTGCATATTTCACTGCTTTTTGAACCGATTTTCCGCCGATGTCTTCAATCTTTCTCATCTACAAAATATCAACAATTTAAACAACTTAATTAAAATATTGACGAAACGATGTACCAGCACAGTTTCACAATACTCGTATACGTACAAATTGATCTCGCATTTGTCCATTGTCTTTGAGATCACGATCGAATCTTTGTAATGCGTTAATATCGTTGAATGGCATCTGGGGCAGAAGTGCATAATCACGACCTGTACGCCCCACTGGGTTATCATTTCTTCCCACTACTTCCACCAACTCATTTACTTTTCGTAGAATCATATTTTCAAAACGCTCTCGATCTTCTCTACAATCATCTGAAAAATAATATAATTAATACCCACTCGGCATGTTAGATTGCTGAAATATTAAAATGGTCGGAAATGGTAAAGAAATAAAAATACATATTATTTTAAACATTTCAGCTTTTATTTTCTGTCAGTACGTGCCTAATGTCTCGGGAAACTCCGGATCCCAAAAACCTTTAAAAAGATTATATTTATTATATATATATATATATATATATATATATAACATAAAAGAGTGATAATCAAATAAAATATTATATCAAATAAAATATTATACCTTCTGGTGTATTTGGTCGCTCATATTTGTGTCGATGTCGCGAGCATTGATTCTTCCGTTTTTGTAATTCTTCTTTTGACAATTCCAAACTCTTGTAATACTAAAAATCAAATATCATGAATTACTTTCTTATAAGACAAATATTTATATTTATATTTCTTTCTTTTCCTTTATATTTATATTTATTTATATTTTTATATATATATTTATTAATATATCTTATATAACTATACTGTTAATATTGCCTTACTTCTCTGCATTCCCAGCAATCCTGGCCGTTTAACTTTGCTCTGTCAGCTTTACATCGCATGTTAAGCTGCTTTGGAATGTCCTTCCTTTTTGACCATCTGTAAACAATATTTTTATTAGATACATAAAAGCAACTTACATTATCACAATTGTTAAGTAATATTTACACATTACAGTTATCCAGTAACATCTTCTTTTTAGGTGGCTTGTTTTCTGTGTCATCCAAAATAAAATTATCCATGACATTATTTGTATTTGCAGCTTGCTCTGCAGGCAGATAAAAAGTTTCGTCTTCGCAGGCAAAGTTATTTATATTTTTAATAAGTTTATTTTTCTTTACTTTATTTATTAATAATTCATCTTTCTTTTGAGCTTCAATCGTTTTTTTAATTTGAATATCAGTCTTGTTATGCATTTTTATTGGTGAAAGACAACTTGTATTAATGTTATCTTTCAATGTATTAATAACTGCAGTATTCATCACGGATTTATTATCCTCCATTTGCGTTGAAGTATATTCAGGCGAAGGACATAATCCAAAATCTATATGTTTTACAGGAATTTTTCTCTTCAGTTTCCAAAGTTGTTTTACTTTAGACGCAACACTTCTTTGCGTAGGACTAGGATAGATCACATCTTCGGAAATTTCACTAATTTCACTAATGTTGTTCACTAGTGTTGTTGAGGACAGCACCATCTTTTCATTATTCTTAACTGGATAAAATGCAAATCGAGATTGTTTCGGTCTCTTCCTTAGAGAGTCGAGTATTGATGGACTTGTAGACTGATTATTTTCGTCGGTATTTTTGTGCAAAGATTTATATGCCTCTAATGAACTACGTGTCGTATCGGAATCTAATTCCAACAGGCTTTCTTGCACTATAAAATCACGTGTACATATTCATAATTAATCGATGAAATAAAAGAAAGGAGAAGAGGAATGCTTCGAAGCATTTGTAGAGTTAAGCGAATTTGTAATACTTACTGCAGCATACTGCAGGATCGTGTGGGTGTACTTCAGGTCTGTCGTGTGGGTGTATTTCTGGTCTGTCTTCTTCACCTTCTTCATTATTATTTTCTTCATTTTCTAACTCTACTTGGGGATCATTGGGGTCAGATTCCAAGAATTCATACGTGTATTCACCATCTACAGAGTAAAATATCATTGTGTTAATTTATTCCATTTTGAATATTATATAATGTTGGGACAGTTTATAAATGCTTACCTTGCTCTTCATTTTCTGCATTCTGCAATTACAACCCGTCATACTTTTTGTTCGCAACGTGCACCGGTGCTGCATAATTATTATGGAATATTTAAACTCCAGAATTGTTAGACATGTCAGTCGCAACATCTGTATCTGCAGCAAAAATAAATTACGCCCACAATATTTTTTTTTATACACAATGTAGACCATATAACATTCTTATATTTAATACATAAAATGTACCTTTCAATTTGCTGGGCGGGAGATACATGTTGCGGATCTTCGGTTTAGCTGTGAAATGTAAGAGATAATGTAGAATATTACGACGTATATTGCAGAATCTTTCGAATCGACGAGTATAAACTTACACATTCCTTCTGATGGAATCGATCTTTTCAGCTTATGTTTCTGAGTAGCTGCCATATCCTACACAGTATGTAGGTATAATATTTAATAATGGCCAGTTTCTTTTTTTCAGTACAGTTAAATATCATATTATAACGTGAGACAATAAAGAAATAGCACCATGCAAAGTAGAACCCTGACCTTTGAGAGACACAATAATAACACGTGACAGAGGGGAACAAGTGTAACCACACCAAAATGTACTAGCATCGAAATGGAACAATGTTATAAATAAACGACCAAGAACACAATGCGGCCACGGGGCAATACCATATACAAACGCGTACCAATAAATAAAATCAAAATTGAATCAAGCAACAGGCTCATCCACACATATATCTATCAAACCTGTGAATTGACCAATACAATTATATAATGTATGTCTGTGATGCAAAATATAGGTTGTCGGGAAAATCTCAAGAGAAAGCGTGGACGCTTTCGATTCCTCTGATGTAAAGAATCGGGATGTCTCATGATATATGTTTTATATCTGTAAATGGAGATAGTACGTCACAAAAAAAAAATATTGTACAATAGAACGTAGTCTTATCCATAAAATAAACATTTGGTAATGCGGCAGTAAAATGAATCGTAACGTGTAAAGTGCAGATTAATAATAATAAAATGGACAAAAAACTACAAGATATAACGTCGATTTATGTGTAGCTGTGAATTAGAGGGAAAACATACACAGAATTAGCGTTGTACGGAACAACAAAGCCTTTTCTGTCAATTTCATCTATGTTCCATTTTTTAAGTTCAGAAAGCTCGCGTCCATCAAAAATGCCTAAATTGCGAGAATCGCACGGATAATCAGCAATAGGATGAGTGTTGATAAATTGGCGACCAACAATAACAGGAATTTCGTTGTGGTAGCATATATGTTCTATGAGAACAACGGTCTTATTTGATAGATAGCAACAATTGTTAGGACTCTTGTCAGTTAGCAAAAAATCTTGAAATTGGATTTCCTGATGGAAATTGGTATATCCCGGCGGTAATTGATGGTCTAACTGATTCTTCCTTTTTTTTAAGTAATTGTAACCAGTTTTCGAGTTGTCTGAAGGTATAAGATGGATCGATCGTTCTGTTATTCTTTTTATAAATTGCGCTAAAGGTTGGGCACCACCTTTGATCATTAATTTAATTTGTTGCAAGAAATTTTCAAACGGAAAGCAACTGAAAGAGTCAAGGGGCCCGTGATTTATAACATCCTCTGGAATATGAATTAAATTGTGAATGTTGTAAATTAATGTTTCTTCTCCATACAAGAGTTCCATGTTATCTACGAAGTAGATCATAAGATCTTGGGCATAACTGTTATTGCGTACACATTCTCTTGAATCACAAAGAATTCTAACGGCACAGTTGAGAGCATTAAAATGTATGATCTGAGGTTTACCTAATAAATGCTGAAGAACCACGGGTCCCAAATACAACAGCAACAATCGGAACTCTGTCGCTTTCCACTGAGCGACTTCTTCCAAAGAACGCGGATGTCGTGAAAATTCTGCTGGAACACATTTAGCTAAACTGCGATAAAAATCGTTAAATGCGGCAAGCTTAGCTAATGCTTGCTCGGATTTCCCCATAGCGCGGATCCAAAGTAAAAGAAGTTTTTTCATCGTTCCTAAGCACAACAGGTGCATATAATCGAGAGGGAATTGCGTTATCATATCAATACCTATGGTTTCAAAAGGAGACATGATATTCAGAAATGCAGCAGGTAATCCTTCTCTGAAAGTCACATTAGTTCTCAAAGTTGAATCCTTCTCTAGAAATATTCGTCGTCCATTCACAGTTTTACCAGGTTGAATGCATTTGGCACAACGGCTATTATGAGCGGGAAAACAAGAGATAAAATTTCGTGCAGGGGTATCAGCAAGGATTGCGTTCAATCGTACAAAATACCTTTGATTTTCGTAAATAAAACCCTCATTGTACAATTTCATGTACTCTGTGAGAAATTCTTGTAGAAATTGATCAGCGGATGAAGGCTTTTTACTTCCATGAAACGCTCCAATAACGAATGGTTCGACAAACTGATTTCCAACAACTTTACCTAATATGGGCCACAACTGACTTTTAGAACTCTTTGATAGAGGTAGTCCATCGATATTAATGTTAATGTGGAGAATCACAGAAATTTCCGTGTCAGCATTACGCTGCAGCAATACATTATAGTTTTTGTATCTCAACTGTTCCTTTAGTGCCCTCTCTAACCCATAATGAACATAAGTGCCTCCAGCGAGAGCCTGTATTTCAATTCGGTTTGGCGTGTTACATAATGTCCTGGCATCAGACGGAAGCTCAGGATGAAATTTCTTTAACACTCTCAAAAGATCGTTCACAACGGATTGAGGTACTTTGTTTTGAATTGCCCAATGAGCAAGACAATCTTGAAGATCAGTTATACTTATAGTTGGACAAGTGATAGTCGATTTAGCCTGATTCTCCATCTGGATATCTGTATTAGTCAGTGTCGGTCTTTCATTGATTAGCAAATTGAGATCTTCTGCGTCATCAAAGCGTTCAACATTATCAAAGAAATCATCAATTTGATGACAAACGTCATCAGGAATATTAGAAGCACGAGCTGTTGGCGGTGAGCATGAGGGAGGACGAGTACAACTAGACGCAGCATTATTCGCTGCGTTTGCTAGGTAATCAAGATCCGCTTGCACAAGGGCGCGGATTCGTCGCCTTTGCTGTCTTCGCGAGAGCTTCAGGAACGGTTTCAACGGAGGTCCCATAATCTAATGTATCAATTAATTCCCTTCAACTATTAAATAAAATAAAACACGGAATAGATCAGTAATATTACTGTATATACTCACAACTTTTTCCAGATGTAGAGAAAAATATTTATTTTTATTATTTAGTACTGCGTGTTCAACTCGGTATAACCTGAAAAGTACACATGTGTATTGTAGTCACGCTTTATGCACGCATATATGCATTATATATATGTACTAAAAATATAGAAAAAGCATATATACTTACACGTGTATTAATTACAACACTATGTATATACTCACTTTTTGACTAACAATTTGTCGCTTTCGTGATCGATTCGAGTAAAATGTGTGCTACAATATACGCGCGGCGCAATAAAATATCTCGACTTCTAGATATTTCCATATATCAAGAAGATGTCGTAAGAATGATAACTTTCCTACATCGTTTTAATGACGTCAATAACGCCACCACAACATGATATTGAACTGATGACATCTTTTGGACTGCAACAAAAGGCAGAAACAGCGCTACCGATAGATACCTTTTGGACAACTTTTATTAAGATACTTTTGGATAACATTAAATTGATGATTTTACGACGCCTTAAAACAGTCATCTGTCGGATAAAGTAAAATGGTAACTTTTGGATAACAGGTTTTCCTCTCTATTAAGATATCATAAAAAAGACAACATTCGGACAACAGCAAATGAGATATCGATTTAAAGGCATCCTATTGGTTATCTTATAGTAAAATCATAAAGGCAACCTTAAAACGACAACTTACAGATGCCAAATTGAGATTAATGCTACCTGGGCTACTAGACTATGTCGGCTTGGAGTCGGTTACTCCAGTGTTACTCCAATCCATTTTGGAGTAAAATTAATTAGCACGAAGATCCAGCTATGACCGATGACGGCTTTACTTATTTAAATCAAGAAACCATTAGCTTTGACCAAACTGGCAATTTTATTCTGTACTACAGAATAAAATTGCCAGTTTGGTCAAAGCTAATGGTTTCTTGATTTAATCGTTACTGGCAATGAGAAGATTTTGAATTTTTTACTTATTTAATTTGTTGTTTTCATGTATCGGTCGATATTCTATATTCTGCTTGCCATGGCTCGGCGTACGTGTATAATAAATTTTACTCCAAAATGGATTGGAGTAACACTGCGTGGAAAAATTACTCTAAAACCAACTCCAAGCCGACGGAGTCTAGTAGACTAAGGTTGTGTTTTGATCATAGAGACTTATATAGATAGACCGGCTCCTGCCGTAAGAGCATGCGTCGGAAGACCTATGGTGCAGACATAGCCGTGGACATGGTCCTCTCTCTTTCTACTGATCGCTTGGTGAGGATTGAAGTCTAGCCCGGCTATTCCCTACTAGTCCCCACTAGTCTAGACTTCTATCCCCACCAAGCGATCAGTAGAAAGAGAGAGGACCATATCGACGGCTACGTCTGCACCGTAGGTCTTTCGACGCGTGCTCTTACGGCAGGGGCCGGTCTATCTATATAAGTCTATGGTTTCGATATTCACTGTAAGTACTAAAAAAGTGATGTATGTAACATTATAGATTTTCAGTACCTTACAGTCAATATCGAGACACAGCCGTCATAGCCTGTCTACCAATAAAACATACATAGAAAAGTATGTGCACTTTATTGCACTATAGTGCAGACTTTAGTACAGACATTAAAGCGAAATATTGACCATTAATTAATTTTTATTAGAATAGAGTTGTTTTCAAAATAATAAAAATTACATCGACACTTTATTCAAATGATTCTGGAGCTATTGGATTAAAAACAAATTTTTTTAGACACTTTCTGCTAACTATACGCTTAATTGATTTTAATTAATTGTGATTATTGTATGGTTTTTCAAACTCTAAAAAGTTTTTTCCAAATATCTCCAAATGATTTCCAAACGATTGGATAAGACAATTTTAAATAATTTTTAATTTGTTTGCCAACTATACGTCGGTAATTATATATGAGTTCTTATAAGGATAAAGATCTATTATTACATCCCTACGAGGTTTGCAAGGCGTTTTAGGAACGTTCCCAAACCATCAACTTTCTTTATCCCACTCTGCTCCTCTATGCCGGGTCTAGACCTGAGGATGATCCTACTTGTGGCTCATCGTAGTGAGTAGTGTAGACGGATGAAAATTATACTAAAGTTAGCTTTCAATCTTACCAACTCAAAACAATTTTTGATTAGGTTAGGTTATGCCCTATCTAGACCGGCGGATAATCCTACTTGTGGCTCTTCTCGTGAGTGGTGTAGACGGGTAAAAATTATACTGAAGTTAGCTTTCAATCTTACCAACCCAAAATAATTAAAGTTGTGCAGTGTAGACGGACGAAAGTAGTCGGATGAGCCACAAGTAGGATCATCCTCAGGTCTAGACCCGGCATTACCTTCTAAACCTCCTTCTTCCCAATCTTCTCCTACACCTTCTCAACCTCCTTCCCGGAACCCTTTGGTCTCCTCGCACTCGGGAGTTATTTTACCCGCGCGCGGGGGCAGCAGCTCTTTAGAATACTAAAACATCATTTCGTCAGAGAATAAAAACCCCGTGGCCCAGTGGGACTCGAACCTGGTTCCTAAGATTACGAGTCTGGCGCTTTACCACCGGGCCACACTGCCGCCCTATATGAGTTCTTATAATTTATATATAAATTTATATAATTATACAGGGTGTCTGAGACCACCCGTATACCCCTTTTAAAATGAAAGAAAGTGGTTTTTATAAAAAATCTCAAAAATTTTGATAAGTAAATTGGATACGCTCTATCGAATGGTAATATTTTTATTTTTCGGTACTGACCGGAAATGAGCTATCTAGATCAAAAGTCGAATTTTTTAAATAGAACTACTTTTTATTGCATATTCTTGTAACCCTTATCGAGACGCTTTCAAAACACTATAATAAAGCTTTCTTTTATTAAGAATTTTCTGAGATATTTTAAATTTTATTATGATATTTTTAATATACAATATGAAATATCTTGTAAAGTATTCATTTTCCGATGACTTTACCTTGATACTTCTATACGTAGAATAATGAAAGAAATCGATTGTTGTAAAAAAGAAAATGGAACAATTATTTTAAGAAAAAGTGTAGCAGGATTTCTATATGAAAAGTGCCCCCCCACACCAAATTAGACTTGCTATACGGCGATCGTTAGGCCCCTATGAAAGAACAATTTTCACCAACGATGAGATACATTTACTTCGCCAGTGTATAAATAACCAAATTTTCTTAATCGACGAAACTGGCAATCACTCCTGACGGTCACAAACGTCAGGACTCTTTAAACCGAGAATCCGGTCCTTCTATCAAAACGCTTAAAATTAAGCACCTTAAATTAAGATGGAAAAATTCCCTCTTCCTTCCCTAATTAAATCGATATCGATTTAATATTAAAATCACTGTAAAAACTTATTGCGAAAAATATTACCCCAGCCAGGGTTCGAACCTGGAATCTCCCGCATTCCGTTCGGGTGTCTTAACCAATTCGACTACCAGGGCATGTGGTAATATTCATCGCAATAGTACATCTAACCGATATTTTTACGTCGACGGTGTATATTGAACGATGAGATACATTTACTTCGCCAGTGTATAAAGTTTTTACAGTGATTTTAATATTAAATCGATATCGATTTAATTAGGGAAGGGAGAGGGAATTTTTCCATCTTAATTTAAGGTGCTTAATTTTAAGCGTTTTGATAGAAGGACCGGATTCTCGGTTTAAAGAGTCCTGACGTTTGTGACCGTCAGGAGTGATTGCCAGTTTCGTCGATTAAGAAAATTTGGTTATTTCTTAATCGACGAAACTGGCAATCACTCCTGACGGTCACAAACGTCAGGACTCTTTAAACCGAGAATCCGGTCCTTCTATCAAAACGCTTAAAATTAAGCATCTTAAATTAAGATGGAAAAATTCCCTCTCCCTTCCCTAATTAAATCGATATCGATTTAATATTAAAATTACTGTAAAAACTTATTGCGAAAAATATTACCCCAGCCAGGGTTCGAACCTGGAATCTCCCGCATTCCGTTTGGGTGTCTTAACCAATTCGACTACCAGGGATTGTGGTAATATTTATCGCAATAGTACATCTAAACAATCATAAGATGGAACACCGATATTTTTACGTCGACGGTGTATATTGAACGATGAGATACATTTACTTCGCCAGTGTATAAAGTTTTTACAGTGATTTTAATATTAAATCGATATCGATTTAATTAGGGAAGGGAGAGGGAATTTTTCCATCTTAATTTAAGGTGCTTAATTTTAAGCGTTTTGATAGAAGGACCGGATTCTCGGTTTAAAGAGTCCTGACGTTTGTGACCGTCAGGAGTGATTGCCAGTTTCGTCGATTAAGAAAATTTGGTTAATTTTCACCAAGTTGTAACTCCCTATCCTTACTATTGCGATAGTGGCAAACAAAAACAAAATTTTTAGTTATAGTTTTTTTTTCTGTTTTTCTAATATACGAAAAATTATGAAAAAAATTAGTGATGTTCCAGTTATCAAGAAACATGCTTATGAATTTTTAGAGATTTTTAGGATGCATATTCGAATTTTAAAAAATTCAAGAAGTTTAAAATTGTCGATTTTTAAGTCAAATTATCGAGTGACCAACTTCATATTTTTTTTGTTACATTTTCTCAACATTATTTACCTCAATTTTTTCAGATTTTTTAGCGTCAATGTTAAAAAATTAGAAATATGATTTTCTCAAGGTTTTTCGCACAAAAGAGAGTAACTATAGGGAATAAATATATAATTGATTTTATATATTACCTTTATTAACTTTATACATTGTAGCAAAAATATTAGAATACTGTAAAAAAATAACATGATATGTTTGTAGTCTTCATCGCTATCGTCATTGATCACGGGATTCACATCTTTAACACAAAAAATTGTACTTAATATCTTTGCAGATTTTATGATTTTTGCGAAATGCGAGATATTGAGCATGAGACAAATAGACAAATTACTGCCAGATACGTGTGAACACCTGACAGTACGATTACCATTAGCACATTTGCAATAGTATAGTAACGTCTCACCCCAGAATATCCAATCGAATTTGGAATGTAATCAATATAACACTTGTAAGTTTTGCTATTTTACTATTTTTCTATTTAATTATATTATTTTTCTGTTTGACGTAATGGATATTAATGTTGTTATCATTGTCCAACATTTCTTCCAAGTACGAAATAACTTGGGAGAATTGGTAGGATCCAGTGAACAGAATTTTGAGATCGTTCTCGGTCATTGTGGGAAAATCAAGGAGGTCTGCAGATGATAATTGTTATCAATTGCGCTTAAATTCCAATTTAGGTCTTTGCGATAAAATACTAATGCGCATGACGATGCAGCAATAACATAGAAAATACCTTAACATCGAATGTCGAGGACCAACGATGGAGAAGGCGGAAGTTTCCGTTCCAATAATTATCATCCTACAGACTTTTTTGATTTTCTCGAAATGACGGAAAACACGATCTCACATTCTGTTCACTGGATCCTACCAATTCTCCTAAGCTATTTCGTTCTTCTTGGCAGAAATGATGGATAATGATAACAACATTAATCTCCATTACGTCAAACAGAAAAATAATATAATTAAATAGAAAAATAATAAAATAGCAGAAGTTACAAGTGTTATATTGATTACATTCCAAATGCGATTGGATATTCTGAAGTGAGACGTTACTATTGCGAGTGTGCTAATGGTAATCGTACTGTCAGGTGTTGTTCACACGTATCTGGCAGTAATTAACTATTTGTCTCATGCTCGATATCTAGCAATTTCACAAAAATAAAAAAACCACAGATATTAAGTACAATTTTTTGTGTTGAAGATGTGAATCCCGTGATCAATGACGATAGCGATGAAGACTAAAAACATGTTATTTTTTTTACAGTATTCTAGTATTTTTGCTACAATGTATAAAGTTATTAAGGTAATATGTAAAATCAATTGTATATTTATTCCTTATAGTTACTCTCTTTTGTGCAAAAAAGTTTGAGAAAATCATATTTCCAATTTTTTAACATTGACGCTTATTTCTAAAAAATCTGAAAAAATTTTAGGTAAATAATATTAAATAGATGTGACAAAAAAAATATGAAGTTAGTAACTCGATAATTTGACTTAAAAATCGACAATTTTAAATTTCTTGAATTTTTTAAAATTCGAATATGCATCCTAAAAATCTCTAAAAATTCATAGGCATGTTTCTTGATGACTGGAACATTACTGATTTTTTTCATAATTTTTCGTAAATTAGAAACACAGAAAAAAATTATAATCAAAAATTTTGTTTTTGTTTGCCACTATCACAATATTAAGTAAGTATAGAGGGTTAAAACTTGGTGAAAATTGTTTTTTTATAAAGGCCTAACGATTGACGTATGGCAAGTCTAATTCTGCGTAGGAGCACTTTTCATATTGAAATCCTGCTGCACCCTTTGATTGCATTTGTAGACGCATACAATTTTACAAAATTGCAAATGTAAAAGTTAATATCATTATTCGATTCCTTTCATTATTCAACGTATAAAAGTATTAAGATAAAGTTATCGAAAATTGAATACTTCACGAGATATTTCATATTTTATATTAAAAATATCATGACAAAATATCTCAGAAAGTTCTTGACAAAAGAGAGCTTTATTATAATGTTTTGAAAACGTCTCGATAAGGGTTGCAGGAATATGCAATGAAAATTAAGTGGGAGTTTTATTTAAAAATTTGGTTTTTGATCTAGATAGCTCATTTCCGGTCAGTACCGAAAGATGAAAATATCACCCTTCGACAGAGCATATCCGATTTACTTATCAAAATTTTTGAGATTTTTGATAAAAACCATTTCCTTTTATTTTAAAAGGGGTGGTTTCAGACACCTGTATATAAGATGAACTTATCCTCGTAGATTATATATGATTATATATAATCATACACATAATTATATATAAACACATACTACATTTTTAAATTCGGATTATTTGATAGATGGTATCCGATGGGATCTGTTTCTCGTATTTAAAATTTGACAAACAATGGTATAAGAACGGTATCAAGAGACACGGCAGTGTCTCGCGCCAAGTGATGTAAATCACGGTGCGGCACAACTTTTGTATCACTTGTATTGTGGAGTCCACTCTTATAATAAAGTGGCACACTTTAAAAATAATAACATTTAAAAATAAAAATTTTTTGCAGTGGATTGATTCCGAGAGACTTCATATATAACTATATATGTGTAAGCGCGCAAGTCGCAGTTGTATTTTTAGTCAATTGCACTCGCCAGACGATTCGCCGGAATGGCCCAGCGCTGAGCCCGGAATGCGTGTGACGCGATTATGAGAATCGCTAGAGGATCGGAGTAGGCACTCACAAGATGAAATTCAGAATTCGGCAGATACTCGCTAAACAACACTATTTATTTTCACAAACAACGGGAGTTAATTTCAGTACAAAGATCTTTCGCGTGAGCGCGACCGATTTATCACGAATATCGTCTAGATACGAGCGAGCGATCACCTTGATGCGTGACGTCACTCGCGGCGTGGAGTCACACTTGACTCGCGGGCAAGCTGTCGGTTGCTCCGAATGAGTTTTTTACTGGAGGGTCACTTCCAGTCACCGAATGATAACGGTCGCATTCGCGATCCGCCAACTCTTGTTCGCTTTTGACTCCGCTCGTTTTTCCGCAAAGGCAAGGAACGGCGATTGAATCCCGCGTGATTACCAAATGCAATACACGCGGAGAATGAATACTGCTATGAATACTGAATGAATGATTACTAGTTTGTAATACACGCCGGAGCAACAACGCGCGATTACCAAACCTCGAAATTCGCGGAGACAGCGAGCTTGCCGCGACAATTTCTGAACGCCGACTAAATACGCGCCGCGCTGTTCCGAACGGCGAACGCGCTTGCCTGATCGTCGCTGGTCGTACGAAAAACAGTTTAAGGACCGCCCATCAAGGCTACCGAACAATAGGCCACGCGACGATCACGCTAGGAGCGAGCTTCTCAAAGTTTCGTTTACGCGACGAAACGAAAAACAAAATAAACGCTCGAGCTCGTTCTCGAACAATATATAACTATATATCATTATATATAATTATATATAACTATATATAATTATATATGGACATATTTCATATATGTATAATTATATTTAATATAATTATATATAATCATTTGTATATAATTATGTATAAAAAATTTTTTACCGGGGTCTTAAGACGTTAATACGACTCTGTGATTGGCTTATCACATCTTAAGATTGTACTTAAGATGGTCTTCAATATAAGATCCAACTATACCGGCCTTATGAATACCGGCCTAAGCTTATCTTATTAGATATGATTTCATAGTCAATTAAGACGATCTTATTTGACGTACACGTTAAAAAATAAATCGATCTGCATCAAGTCGTGTCCAAAGTAGATTTAAGACTCTAACCTAATTGTTTTCGAAAACATTTTAACCTTCATTAACCGGTAGAAAACAGGAAAACAAAAAAGCCTATCTTATATGTATACAACAGTATATGAAAGTAAAGTAAAACAAAAGAGTATAGGGTGGGTATATAAGTGTATAACAGGCCCGTCAACTTCGAGCTTGTTTTTCCGTTTTCCCCACTCTCCGTGGATAGAAAGGGAGAAGTGTCATGACTCCGGAGCTCGAAGTTGACCAAGCCTGGTGTATAAATTAAACTTTTATATTATGAAATATACATGTACAGGGTGCTCCCGGGTTAAATCGCCAAACTTGAAATATGAACAAAAAAAAATCTTCCTTCGCCAGTAAATAAATTAAAAATAATAACAGTCGTTCTTTCTCGACCCAACTAGCCAAAAATTTAATATATTTAACTCACGACGTTTTGACCGTAATTCGGTCCTTTTCAAGTGAGAAGAGCAATTACAAACTCAATTAACATATCCGCGTACATAACGTCCATAACGTCGCTGACATCGTGCCCTAACTACATCATACGAACGTAAAGCTAAAAAATTAAAAGTCGACATTATCGACAATGAAATCAACAAAAATCAAAAAGAAAAGATAAGTCAAAGAAAAAATTGGTTAATCAAAAGTCAAAAGTTAAAAATTAAAATAAAACTAATAATAAAATCAATTAAAAAGGCTTACAAATCATGAGCGTCAAGAAAAAATATAAAAGAGGTGTAGCGTGATATGAGAAACGTCGCAAGCCATATCTGAGAACACATCCCGACAGTATAACAATCAAAGTCACAATGAAAATAAAAGACGAAAGACAAAAAGTGTTCCCAAATAAAAACGAACAGAACCAAAAACAAAAAGTGCAGACTAAGTGGCACTGATAACACGTTCGTAAGTCCCAGGTAGATTTTCAGTGTCTTTTTGAAGATTAATTGTGCAATCATATTTTTTGATAAAAAACATTTCCGAGATTTCTCTTTTCTTGAGTTGTCTCTCCTTATATAAAATCTCAGGTTGATGCCAATTGAAATCATGATTGTAAGTGAGACGGTGCTTACTGACAACGGAATGATTGTCGACATTCTTTTTAATATCACGGAAATGTTTATTAATGCGTGTCTCTAAGTGCCTTTTTGTTTGTCCAATGTATGTAGCATTACAATTTGCACAATCAATCTTATATACCAACTCAGTCTGTTTAAGATCTTGTAGCTCATCTTTATTTTTTCTAATAACGCAATCTAACTTCTTCGGAATAGTGAGAAGTACTCTAAATTTAGCGTCACACATTGTACGGCCAACATCACCGCTGAGACCTTTGACATACGGTATAGTATTAAATTTTATAGGATCTTGGGTTGCATTGTCACAGCTAGAGTCATTACTATTACTATTTCTATTCTGTAATTCGTTAAGTCGGGCATTAATGTACTTATTAACCACTTTTGTTGGATAACAATTATTAGAAAGAATCTTTTTTATTTCGATTATATTAGAATTGTAAAAACGTGCGTCAGACAAAAGAATAGCCCGGTCAACAAGATTACATATAATTTTAACTTTGTATTTAAGAGGGTTGTTCGAATAATAATTTATATATCGTTCCGAGAAAGTGGGTTTTCGATACCAATTTGTGAGTAAAACGTTTCCCTCTCGAATCACTGTAGTGTCAAGAAAACTTAAAGAACAATTATTTTCCAATTCGTATGTAAATTTTAATCTAGAGTGATAACCGTTGAAAACATCCAACAACTCATCAATCCCCGACCTAGGAACTATCGCGAAAATGTCATCTACGTATCTTTTAAAAAAGAAAATATGAAAACTGAGTAACCGCAAACAATGTGTCTCCAAATCATCCATAACAATGTCAGCAAAAATAGGAGAAAGAGGAGAACCCATCGGACTGCCGAAGATTTGCTCATAAACCTGGCCATTGAACGTAAAACTAGTAGAACTTAGAATTAAATCCACAGCTAGCAAGAATTGAGGAAGGCTGAGACTAGTTTTTGTGGAGATGTAATTCCACCTCTTTTCAATAGCTCTAAGTACAAGATCTTTAGGAATATTTGTGAAAAGAGAAGTGACATCCAATGATATCAAAACATCATTCTCCCCAATTCTTACGTCTTTAATTAGTTCTACAAAAGACCAACCATCTTTAACATAAGACTCAGGTTTAGGAACAGATTTTTCCAAGATCTTATGTAAAAGATTAGCCATATTATATAAAGGACCCCAAAGTAGAGACAATAATCCGTAGTAATGAGCCATCTTTATGAATCTTCGGAAGTCCGTAACAACGTGGGAGGTTCCCATTAGTACAATTAAGTTGGTTAAAAACGTGTTCACTAATAATGTTCATGCTAAACCAAGACTTGGCCAAATCTTTAATTTTAGACGTTATTTTTCCTATAGGGTCTTTTTTAAGTTTTTTATACGTAGAACTATCATTGAGTAAGTCAGTCATCTTATTGACATATGTATTTCTATCCATAATATTTCTGTCCATTTATAATTCTTTGCTTAAGTTTGACTATAAAAAATGGATTGTTAATACTAGTAATAAACAAATTCCGGATAGAGTACTAAAGTTTCTTAGTCTCGGTGACAGGTTCGCTCTTCCTATTGATATGTATGACAAAGAAGACTGTGTAAATTCTGTTTTGGACGTAATTAAAAACTTTGAATTCAACATCTTCCAAATGTCTGAAGATATCGTTGAGGAAGCGCGTAGCCGTATCTCTAACTCTTTATTTAAATTTCTGCGAAAAAATAAACATACTAATTGCATTGACAGGATCATATTACAAGAATTTAAATTTTGCAAAAGATTTCTCCGGGATAATGATGATGTTTTTGTTACTAAGGCTGATAAGGGCCAGGTCACGGTTATTATGGATAGAAATACATATGTCAATAAGATGACTGACTTACTCAATGATGGTTCTACGTATAAAAACTTAAAAAGGACCCTATAGAAAAAATAACGTCTAAAATTAAAGATTTGGCCAAGTCTTGGTTTAGCATGAACATTATTAGTGAACACGTTTTTAACCAACTTAATTGTACTAATGGGAACCTCCCACGTTGTTACGGACTTCCGAAGATTCATAAAGATGGCTCATTACTACGGATTATTGTCTCTACTTTGGGGTCCTTTATATAATATGGCTAATCTTTTACATAAGATCTTGGAAAAATCTGTTCCTAAACCTGAGTCTTATGTTAAAGATGGTTGGTCTTTCGTAGAACTAATTAAAGACGTAAGAATTGGGGAGAATGATGTTTTGATATCATTGGATGTCACTTCTCTTTTCACAAATATTCCTAAAGATCTTGTACTTAGAGCTATTGAAAAGAGGTGGAATTACATCTCCACAAAAACTAGTCTCAGCCTTCCTCAATTCTTGCTAGCTGTGGATTTAATTCTAAGTTCTACTAGTTTTACGTTCAATGGCCAGGTTTATGAGCAAATCTTC
Organism: Leptothorax acervorum; assembly: GCA_035220615.1. Classification (NCBI taxonomy): domain Eukaryota; kingdom Metazoa; phylum Arthropoda; class Insecta; order Hymenoptera; family Formicidae; genus Leptothorax; species Leptothorax acervorum. The sequence continues at coordinate 290,481 of JASTWQ010000157.1, read as the reverse complement.
GGCAGTCCGATGGGTTCTCCTCTTTCTCCTATTTTTGCTGACATTGTTATGGATGATTTGGAGACACATTGTTTGCGGTTACTCAGTTTTCATATTTTCTTTTTTAAAAGATACGTAGATGACATTTTCGCGATAGTTCCTAGGTCGGGGATTGATGAGTTGTTGGATGTTTTCAACGGTTATCACTCTAGATTAAAATTTACATACGAATTGAAAAATAATTGTTCTTTAAGTTTTCTTGACAGTACAGTGATTCGAGAGGGAAACGTTTTACTCACAAATTGGTATCGAAAACCCACTTTCTCGGGACAATATATAAATTATTATTTGAACCACCCTCTTAAATACAAAGTTAAAATTATATGTAATCTTGTTGACCGGGCTATTCTTTTGTCTGACGCACGTTTTTACAATTCTAATATAATCGAAATAAAAAAGATTCTTTCTAATAATTGTTATCCAACAAAAGTGGTTAATAAGTACATTAATGCCCGACTTAACGAATTACAGAATAGAAATAGTAATAGTAATGACTCTAGCTGTGACAATGCAACCCAAGATCCTATAAAATTTAATACTATACCGTATGTCAAAGGTCTCAGCGGTGATGTTGGCCGTACAATGCGTGACGCTAAATTTAGAGTACTTCTCACTATTCCGAAGAAGTTAGATTGCGTTATTAGAAAAGGTAAAGATGAGCTACAAGATCTTAAACAGACTGAGTTGGTATATAAGATTGATTGTGCAAATTGTAATGCTACATACATTGGACAAACAAAAAGGCACTTAGAGACACGCATTAATAAACATTTCCGTGATATTAAAAAGAATGTCGACAATCATTCCGTTGTCAGTAAGCACCGTCTCACTTACAATCATGATTTCAATTGGCATCAACCTGAGATTTTATATAAGGAGAGACAACTCAAGAAAAGAGAAATCTCGGAAATGTTTTTTATCAAAAAATATGATTGCACAATTAATCTTCAAAAAGACACTGATAATCTACCTGGGACTTACGAACGTGTTATCAGTGCCACTTAGTCTGCACTTTTTGTTTTTGGTTCTGTTCGTTTTTATTTGGGAACACTTTTTGTCTTTCGTCTTTTATTTTCATTGTGACTTTGATTGTTATACTGTCGGGATGTGTTCTCAGATATGGCTTGCGACGTTTCTCTTTTCACGCTACACCTCTTTTATATTTTTTCTTGACGCTCATGATTTGTAAGCCTTTTTAATTGATTTTATTATTAGTTTTATTTTAATTTTTAACTTTTGACTTTTGATTAACCAATTTTTTCTTTGACTTATCTTTTCTTTTTGATTTTTGTTATTTCATTGTCGATAATGTCGACTTTTAATTTTTTAGCTTTACGTTCGTATGATGTAGTTAGGGCACGATGTCAGCGACGTTATGGACGTTATGTACGCGGATATGTTAATTGAGTTTGTAATTGCTCTTCTCACTTGAAAAGGACCGAATTACGATCGAAACGTCGTGAGTTAAATATATTGAATTTTTGGCCAGTTGGGTCGAGAAAGAACGACTGTTATTATTTTGAAATATGAATTTAGGACCTCAAAACAAACAAAATTTTCCTCTGAAACTATACTCGCAAACGCTTTGTTTAAGTGATATTGACTTCTTAAGTTACAGAATTATAGGAATGAATAATGTCGAAATATCTCTTTATTTTGTTTTGAAGATCGAAGGTTATTGATCGGTGGCTAGTGTTTCCACTGTAAATAAAGCTCCGTTTATTTGTACTAAATAATTGTTAGTTCGTTGAATGCTTTCGTAGAGTAAACTAGTACCCGACAGTGGCTTAATATTCATTTTCGCGGAAGATGGATTGGTCGTGCTGTACCTGTGGCTTGGCCTCCGCGTTTACCGGATTTAACACCATTAGACTTTTTTGTATAGGGTACTCTCAAGAAAAAAGTGTATGAAGTGCCTGTTAATGACCTTCAATCATTAAAACAGAGGACAGTGCAAGCGTGCGAAGAAATTACAGACGCACAATGTCAGTCAGCTATTCATTCTCTGATCGATAGGTGCACCGTTTATCTCCGGGCTGGAGGCCATCATTTTGAACAAAACATGTAATAGTTAAATTTTGATTACTATAAAGCAATAAACAAGATAAACATAAATTATTTCTGATGGAAGAAGTAATTTATGACACCGTTAACTTGCAGAAAGAAAAGTTTATTTTGTGTACACACAGCGCAACGGGTGGAACAGAAGAACATGAACTAAAAACTCACAAGACAAGAAGGCCTTGTCTCACAAAGCAACTAAAGCTGCGTTCTCATGTAATATGCGAAACCTTTATTGGAATGTGGATAAACAACAATTTCAACATTATTTATTCCTATAATTTTGTAACTTAAGGAGTCAATATCTCTTAAACGAAGCGTTTGCGAGCATTATTCCAGAAGAAAATTTTGTTTGTTTTGAGGTCCTAAATTCATATTCCAAGTTTGGCAATTTAACCCGGGAGCACCCTGTATATTAAAATTCAAAATATTCATGTATTTTTCTAGTAAAGAGAAAGAAGAAAAAAAAAAGAAAAAAAATTTCCAATAGCGTTGGAATTAATTCCATTAATTAACTTCTTAATATATGTACCATTTCGGATATCGTTTATTATGGTAATTAGGTTCGAAATCCAAAATTCTTTTTATTGTCTGGTCAGGTTAGGTTATCCTAAACGAATGTATGATTAACCTGCAGGATGTGTTTGAAAAACACTGAATTAGATCTATCTAGTTTAAAATTTCATTTAATCTGGTACCCAGCTGTCTCATGGCTTAGCCTACATAAGAAGCATCAGGAGTTTTTGCAACTAATTTTGTAGACCACATTATTGTTCATGAGCAAGCAGGGAGTTTCTATCTTTGTGGGGTTTGATGAACCTGCTAAGCTTGTTTAAACGGTATCCCATTGAGAATTTTGATTTATCAATTACTGACGTAATACGTTTAGTGGCCAAATTAAAAAAAGGAAGTACAACAAATTTTCTATTGCTATCTATTTCAGTAGTATTGTCCTTCGATAATACAGACTTATTAGATATTAGCTTTCTCTTATATATTAACTTTATTAAGGGGGGATCCTTATGTAGACGACTGAAAATAAAGGGATTTTCGGGAATTTTTTTAAAAGAAACTATTTAATAAGTCGCTTTGATAACTTTTGGGCTATTTTATTTGAAGATTAAAGTACGCAAAAAAATTTTTTTTACTTTAAAAAAAAAAATAATATAATACGTTTATAGGGCGTAAGAAAAAGCGTCGGTTTTAAACGGCGGGCGTTCTAGCTCCTTGTTTACTCGTCTGAATCAAAAAAACAAAAAGATTTCTTATTGTTTATAAACATAGTTTGTCGATGAACCTAAAAAAATGCAAAAAAGTTGAAAATTGACAAAATGGCGGCACTTTAAAAAAAAATGCAATTTTCACTCACAAATGTAAACTTTATTAATTCAATAAAAATTGTTTAAATTAATTATTTTATTAATTTTAGAGGTTCATCGACTAGTAAATTTAATAAACTATGTGTACGTACAGAGCCAATTTGATTGGACAAATAGTTTTTGAGTTATCGTGCCCGCCAATTTCAAAAACGTGGTTTCGAGAAAAACGCGTTTAAAGTTTTCGCCGCTCGTATACCCGCACGTATACCTGCGCGCAAGAAATGGCTGTGAGGCCTTTAAAACTTCGAATTTTTTATTGTAACTTTGGGAATATATTCCACGAATAGTGTACTATTGATTAAAATAAAAAAAAAAATCGATTTTTTGAACCGTCTACATAAGGATCCCGCCTTAAATATACTGTCAGTAGGATAGCCGTTATATTGAGTAAAATGTTAACAATCATCGATTCTAAATATTTATAATAATACCAAGGGTAGGACAACAAAATTGCTCTATTTACTAAATTAAATAAAGCCTCTTTAATGTATATTAATGTATATTAATTAATATTAGTCAATACTGTCAATAAAAAATATCGATATTTTATGCTTCTCAAAGCATAAATTCTTACATTAATTAGTAATGATATACAAAAATTAGAAATAAAAGTTTATGTATGTGGGTAAGTGCAAATAAAATAGAAAAGAAAAAATCCAATATTTGTTTAACGTTAAAATGTGAACGAGACGCCCTTTGGCGTCCACATTATTTAATTTCTAACATTGTAATCGACATTATTTACAAAAAAGGAGAGATGTAGTGTGCTGCGAGAGCGACATGCGCTCCGTCTTGAATCCAAAACTCGTGCTCGCGTCTTCCTTGAATCTTATGTTCTTATTGGAGGAAATGTTACGGAAACAGGTTAATCGAGAATAAGCATGGTTTTAAGTACGACTTTGCCAAGTCGGTCTCAAATAAAATAAGTCTTATTTGAGCGACAACTTTTTCACGAAGATCGACTTATTTCATGACTATGAAATCTATTGATCTTAAAACGGTCTGGATTGAATAAGATTGACTTGCTCAAGACTGTCCTAAGTGTTGACTTGAGACTCGACTTAATGTTACTTAATCCTAATGATTTCAAGTTACGTTATTGACATTACATTACACATTGCCCCTGTGTCAACTTTGAACTTTATACTTTTATTGTTTATTTCTAACTCCTTGTACCAGACATGTTTCTCGCTACTACTTTTAATTGCTCCTATAAGCAGATATTCTTCATTGTCATGGGACGTAAGAGTGTCTACTTTCTTTTCTTCTTTATCGTGAATCTATTTATTTTCTTTTTATTACTACTTTTGCATACAATTGCGAAATGATTTTTCTTATTGCACTTTGTACAATATTTGCCATATGCCGGACAATTATTTAAATTGTGATTTTTGCCGAATTTTGTGCATTTAACTATTACCTTTCCTTTACCTTTATAGGCCCGTATTCATAGTCGAGTCTCAAGTTAACACTTAAGGGCTGTCTTCCGAAATGCGCTGAAAGTACTGACAGTACTGTTTTTGTGTTCCGAAATAGATTCAGCGTGCTGCTCAGTGCTGCTGAAGATAATCTCTTTCACAAAAGTAGGTCCTAGCATGATGTAAAGTGTTTGACACTCATGAGATCAAAGTAAAGAAACGCAATTAACTTAATCTGGCACCCGCCACGTTCTCGTTACTGTAGTAGTCCTATAAGACTATACTAGATATATAAGGTATTTATTACTCAGCGTGCTTATGCGTTAATCTCTTTATTGCGTCCTCTCCTGCTCACATACATACGTACATCCGCGCCATCTCTCTACTCTGCTCTCGCAGCACACTACATCTCTCCTTTTTTGTAAATAATGTCGATTAACAAGTAATTAGTAAGTGGTGAAATAAGTAATTTGATTATCAACTTGACAAAATAAACATGTAAATAATCTAGTAATTATATAGACTTAATAAAGAAACATAATAAACAAATCATAGATTATTATCAGTCAATAAACTAAATCAAAGGTTTCTTACACCTCACAATAACAATCTAACATTTACATTTCCGACCCTAGCGTTTAGTGTTACTTTAGTATACAATGTAAATTAATCCTCTTTATTCTCTCTCGGCTTCACTATCATGTACTCTTTCTGTGTTATTTCCTTGGTTGTCACTGCATACTGTCCATTCTCCTTCCTTCTTTTTGAGGTGAACTATGTTCCTTCTATACTCTTTACCTGTTTCTTCGTTTCTAACTTGAACATCATTACCATTTACTCTCACCACTGTATGTGGTGTGGGGTCAAAAGTAGGTGTAGTCTTGTTTTCTTTAGTGAAGTTCTTGATATAAACTTTTCCTTCTTCCATTACCGTATTGTCTGTTGCATGTCTCTTCCTGTCGCTGTATTGTTTCCCTTTCTCCTTATTCTCCTTGTCTTTATCTCTAGTTTCTGGATCCGTTGGATGATTTTCCAAGTCTAACCACGATGGTATTTTATCTCGGAACTGTCTGCCGTAGAAAAGTTCAGAAGGTGTTTTCCCCGTTACTGAATGTGGGGTACTGTTATACATCATTAAAAATTGTAAGAGGTCCTGTTTCCAATCTTTCTTTTCAATTTGGCTTATTTTGAGTCGCTTCAATATATCCCTATTCTGTCTTTCAACTTCGCCGTTCATTTGGGGCCAATAAGGTATAGCAGTGTGAAGTACTATTCCATTTCCAGTACAAAAAGTTTTCATCTCATTACTTATAAATTGTGGGCCATTGTCTGCTGTTATAGTATTTGGGAATCCTAGTCTTGAAAAAATTTCTTTCATCACTCCAATTGTGTGTTTTGCGTCAATGGTTCTCATGATTTTGATTTCCTTGTAGCGACTGTAGTAATCTACCATGACGAATAAATAATCTGAACTGGGTAGTGGTCCCATAAAATCAATGGCAACATCGACCCATGGGGCTGTTGGAAAAGTTCGTCGTTTCATGGGATTTGGTGGGTTAGGAGCTGACACGAGCGTGCAACCCTTACAACATCTCACCATCCTCTCCGCATCCTTGTCTATCTTGGGCCACCAAACCTTAGTGCGCAAACGACCTTTCATGGCTGTAATCCCTGGGTGACCTTCATGCGCTGCCTTTAGGACTCGCTCTCGTAGTTTGATAGGAATTACCAATTTGTTTCCTTTTAGTAGAATTGTATCCTGGAAGCATAGTTCCTCTTCGAAAATCTTGTAATTGTTGACTTTTTCATCCCACACTCCATCCACTATTCCTTTCTTGACTTTCAAAATTTCTTCGTCTTTTCCCGAATGTCTTGTAATCTCTTCTAGTGACACTGCGACCGGTAATGTGTAGTCAATCAGTTGATTTATATAGTTTTCGTTATCAAATGGCTCGGACCGAGAGATGTCACATAATCTTGATAATGGATCAGCTATGTTGTTCTTTCCCGGACGATACACCACCTTATAGTTGTATGCCTGTAGCCTAAGTACCCATCTTTCGATCCTGGCGCATGGCTTTGATTTTTCTCCAAAGATCGTTTCCAACGGCTTATGGTCACTTATCAAATCAAATTCCTTTTTCCCATAAAGATAAATTTTGAAATGTTCAATTGCCCACACAAGTGCTAGAGCTTCTTTTTCAGTTTGGCAGTATCTTTTCTCACAATCAGTGAGACTTTTATTACCATAAGCTATTATTCTGGGGCCCTTTGAATTTATTTGTATTAATACTGCACCCAAACCTACAGGGCTCGCGTCAGCTATGACCTGGGTCTTATCATCAGGGTCGTAGTACCCCAACGTTTTAATGTTGGTAAGAGCATCCTTAAGATCTTGAAATGCCCTTTTTTGTTCTGTCTTCCAAAACTTCTGGATATTTGCTCTTCTTCCGAGCTTTAATCGTAAAAGTTTCCTAAAAGGTTCTGTTAGCGTAGCTAGATTTGGGATCCATTTTCCCACGAAGTTCACTAGTCCAAGAAAGCTTTGAATTTCCTCCACCGTATTTGGCGTTCTAAATGTCTGGATGACTTTAATGTATTTCCCTAAAGGCTTGACTCCCGAGGCAGATAGATTGTGTCCTAAGAATTCTATTTCTTTTAGTTTGTACTTGCATTTCTCCGTATTTAATAGAACATTATTTTCCTGCAGCACCTTTAGGGTATATTCCAGTCGTCAATCATGTTCTTGTTCATCTGATCCGAATACAAGGATATCGTCGATGAAGTTAATGGTACCTTCACATGTGAGTAACATCTTCTCCATGGTCTTTTGGTAAATTTCTGGGGCGCATGAGATACCAAACATCAGTCTTTTATATCGGCATAATCCCTTGCTAGTAATAAATGTAGTTATGTGGCGAGAGCTAGGCATTATTTCTATCTGATGAAAGGCATTCTTTACGTCCAATTTCGAGAAAAGTTTAGCTCCCCTAACTTTTGGTAATAATTGATCCATCGTTGGTAAGGGATGGTTTTCTCGGATTATTGCTGCATTGGCTCTTCTCATATCAATACAAATTCTTACTTCCCCATTTTCCTTTAAAACTGGTACCATTGGGGATACCCATCTAGACGGTTCATTAACTACTTCAATTATGTCAGATTTAATTAACTCTCTAATCTTGTTATTCACTTTTGTCTCCAAAGGAATCGGAATTCTTCTATACGGCTGACATACCGGTCTGACGCTAGGATCAATGGGCAGATCAACGAGAACATCCTTGAATTTCGGGAATGGTCCTATAGCGTTTATTTCTAATCCTATGCGCAACACTCCTAGAGCTTTAGCAGCAATCTTACCCAGGAGGTCTTTTGTTCCGTTTTTTATCACATAGAATGTAGTTCTCTCCGTGACTCCGTTAATAGTTATCTCAGATTCAAAGGATCCAATCACTTCTAACGGTTGTGTTCTCCCGTATGGCATGAAAACTTTGTCTGGATTTTTTATTTGATTATAAACTCGGATCTTCTTGCTTTTCAAATTTATCCACGTTCTATCCGTTAATAAATTGCATTTACTTCCTGAATCTATTAACAATTCGACAGGTACTCCTCCCAAGGTGACAGTAATGAGGCTATCGTCATCGTCAATATGAAATACATAATCAACTGCATCCTCGATATACCTGGTATCGTTTATCTTCTGCTTTTTCGTGCCATGGATCTCTTCCTTGCCGCTGCTCTTAAATCCAGGGTGTTTCCTCTTGATTGTTTTACAATATTCTCTATAGTGACCGATATAACTACACTTGAGGCACTTCTTATTTCGGGCTGGGCATTTTCTGTCATCGGCCAGATGATTTGCACTCCCACACCGGGAGCATTTTGTTTTGGTCTTCTTCTGTGTCGTCTCCAGTCTATTTATTTCTTGCTTCATGTCTGCTCCCGAGAAATCTTCTAGTTGTCGGGTTACAGCCTCCAAAGCGTTGGCTTCTGCGATGATCGCGTTTAAATTAATTGCCTCATCATTCATTAGTAATATTTTCTTCCTTAACTCCTTCATTCTACATTTTTCTGTCACTTGATCAATTATGTGTTCATTTGCATCAGAAAATTTACATTTCTGTGCTTGGCTCCTCAGACGGACCACAAACTTTTCGAATTTTTCTCCATCTTCTTGTTTCATCAACCTAAATATGTGACGTTCGTATATTTTACTCTGCTTCGGGGCAAAATACTCATCTAATTTCTGTATAGCTATCTCATAAACTTTCTCATTTTCCGTTCCAGATCTTTGTGCTCCTGGAATGCTATAGAATATTTCTTGGAGTCCCAAACCTCCAGTATGTAAAAGAGTAGCTCTCTTCGTTTCCTCTTTCTCAATATTGGCCGCTGTAAGGAATATCTGGAACGCTCTCTTCCACTTCTCCCATTTTAGGCCTATTGCCCCTGGATCACCATCGCAGTCAAATTTCTCCAATGAGGGTAGAGTGGAAGCCATCCTGGATCACCCTGTGATTTATTTAATCAATTTGATTTTAGAGTCTTGTAATTAATTTTGTATATATATTTTGTACAGTATGTCTATATGTTTTATACAAGGTTCATAATAAATTCATTACGTGGCCCTAGTTACTGTAGTATTCTATATAGGTACATCAGGTATTCGATCCTGCATGGCTCTGAATATTAATAATAAATTCATATTACGTAGCCCTTAGTTACAGTAGTACTCTATATAGGTATATCAGGTATTTAATCCTGCATGGCCCTGAATATTAATTTGTATTATATTTTATACTCGTATTGTCTTTAATATCCAATACGCCAAGTTTTACTTGCGTGGCCCTTACGTACTTCACGACTTAACGCGATGACGTTATGTGCTCGATGCACCAAGTTCTACTTGCGTGGCCCTTACGTAATTCACAACTTAACGTGAAGACGTTTATTTATGTAGATTATTGTTGTCCTGGCTTTACACTTGCTTTGATTCTAGATCAGCTTGAGCGTGCGTGATCTAGTCTCTTAACCTCAAATGTTACCTTACCTCTCAAGTAATGAGATTTCTCGTATTACTGCCAGCTATTCGCACCTGAACTTCCGGCTAGCTAAATTCAATTAATCCTCGTCGCCAATGTAGTAGTCCTATAAGACTATACTAGATATATAAGGTATTTATTACTCAGCGTGCTTATGCGTTAATCTCTTTATTGCGTCCTCTCCTGCTCACATACATACGTACATCCGCGCCATCTCTCTACTCTGCTCTCGCAGCACACTACAGTTACGTACCCATGGCATCTTCGCAGTATATTCAGCTCGCGGCGTGTATCCCGTTTGTACCTGTCATGCCGGCATAATCGATTAATCGGCCAAGTTTAGATTTTGTGCGGCAGCAACAACCGAACTGATCTTCCTGCGAGGCACGCAAATCGGCGCAAATGCACGATTTTTTCTTATATCAGCCTGCTTCAGCCGCCATATGCATTACTGAGTGTTACTGAATTTGCACTAACTCGAAAGTACGTGCAGAATCAGCCGGAAGTTAGTAGTTCCCTAACCTATACTTTCGTGAAAAAGGTAGTAACCTACTGTCTTGCAGTAAATGCAGTTCCTATTAAAATCTATTTCGGAACGCTAATTTCAGCAGCAGTACTGTCAGTGCATTTCGGATGACAGCCAAGACAATCTTGATCAAGTCAGTCTTATTCAATCAAGACCGTCTTAAGATCAGTAGATTTTATAGTCGTGAAATAAGTCGATCTTCGTGAAGAAGTTGTCGCTTAAGTAAGACTTATTTGATTTGAGATCGACTTGGCGAAGTACTTAAAACCATACTTATTCTTGATTTGGCTGTTTCCGTAACATTTCCTCTAATAAGAACATAAGATTCAAGCAAGACGCAAGCACGAGTTTTGGATTCAAGACGGAGCGCGTGTTACGATGTTAGAAATTAAATAATGTGGACGCCAAAGGGCGTCTTGTTTACATTTTAAGGTTAAATAAATATTGGATCTTTTCTTTTCTATTTTATTTGCACTTACCCACATACATAAACTTTTATTTTTAATTTTAATTTGTATATTTTTACTAATTAATGTTTTATTGTACAGTCAAACTCTTTTAAATTATACTATTTTTTTTAATTGACTACTATTTCTTTCTCATGCTTTAATTTAATTTTATACCAAATTGTGTTAATATGGCTATTACATCAACCATATGACTATTGTATTTTTCATAGAAATATGCGAAGAAACATAAAATATATATCAAATATACATAAAATATATTTTTTATTGACAGTATTGACTATAAGTATTGAATCAAAATACATATAATATGTACATACATAAAAGAGACTTATGTAATTTAGCATTTTAGTGGATAGAGAAATTTTGTTGTTATTTTTTTTTTTATTGTAAATATTTAGAGTTAATTATCAACATTTTACTCCATAACGGCTATATCCTATTGACTGGATATTTAATCAAATTAATATAAGAAAGAAAGCTAATCCCTAATAAGTCTGTAATATCATTCAAGGACAACACTACTGAAATGGATAGCAATAGAAAATTTGTTGTACTTTCTTTTTTTAATTTGGCCACTAAACGTGTTACGTCAGTAATTGATAAATCATTCTCAATAGGATATTGTTATTTAATCAAGCTTAGCATGTTCATCAAACCCCACAAAAATATGAACTAACTTGCTCATGAACAACAATATGGTCTACAAAATTAGTTGCAAAAACTCTGATGCTTCTTATATAGGCTAAGGCCGTGTCTAGACCGGAGGATGATCCTACTAGTGGCTCATCCTAAGTGAGTAGTGTAGACGGGTAAAAATTATACTGAAGTTAGCTTTCAATCTTAATAAGATTAAAATAATTAAAAGTGTACAGTGTAGACGGGCGAAAGTAGTCGGATAAGCACAGATTAATAGATATCTGTTAATCTGTGGGATGAGCCACAAGTAGGATCACCCTTTGGTCTAGACACGGCTTAAGCCAAGAGACAGCTGAGTACCAGACTTAAAAGAATAATTTTAAACTAGATTGATATATCTAAGCATTTAGTGTTATCCGAACACATCCTGCAGTTTAATCATACATTCGATTAAAATAACCAAACCTGACAATACAAAGAATATTGGATTTTAAACCTAATTACCATAAAAAACTGATAACCGAAATCTCGAAAACTAGTGCACTTAGCCCTATAAGACCTATACAATTTTTTGTTTATCGTAAAAAATACTACCAGAAACCACCGTCAAATCAAGGAGCCAAAGTTATCAGAATCGTGGCATAATTTACATATAATTATGCATAAAAAATTTCTCGGATAGTCATATGATTATGATCAAAAAGATTAAAGGTACCGATACGAAGAAAAAATATTGGTTTTATTGCGTCATATAAAGCCATTATATTTTTTCTGTATTATGTGTATTTAATTTTGTGTAATGTTTAAATAATTAATTAATTAAATTTATAATTAAAAATTTATAAATTCTTTTTTTATTTAATTCAGAATTGGTATTTAGTTGCATGTTTTGAGCCAATTTATTGTTGTTGACGCCTATTGTACCTCTTTTGCCGCTTGTGTCTTACAATTAGCAACGAGCCGCTGGATGTGTATAAACAAGGCGCGTGACGCTTTGTCTTAGGAGCATTTGTACTATAAGCATGATAAAATTAAAATCCCTCTAAACAATATCAAATGTCTAATTAGAATTTTTTTTAACCCTAATCAGTCACACTGGGTGGAATCCACCCAAGCGTTTTTTTGACTTCGAAAACGACCCAGTAAACCAATAGAAATGGGCTATTTTTCTACATATGTTAAATTAATTTTTAGCAAATCAAACCTATACAGTCTTTTTAAGGAAGACTTAAACTACAACAGGATATTTTTTTTTTTTTTAAAGGTCACCTACAATTTTTTATATACTTGCAAACACGCTTGGGTGGATTCCACCCAGGTGTGACCATTACGGGATTTTCGGGAGGTGTGACTGATTAGGGTTAAATAATTTTAGATTAATAATTAAAAAAATACATGCGCGGTGTCCCCGCGCGGCAGAAGTAAAACTTCCGGAACACAAAACTCAATGTCAAAAATTATTTTGTTACATTTTTAAAAACTATATTCTATTTAATTTTATTCACTGCAATTGGGATCTGACATGGAGGCGTGGCTTAACTCAATGGTGGCTTTATGTAGGCAATTTGGGTTAAAGTATTTTTTAAAGATTATGCTTATAAGTATAATATCAGTGAAATATGCGAATGGGCAGGTACATCATTAAATTTTATATAAATATAATACAACCAACGATTATATAACGTGCGAACCGGGAAGTAGTCTGCCTACATAGAGTAGTTCAATTTCCGGCCACCAGAGGTCATGGTGCTAAATGTCAGATCCTAATTACAAGTATTTCAAGTGATAAAATAGCACAGGTCGCGACGACTCAGTTGCGCGAGTTGCAAATGTCAAAATGCGATTGACTGTGAGATTTCGCGGAATTTCCGAGATGTTTAGCGCGGATCTTTCCTTGACTCACGCGCTGCGAGAACGGAGAATTCGCTTTTCAGAAATGGATCGTATATAGACAGTATAGACACGCTGTGAGACTGCTAACGAGCGGCTTTGGGGGGGGGGGGGGGGGGGGGGTTCCGGGTTTTAATCTCTCGGTTATTAAAAGTTTTTAATTTATTTTAATAACTATTATTTTAATTAATAATTGTAAAAGTTTCTTGTAACGCGGGACCGTGACGCGCTTCCGTGACGATCGGGTGTGACGATCGGGCGTGACGCTCTCGAGCCGAATTACCCCGTGCCCTAAGAAGTTTCATTTCAAATGTTTCTCGTAACGCAGGACCGTAACGCGCTTCCATGACGATCGGGCGTGACGCTCTCGAGCCGAATCACCCCGTGCCCTAAGAAGTTTTACTTCAATACTTCAAAAGTTTCTCGTAACGCGGGACCGTAACGCGCTTCCGTGACGATCGGGCGTGACGCTCTTGAGCCGAATCACCCCGTGCCCTAAGAAGTTTCACTTCAAAAGTTTCTCGTAACGCGGGACCGTAACGCGCTTCCATGACGATCGGGCGTGACGTTCTCGAGCCAAATAACCAGTGCCCTAAGAAGTTTTACTTCTAAAGTTTCTTGTAACGCGGGACCGTGACGCACTTCCGTAACGCGCTTCCTTAACGCACTTTCGTGACGCGCTTCCGTGACGCACTTCCGTGACGGACTTTCGTTACAAACTTCCGTTACGGACTTCCGTTACGGAAGTAAACGCAATCGCGCCCATAGAAGTTTCACTTCAAAAATTTTTTGTTATTAATAATTAACTAACTACTTTTTATTGCTTAGGGAGCTTACAATTCCATTGTACTTATTATGCGAACGCTCTTGAGGTGAAGCATCCCGCGCCTTGTGTATGTACATACATACACGCGTCCGACGCGACGGCTCGTTGCTATTGTAAGATACAAGCGGCAAGAGGAGGCAGTAGGCATTGGCAGCGAAATCAGTCCAAAATGTCAAATAAAGTTTAACTCTGATTTAATTAATTTCTTCCATTTTGCAGTTTTAATCTATGGAAGAAATTATAATTACGCAATGCTGGCAAAGAAATAACAAGTAAAAAATTGTATGCAGAAATAGCATTAAGACATCGCAGTTGACTGCAATGGAGAAGAATATCGAGCGGAAAGCTCTCTGAATACAAACAAAATATTTTAGAAGATTCAAATATATAATATCATTTATGAATCATTTTTTGAATGAAAACAAATATGCACGTTAAACACTATTTTGCAACTGTGATACTTGTGCAAATTTTAGGCTTGATTATTGCAGATTCATGTAACTAAATAGATGTAAATTTCAAAACGAGAACAGCCAATGCAATTTCATAAATTGGAAACGACAAAGAGGAAATTTAATACAGCTTCTCTATACACGACGCACAATAACGTTAGAAAAGTTGCAATGTTCGACATCGTATTTTCTTCCTAAATAGAGAAACTATTGTCAAATATATAATTGTTTTATATTTATCAAATAATTTATGATTTACCGCGCTTACATTTTCTCGCATTCAAATAAGAATTCACATTCCTTTAAATGACACTATTAAATAATCTATTACTTTCTCTCTCTATATATAATTTTTTTAAAATAATTATTGACAATGTGTTTTTTGAACTTTTTGAGATTGAAGATCCTTACTTCAAATATTAACAATTAATTTATTGATTTGTGTGTCATATAAATAATATATGACAATAAAGACTTTATTTCACAATAATCAAGACTTTATTTTTTATTATTTGTACTTTTCTATTCTTTTTTTGAAGAATAGAAAGGAGGGTGACCATTTTTGGCGGTTTCTGGATCCTTTTCTGTACAATTCAAATATGGTTAAAATTATTTGTTATAAGGTCCTGATCAAAAGTTGTAAACAGAGTTTTTCTGCAGGATGTGCATAGAGGCCTTATTGGCTTTAAAGTTTTTTATTGGGAAAGTTTTTGACTTGTTTTTAAAGATTTACAATATCTTCTTTTGAATGTTATTCTACATTTAGACTCGGGTAAGGCCTCTATTGGGTTTTATCAACTGCATAATAGTGCATGCTTGTGCGCTGTTTGTGCATGTTTGTGCATGTTTGTTAGTACCAGCGTTGCCATTCAGTCACTTAAATCACTTTTTGTCACCCTTTTTTGAGCTACTAAAAATGAGGGGCGTTGCCCCTCCTACGCCTACATTTGTACTTTCAAGTAAAAGAAAATTGAAAGTGGTGCCCGTATAATGAATAAGTACTTAAATAATTTTTGTACTGAACAATGTAAATATTTATTCATTATATGACGTTCATTAATTGTATACTTTGTTAGTAGATATAATTTTTACATTATTGTGAAAAATTTTTTGATCAAATCTCTCAAAGTATGATGTCCTACAGTAAGTCAACAGACAAACTCACTATTCTTATATAATATATCTATATGTTACATTTAAAACTCGAATTCCATCAAAACTCGAAAAAACTAGTTAAAACTAGTTTTATTGAAGGCCTCTCGTCACTACTTGTATCTACTAGTCAATTCTAGAAGTAACCAAATGTATTTGACAATACCGGTATAAAAATTTGTTCAGTTAATACTCGTTTTGACTAGTTAAAATCAGTTCTAACGAGGCACACTCATCGTTGAAACCCGTTTTCAGGTAAAACTAGCTGTATCTAGGAAAAAGTAATAGTAAACGGGAAGTAATTTGCTGATTAACTTACAAAGTACATGTGTGGACAGAGGAGCGCGTTGTACTGGGTGGACCTCGCTTCAACTTACAAAGCACATACTTGTAAGTTGAAGCGAGGTCCACCCCGTACAGCGGAGGAGCGGGCGGCCCGACCCGTGTGGAACGCGCTTCTCTGTCCACGCATGTACTTTGGTATTTAGTCTTTCATAATATCTCATAATACTCAAAATAAAGACATTTACTACACTTTTAACTGGTTCAACTCAGTGAGAACTAGTTTTGCCTAGTAAAAACTGTTAATACATTTTAACAAATCGATTTTTTGGTTAGATCTAGTTTTCACTAACAGTACATTGTTATTTCTAGAATTGACTACCCAGATAGAAAAATGCTAGCAGTATGCCAGCAGATTCGATCACGAATTTGCAGCAGATTCCACTCCGCTACGTCCTCATTAAGCTTTGTTTCTGCCTGCACAATGTGCCAGCACAATGTGATGGCAGAAATGCAGCAGAAACGAAGCACGGTATGCCGTCACAATATGACGCTAGAAATGCAGCTAATAACAAACAGAGCCTGCAATATTAGTTATCGACAGCAGATATATAGCAAAAATCAAGCATGATCTGTTGTCACGATGTGGCAGCAGAAACACGGCAGAAATGAATCAAGATCCTGGTGGAAAAATATCTTATTGTTAGAATTATTTTATATACTGTCACGGCTTTTTTTGGGAGCCGGAGCAAAAGGGGCGACAGCAGAGTCGGGTGTCGGGCCTCTCGAGATGAGCCCTTGCACGATTAAGCCACTCGCAAAACTTCGTCGGTGGGCGCCAGACGCGTTATTCGCGTCCACAAAATTTCCGAAATGCCAACGCGAAATCGCGAGAACCCGAGAAGACCTTTCGCACGAGGGACCAGCCAGCTCGGCCTAACGGTAGAGCGGCAGGGCGGATGCAGGGCAGCGCAAGTTGTTCGAGACAAACACAAAATAATTTACATGAAGCGCTAAATATTAGGTTAACAATAGCTGTCGTTTATTAATGAAAAGAAAAATAATGGCAGAATAAAAGTGATTAAACAATTCGGGCGGTTTTTATCTAGTATGAATAAAAGGTAAACAAAATAGTAATAATCAAGTAAACACTGGATATCGAGTTTCGTCTATTGTAATTAAAGGGAAATGAATGGAATAATATTTTCGTTGATTAAGTAGTGAAAGAGAAACAAAGGGTTAATATTATACAATCAAATAATCGGCGGGTGATGATTACAATTGAAGAGGGGAGTTAATCTCCGATCGAATTTACCGGCTTAGGAAAGAGTTAGGCTATCGCAAGAAAATAATTACATCCTGTTGTCTCTGATGAATTATTGAGAGATGCAGAGAGGAAATATGTAGTGAGGGGGTAGCCGGAATAAACAAATTTCTTATTAGCCGTACGCTTATACTTTATTGTTATTCACACGAGGTCTGTAATGGCGTTTCAGACAACAACTGAACGCTCGGTGGGGCAGCTCGTGGTCGCGCATACGACGCTCGCAGCGCACCCGACTATAGCAGAACATCCTCAAGCGTCTCCGATCACAGCATCGAGAATGCTCAGCTTCCGGCTAAAGGCCGATTCGCAGATGCGCGTCAAACTATTTCGCCTTAACACATCCAAACGGGAACTTAGCGATATCCCAAAACAGAGTGCGGAAATACGATGAGTAGTCGGAATAAACAACTTAAATCTAATTCTTACAACTAATACGCAAAATATACCTTAAATCTAATTATATCGCGAGAAGGGAATCGTCGAGTTATTTTCAGAGAAATTCACGGGGCGGCGCCCCGCTGGGCGCGCCTGAGCTCGCTCGCAAAAACGCAACGCACTACGGCGGATGGTCGCTTGCTCGCGATAATCGCAGACAACGCAGTCACAAACCAATACGCAATTCGCGATACCCTTATCATGATTGACGCGAGAACACAACGAATAATTCGCTAACTACGCGAAGACAAACATCGAACGAATCGCGAATAACGACGCGACACTGAGCTACGCGGCGTGCGGGCAGATACCCCGTAGGGCCACTCTCCGGCAACGCGCGATCGCCGTACGGACCCCGAGGACAGATGGCCAGCGCCCGTTACTACGCGAAAACTTTCACTCGGCAATTAACACGAGACGCAATTTTCCTGAGTTACCGCGAGACGCGAAAACCGAAAATCTATTTGCGATAATTGTTTCGTCGTGAGCGAGCAGGTACTCTCACGCCGCACGCGATTACGCTAATCACTCGCGAATTTCCGATCTCGGCAGCTGCCGAAATGGCTCACGACCCCGCGGTCACGATCCCCAGGAGGCCGAATATCCTGACTCGCACGACTTGAGAACCGTCGCGAGGCCCTTCGCGCCCGTCACCGACACCAAAGATTAGACTCTACGAAATTCGGTCGCGACCTGAAACTCCGCGAGACTCTATCACCAACAATTTACCAAATTACGCCGCGTCCGGCGATTTTACACCGCGTCCGGCGTACATCGCGTCGACGATTTTCGCGAAAAACGACGGGTCGGGGCAGGGCGGAACATAACACTCGCGGCTCGATCGCGGCTGTCGTACACACAAAGACGAGGGCAACCTCACCGGTCCCGCTGGCTCCCTAGCGTCGTCCGGGCCGTCATCACAGGCGCTGGGGATGATAATCCACAACCTCGAGAAACCAATATAATTGCAAAATACTTGGCGGCTACTTCGCGAGACGGGTTGGGGTGACGCAACCCCCCCCCCCCCTTGGGGGAGGGAGGGGAGGTACCCTATATTGTAGCGCTTCACAAGAGAAGTTCAGTGGTGGTACTCTCCCTTGTTAACTCTCACCCGTTAGACCCCCAAGGAGGAAAATGTAAAATAATTGATAAAATAAATATTTGCACATTTAATCATTTTTTAACCCTCTACGGGTAGTGATTAAAAGTATATGTGGGGGGAGGCCTTTGCCCACCCCTCCCGCCCCCCTCCAAACCGTGTGGAACCCGCCCCCTGTCCACGTATGTACTTTGTAAGTTGTAAAGCGAGGCCCCCCAGAACCTCCCTGAACTGAATCCGCCCCCCTATCCACGCCGGGGGGCTTAGCCCTTCTGGACTCCCCATTGGGAGTTTCGCTTACACGTACTACATGCTAAGTTGTAAAGCGAGATCCAGGTGAAGCTCCCAAGGGGGGTACAGGGGGGCGAAGCCCCCCGGCGGGGCAGGGGGCGGAGCCCCCCGACTTTGATATAACACTTTTCTATTGCAAAAGCAACATCTATTACGAAAACAAGACTTAATCTGGTAGAAAAAAATGTAAAACAGGCGCTGGCAGGAAGGGTGGTTGTGGAGAGAGGGGCAACGCCCTACCTTGCGTAGGGGTCTTGCTAATCTTTTCTGTATCTATTTTTAGTATATTGTAGATTCATCTATTTAGTAAGGCGAAGATTTAATAGATATATAAATTCTACACGTCAAGTGAATGGAACGTCCTACCTTGCGTACGGGGCCTCGCTAATCTTTTTAGTATACATATTTTTAATATATTGTAGACTCATCTATTTATTAAGGCGAAGATTTAATAGATATACAGATCTTACATGTCGGGTGAATGGAACGTCCTACCTTGCGTACGGGGCCTCGCTAATCTTTTCAGTATCAATATTTTTAGTATATGGTAGACCATCTATTTAGTAAGGCGAAGATTTAATAGATATACAGATCTTACATGTCGGGTGAATGGAACGTCCTACCTTGCGTACGGGTCCTACCTTGCGTATGCACACCAATGCAAGCCCCCCCCCCGCAGGGGGGCGGAACCTACTGCATCCACGCACGCACTTCTCCACCCACACAACAATCGGGTTGGGTTAGGTTAGTTTTTTTGGAAGTGGAGCCCCCCGCATATACACAAGGGGTCAGGGTGCAGGATAAAAGGGGGGCGAAAGCCCCCCCCCCCGCATATACTTCTAATTACTACCCGTAGAGGGTTAAAAGCGAAAAAAGTGATTGAATGTGCAAATATTTATATATATTTTTTTAGATTATCTTACATTTTCCCCCTTGGGGGTCTAACGGGTGAGAGTTAACAAGGGAGAGTACCACCACTGAACTTCCCTTGTCAAGCGCTATAATATAGGGTACCTCCCCCCTCCCCCCAGGGGGGATTTGCGTCACCTTAACCGCGAGACGTCGTACTTCCACGGCGGACGAGCCAAGAGAGATCGAGCGGCGAGCTCGATGCGAGAATCGAACGCTTGCCCCTCTCAAGGGGTTGCGCGATATCCATGCGCGACGTCGCGACCAATGGGGGCTGAGCGCGTCGCGGATCACGCGTGCACGGTTGCAGGCATCCTGCGGGGGTCCCTTGCGCTCCCCCGGGCTGTCCTTGACTTGCCAATTTGCCCGCCCGGTGCTCCACACGTTCGGGCTGGGTTCCTCTCGAGGGGAAACCTCCTCCGTGGACCCCGGGAACGCTGGCCAGGCGTCTAGGGTCCGCTCGGATACTCTGGAGGTAGATCCGGGTATCCCTGTATCCTTCTCAGGTGAAAAGGGCCCTGTCGCGGCCCTGCCGACCCCGCGTGCCACGCGTGTCCGTCGCGCGCCCCGTTGAGCTCTCGTCGTGTCTCGCCGTCCCCGCGCCGCTCCGTTCCTCGTCCCGAGTTCCGCCTGATTGCCGACTTCCGCATTCCATGTTGTTGTCCTTGTGCGTGGTGCCTCGGTAAGGTGCCATATTGTACAAAAGTAAAATGACAACAAATAAGAATAAACACAATTCATTGTTTCGGTAGGCCTCCTGGAGATTTTGCGGTTGCTCACCTGGCTCGTCCGCGGGCGCGAACCCGCGCTTTGTGACGGCGGTGGGGCGCTGCCACGTGCGGCGAACCGTCACGTCACAATACATATATATATTTTAATCAGAAATTTTTATATAATTTTTGGGCTCAGAATTTTTCAGATTTTTTATACAAATTGGAATGTTTTTCAGAAAAACTCGGCAAAATAAAAATGAAATATTTTTTGCCAATATACATATGAGAAAACCTGTGTTAATTTATCAGAAATTGTCATACATACATACTGAAAATTATTATTTTTAAAATGTTATTTTTCAAATGTGCCACGCTCTTAATATAAAGAGTGGACTCTACGATACAACTGATACAAAAGTTGCGTCGTACCATGATTTATATTAACTTAGGCGCTACTTGGCGCAAGACGCTGTCGTGTCTCTTGATACCGTTCTTATAGCACTGTTTGTCAAATTTTAAATACAAGAAACAGATCCTGTCGGATACCATCTATCGGCATTGAATTATTTCGAAAATCTTCATCCAATTTAATTAAATATGACGACGAGAGCATGCTGAATTTCTGCTGCGTTTCTGCCATCATAGCATACTTGCAGACAAGTTTGATTTCTGCTAACAATCTGTTAATTGTTACACTGTGATAGCAAAAGTTATGTGCAATCTCAGTGTGCATTCTGCTGGACACATTGTGCCAGCATACAATGTATGAAATTTGCTCTATTTATGCTGGTAGGCTCTGCTCAATTTTTGCCGCATTTCTGCCATTACATCGTGACGCACGTTGTGCTTGATTTTTGCTGCGTTTCTGACGGCATTAACTGAAACGGTATAACCTGCTAGAATATTGACAGCATTCTGTCGATATAATATGCAGCACATAAATTGCAAAACGTGCTCCTGTCAGATTTTGCTATCTGGGTAGTTAATACAAGTATTGACGAGAGACTTTCAATAAAACTAGTTTTCACTAGTTTTTTTCGGGTTTTGACAAAGTACTTTGTACTTCCAGAATGACGTGACTGTATTCGGACTCGAATGAAACTATTATCTCCTGTCAGTAGGTCATGCTTTATAAGTGGCAAACGTTCAGCATAAATGCACACTTAGAATTAGTACGTCTGCTCGTATAACGTGTTCAGCATAATATGCTGCTTTGAACCCGCACTGACTGCGGGTACGTGTACCACACGCTTGTCCTCTCCAGGTATGGCTGCAGAGAACGACCCCACAGGGGATTTACCGATGTCATCAAAATTCGAAATATTTGACATAACGATGAAATAACACTGTTATATGTGCGTTACTTTAGTTCTAAGTTTACCGCGCTAGTAAGGAAAAAAGCGCCGGAGGTCTCACGGAAACGGAACGCGCGTAACGCGTGATCGACAAGAAGAAGAAGGGGATCGCCGAGCGCGCGTCACCACTGTGGTTCCGCGTTCGGGAGCGTACGCACGTGTAACGTACTTACATGTTCTGTAACAAACGATATTATTGTAATATATCTAAAAAATAAATAATTAGTTACGCTCGATCGAAGCAAACGCTTAAACAATAGAAAACGGCCAAATTTCGATATAATATATCTATATATCTTTGTAAATCCCGAACCAAACGGTTGTTCATTATATTCCGTTTTTCCGTGGATCCCTCATACATAACAAACACAATAAACCCAAGGACTTACAATTAGCCAAGCCGAATAAACACTTGTTACTACTGTCGGCACATAGAGACGTCCTAATTACGAGCTTTGTCGGAATTGTTGAGTAGCAATACAAGAATATCACGCATAGTGATAAAATGAAGTAAATAAAATGCATAGAGCAACATTTAAGAATAAGTAGAATATGTACTAAAGCGCTGCCATCCAGTCATCGGACATAAAAAAAGTAAAATAGTGACTGCTTTTTCAAAAAAAATATGAAACCTTTTAGACATTAAAATAGTAATCAAAAGTCACAATTTTTATCAAATTTTGGTAATTATACAGTTTAAGGGAGCAACCTCCTACGACCTTGACCATAACATATATTATAGAATTTACTTTCCTAAGTAATCTTTCGAAGATTTTAGCCGTTGCTCATTTAAATATTAAAAAGTTTGTAGTTATTTAGATTAACAAAAACCCCCCTCCAATGACTTTAACCTAAGGGTGGCAGTGTGGTCTGGCGGTAAAGCGCCAGACTCGTAACCTCAGGAACCAGGTTCGAGTCCCGCTAGACCAAGGGGTTTTTATTTTCTGAAGTAATGATGCATAGCATCCCAAACTGCCGTCCTCTCGTGCGAGAGGAGGAAACTCTCGTGCGAGGGCCAGGGTTCCGGAGAAGGAGAAAAGTTGGTCCGTTTTTCGGAAGAGACGTTAAGCCATTGGTCCATGAAATGGAATAGGTAGGAGTGGTAAAGGTTTGGGAACGTTCCTCAAAAACGCCTTGCAAACCCCGTAGGGATGCAATAATAGATCTTTATCCAATGACTTTAACCTTGACCTATGTTGTCAAGATCACTCTAAGTAACCTCTTCAAAAGGTTTTAGCCGTCGCTCGTTGTTTATTAAAAAGTTATTAACAAATGAATTTAAATAATATATACATAATTTTCGAACATGCGTGTATATGTTACCGTCAAAACCCGATTTCCGATTTAATAGTTTCATTCGAGTCCGAATACAGTCACGTCATTCTGGAAGTACAAAGTACTTTGTCTATATCTTAATCAATAAGAATTTATTCCATTTCTAGTAAGCTTCCTGCGTGACATGACTGCAGCCGTAGAAAGTAGTGATTCGAGTGATGAGGATGAAAACTGGTATCCTATATTTCGCGTTTTATCCTATATTCTAATGTTCTCCTCTCCTGAATTAGCTATGTAAACTTAAACTACACTAATTACGTTAATCTTTTAAGATAAGCTTTCGAGTAAACTTTATTTTATTTGTATAGAAAATGGAATTGGTCACTCTCCTTTCGCTGCACTTTACAGATGTAGAAAATATAGACTGTATGTTCCTTATTTTAACTCTTAGGCACAGCATGTAAATACATTTGGTATATCCAATTAGTCTATTTACAAGTTTATTTTTTTCTCGAACTTTTACATTAGTGAAAGAAAGCAAACCCAGGTAGCATGCACACGTCATTTTGACGTTTCAATTGGTTATTTACAGACTCTTGACGTCACGAGTTGACGTCTTTATATCGTAAAATGACAGTCTAGTGTCACAAATTCTTGACGTCATGAAATGTACCGTATTTTGACGTAATGGAATGACATTTTTTTTAGTAGAATGATGTAGAGACATTTAAGACGCAAATGTGTTAAAAAATAGGTAGTTACTTCAGGTAGCAAAGAGAATTGGAGAAAAATTTTTTTTGAATTTCCGAATTATAAAATAAATTCTTTTACCATACAATTTCTGCTCTCTTTTTCATTTTTATGTCACCCATTCTGAGTCTTTCTTTAGGTACAAGAGGACTACTTCTTTTTCTATAAGAATTCGCAATAAATTCCAAATTATGCTTAGATAGTATTCTATTGGAACTAGCGCTTTATCTAAACGCTATTTCAAATTTATTTTTTATAGAGTAAAAAAAGAATTCCTTTTGTATTTGAAGAAGGATAAGAAAGAATCCTGCATGATTTATGCAAAAACAGTTTTGCATCAAAAAGAACAAAATGTACTAGTCCATTTTGATACCTCTGCTCTGTGTGATACAGAAGGCAACACTTTAAGTTGATCCGCAGCAAAAGATATCAGGGCCAAGCATTTCACAGGCTCGCAAAAAATCCTAGCGCTACGAGAAGTTACTAAAGTCCCTAAAGCGTTGTGTCCACGATGCTAGAACTGCGTCCGAGTTTTGGTTTAAGCCAATGAAACTGCTACTTTTCTCTAAGAGCTGCAAGTTGATTGGCTTAAACCGAAACTCGGACGCAGTTCTAGCATCGTTGACACAAGGCTTAATAAGAGTCTGGACTCTGGACACAGTTGCTAGTTTGACAAAACATGGCGTCGTGGGTGTAGCACTGAACATAGAGTTCAGTGCAATGTGGTGTAATACCGCGCGTAGGGCCGGTTCTAACCTGAGCGGGCCGGGTGCAAATTAAGAAGCGGGGCTTAAAACTTTTATATTATTAATGACTGAGACATTTATTCGCCAGTAAATCAAAAAATAAAATACATTTGAGCGACCTAATTGGCCATAATTTCTCCTTTATTATAACTCACAACGTTTCAGCTAACATCTGGCCATTTTCAAGTGAGGGAATATAACAATTGTTGCCAGCACTCAACGCATATACATCCTATGTCGCTTAATATAGTTTCCAAAATACATCATGCTTCATAAAGCTAAAAAGGTGGTTACAGAGATGTATCATAAAGACATGAAACGTAGCGAAAAGGATGACAAAAAATAACTTACATATTTTATGCGTCGAAAAAAGCAGAAGTAAAGGATACAATTTGTCGAAAGATAGATGAAACCGAACATCTTGTCAAATGCGTCCGAACATTACAACAGTCAAAGTCACAATAATAAAACTTAGAAAACACACCGACAAAACAATATAGCAGGTTCTTAAAATAACAAAACAACGGTCAAAAATAAGCATAGATTAGGCACCATTAATGACACAATTATAAACCGCTATTCTCGCTGATATGGTTATGGATGATCTCGAGACACATTGTTTGCAACTATTGAGTTTTGTTATACGGTTTTATCGTAGATATGTTGATGATGTTTTTGCTGTGGTTCCGAAATCGGGGATTGATGAACTTTTAAGAATTTTTAGTAACTATCACATAAGACTAAAACTCACTTATGAATTGGAAACAAACGGTTCATTAAATTTCCTTGACACCACAGTGTTTCGGGAAGGTAACTCTCAGTTGACGAATTGGTATCGAAAACCCACATTCTCCGGGCGTTACATCAATTATTTCTTTCACCATCCGTTCAAATATAAGGTGAATATTATACGACATCTTGTGGACCGTGCCATCCTTTTGTCAGATGCTCGTTTCCATGAAAAAAATATTGCAACAGTCAGGGAGATACTAATTAATAATTGTTTTCCGAGGAATGTCGTCGGAAAATTTGTTAATGTTAGACTTGGTGAATTGCGGAAACGTAACAACCCGGTCAGCGATACGATGACAGATGATGGTGTGTCTCGGGATCTAGAAAATTTTGTAACTATCCCGTATATTAGAGGCCTTAGCGCGAATGTCAGCCGGACAATGAGTGGTGTCAAATTTAAAACACTTCTTACTGTCCCAAAAAGATTAGATTGTATTATTAGGAAAGGCAAGGATAGACTACCGTATCTCAGACAGACCGAACTTGTATATAAGATTGACTGTGCTAACTGTAATTCCTGTTATATTGGGCAAACTAAAAGGCACCTAGAGACACGCTTAAAAGAACATCAAAGTGATATTAGGAAACATGTTAGCAAGCACTCTGTGGTTTCCAAATCCAAACATCGTCTCACATATAAACATGATTTCACGTGGCATAATCCGAGGATTTTATATAAAGAAAGCCATTTTAAAAAAAGAGAGATCTCGGAGATGTTTTTCATTAAGAAGTGCAGGCGCACAGTCAATCTTCAAAAAGACCGAAAATTTGCCGGCGGTTTATGATCGTGTCATTAATGCTGCCTAATCTATGTTTATTTTTGACCGTTGTTTTGTTATTTTAAGAACCCGCTATATTGTTTTATCGGTGTGTTTTCTAAGTTTTATTATTGTGACTTTGACTGTTGTAATGTTCGGACGCATTTGACAAGATGTTCGGTTTCATCTATCTTTTAACAAATTGTATCCTTTACTTCTGCTTTTTCGACGCATAAAATATGTAAGTTATTTTTTGTCATTCTTTTCGCTACGTTTCATGTCTTTATGATACATCTCTGTAATCACCTTTTTAGCTTTATGAAGCATGATGTATTTTGGGAACTATATTAAGCGACATAGGATGTATATGCGTTGAGTGCTGGCAACAATTGTTATATTCCCTCACTTGAAAAGGGCCAGATGTTGGCCGAAACGTTGTGAGTTATAATAAAGGAGAAATTATGGCCAGTTAGGTCGCTCAAATGTATTTTATTTTATATTATTTATTTTATATATAATCTATTTTACATATGTATTTATTTCTTACTGAAGACAAAAGAAAACATATTACTTTATAAACAGAAATAGTTATTTTTATGTTATATATTTAAAAATAAAAAACACTCTATTTTAATAACTGGAAAGGGAATTGCCTATACCTCTCGTGGAATGAGCCTGTACCCAATATCTGTGCGGGAGAGAAAGATATTATAGTGATTGCGATTCCCAATGCCCGCAATGCGCATACGCAGATATCGTCGTACCTACATTAATTATAGAGTTCCTCTAGAGGAACTCTATAGTACATATATGTTCTAAGCGTGCTCTTGCCATTGTCTTGCCAAACAGTAGGTATGAACCATGGCAACGACTATATCTGTTGCGTATATGTGCATTGTAGGCTACCTTTTCTTTTGCGCACAGATGTTGGACACAGGCTCAGTACTCAATTTTCCAGTTATATATGTTCTAAGTTATATAAATAATAAAAAACTCCACTTTTTTGTTTACACACAGACCCGCTAGCCGTGATTTCTAAACCCACTAAGACTACACGGAGAAAAAATATTTGGATCCAACAGATATTTATTAGGTGACTCCTAAAAAAAACAGCTTATTTACTTAATATAATACACATATTTATTTAGAATTAGATAAAAAATATCTCATTCAAAGATATTTTATTTAATTCTAAATAAATATTGTATTATAGTAAATAAGCTGTTAGGAGTCACCTAATAAATATTTTTTTTTCAGTGTATAGTACTAATTGTAAGACTAACATGCGTCATACAACAAGCTTGTTTCAATTGGCTGTTGAATATATAGAGACGCATTTAATATTGGCCTTATAACAAATTCGGTTGCTTGGCTAGCGCGGGGCCGGTCAAACCGCGGGGCCACGTGCGACGCACCGTTCGCACGCGCCTAACGCCGGCCCTGACCGCGCGCTAAGTATACATTCGAAACATTTTATTGGTTCCACCATATACATTCGAGACATCTTATTGGTTCCACTATATTTTGTCAACGCCAATAGGAATGATGACAACGGTGTCCAGACTCTTATTAAAGGGACTCTAGAAGTTACTGGCGCATGCAGCCGCGTCGCGGCAGCGCGCGTTACTAGCGCTATCCTCACTCCGCTTGTTTAACTACGCAGCGATTCGAGTAGTGCGGAAAGAATAATTTCTGAAGTGTTATTACACTGATTGTAAGAGTGTGGTTGTTAGCGCAGAATCAGAGCAATTGCCTGTTAGACGGAAAAGGAGAGGATAGTTCTGCAGAAGAATAAATGATCTTGTGTGTTCGATGCTACACTGTATTCTTTATTCAACATATATGTAAAAGAAAAACGTTACTCTTGAGCGACACTCAACTCGCGACTAACTCACGCCAGTCTCGCGCAACCCGAAAGATCTCGCTCGATAAAGCTCGGATGAACTCGGCCGTCGCAGGGTCGCATTAAATGGGAAGACACCCCTCAACACTTCTGTTCGTTTAATGCGCATCCCGAGACTATTGCAGAGACTAAAGAAACGATTCTTTGCCAGAGCCTTAGTAAGAATGTCCGCCAGTTGGGACTCCGTCGGCACAAAAACAATGTTGATTTCACTGCTCTCTGATTTCTCCCGAATGAAGTGAAACTTGACGTCTATGTTTTGTCCGCTTGTGAAGCTCAGGATTGCGAACAAGACGGATCGCGCTCTGGTTATCTACATACAACTTTGTGGGTTCACCGCAATGATGCCCTATATTGCTTAGCAACGTGCGAAGCCACACTGCCTCTTTTGTCGCGGTCGCAGCCGCGATATACTCTGACTCGGTAGTACTAACGGATACTAGTCTCTGCCGCTGAGACGACCATGTAACGATTCCGTTTGCCATACAAAACGCATACCCGGTCCCGGTCGTCGATCTTTGCGTCTCCACGTCACTTGCAAAATCCGCATCGGAATACCCGGTTAGTTCTATCTTTGAGCTTTTTTCACGGTACTCGATTCCCATGTCTACGGTTTTGACTAGATAGGAAATAATACGTTTCACTGCCCGCCAGTGACTTTCGTCGTGATCGTTAAGATACTTGCTCACCGCGTTGACCGCGAACGCAATGTCTGGACGAGTTACGGTGGCAAGAAACATTAGAGAACCGACTGCTTCACGGTACGGCACGAGATTCTCGCTTTTTCTCGATTCCGCTGGACACAGAACTACGTGGGAATCCGCCGGTACGGAAACCCCTTTTGCTTGATTCATACCGAATCGCTCGATAACTTTCTTAGCATAAGCAGCCTAATGTACAAATAGCTATTTGTTTTTCCGATCTCGGACTATTTGCATCCCGACAAACATGCTGCAGTCGCCCAACATTATCTCGAATGCCTCACTTAGGACTCTGATAATACTTTTTACTACTTCTGCCGATTTCGACGCGACAATGCCGTCGTCGACGAACACCGCAAGATAAACTTTGAAATTCTCGTGGATTCCGAAGAAAACACATTTATCCGCATCAGTCTCCTTTAGATTAAATTGTTTCAAAAAACTGAAGAACTTCACGTTCCAGCAGCGTGGTGCCTGTTTTAACCCGTATAATGACTTCTTCAATTTGCACACCATGCGCGAGTGCCCGTTACCTTCCTCGCTGATCTCGAGCCCTTTTGGTACCTCCATACGGATGTCTTCATCGAGCACTCGGTGTAGAAATGCAGTTCGAACGTCAAACTGCACTGCTTTAAGGTCCTCCTGCGCGATGATGACCAGCAATACTCGAAGAGAGTCATACCTCACCACCGGTGAGAAAGTCTGCAAGTAATCGACTCCCTGTCGTTGCATAAACCCTCGCGCGCATAACCGAGCCTTGAACCGCAGCACACTTCTTTCGTTGTCTCGTATAACCTTAAAAACCCACTTGGAGTCAATGAATTTTTCCCCTGGAACATGTGGAACAATCTGCCACGTTCCATTTTTCTGATGAGCTTGAAGTTCGTTTTCTATCGCCTCTCTCCACTGAAAAGCTTCCGGACTGAATATCGCCTCCTGATACGTCGACGGCACGTTGAACTCTACGAGGTTTACCTGATAGCGTACAGGCACACGCAACGTTGCCCGATGTCGCAACGTGCGAGGTGAATCAACTTGCTGTTGCTGCTGTTGGTTTCCTTCAGCCACGTTCTCGTCGTTACCGACTGCTGCCTGCTCTCGCGCCGCGTTGACGGTGGCCGCATCGTCGGTATCTGCATTGCCTTCGACAGCTCCGTTACCGTCTGCTTCCTCGTTCTTGTTCTCAGCTTCTTCGTCCTTCTCGGACGATGGCAGGAATACCTCGAACTCCGATGCCGGTACAGTTGAGTTCTCGCCAGTTGCCCGCTTGTTAAATACCATGTGTCTGGAAATAGATACACATTTAGCCTGCGGATCGTACAACCTGTAATTGGAAGATTCACTGTCGTATCCCACGAGAACCAGTTTCTTCGCTCGAGCTTCGAACTTGGTCGTTTTCTGCTTCGGCACATACACGTAGGCGTCCGAGCCAAACACCCGCATGTGGCCGAGATTCGGTTTCTCCCCGGTCCACAATTTATATGGCGTTTTGCTTCCGCCCACGCACGACCGTCCCGTCCTGTTGAGTGTATAGACAGCCGTTGCCGTTGCTTCCGCCCAAAGTTGCGCAGGCAGCTGCTTTGCTTGCAGCATTGTTCTTGCGCACTCGACGATGGGCCGGGTCCCCGCTCCGAGCGCCCGTTCTGCTCCGTTGTGTACGGCGTCGTCGTCTTCAGAGTGATCTCCTTCTCCTTTAAGTAGCCTTCCATCCTGGCATTTCGATACTCAGTCCCGTTGTCAGCGCGTAGAGTTTTCATCCTACGCCCCAACTTGTTTTGTATTAATTGTTCGAATTCTTTGAATTGCTCAAAGACATCCGCTTTATGCCAAATGAAAAACACAAACCGAAACGCGGTTGCATCGTCCTTGAAGAGTACATAGAATCGCGCGCCACCTACTGACTGTACTGGTATCGGACCGCACACATCACTGTGTATAAACTTGCCCGGCTGAGTCAAAGCTCTCGTGCTCTCTTTATTGAACGGTAGCTTGTGTAATTTCCCGTAATGGCAAGCCTCGCAGAAGAAATCTTCTACGTTCTTCACACTGACTCCGTCTATTGATCCGCGCTTAACCAAGTCGCACAATGCACGTTTGTGGATGTGGCCGAGTCGCTCGTGCCACACTTTGAGATCTAGCGACGTCATGTTAACCTCTTTTCTCGCGCTCGGTTTTCGGAAAAACATTCGATATAAACAGTTTGATTGTCTGATGCCTGTCGCCTCGACGATATTCCCGCGCAATATCTCGACGACACTGTTCTCGAATCCGACACGAAAACCCTTCTTGGTACAAACCCCGACTGAGAAAAGATTCTTGGTTACTCTCGGAACAAGCAGCACGTTTTCGATAAGTCCGCTCTCCCATTTGCCGTCTACCAGCTTTTCTATGCGAACTTTCCCTATGCCGGTCACTTCACATTCGCCGTCGTCGCCCAACGAGACTTTTTCACCTTTTACCAACCGCAGATCTTCAAGCCACTCCCGACGACACGTGATATGTTCAGACGCGCCACTGTCGGTAATCCAGGCGTTCTTTATGTCGGTGCTCAGCAATTCTCGAACATGTTCGACCGACGCCGGACTCCGCTTGCCACTCGCGGTTGGCACTTTCCCGCTCTTTTCTCGCGACCCGACCACGAACGCGCATCCGGCACTTGTTTGACTGTTGTTGTTATTGTTATCTTCTTGGCTCTTCTTCTTCGGACATTGACTTGCGTAGTGTCCTTTCTCCTGACACCTGTAGCATTTGACATTCATCTTGGACTTCTTCTCTTTCTTCTTGTTGCTCTCGTCTTTAGATCGAGAATTTCCCTTCGAATTGCTCTTCCTCGCGACTGCCAGTGCGCCCGCTGAATCGCCCTCTTCGTTGAGACTTTGTTCCTCTCTTATCAGCCGCTCTAGCAGATATGAGACCGTTTGCCGCTCGGGATCGACATTATCCCAAGCCGTCTTGAAGACACTGTATTTTGATGTTAAGCTGGATAAGATTTTAGCGATGATTGCAGAATCAGAGAGCGTCTCGCCGAGATCTATCAGCTGTCTTGCCATGTTCTGCACTGACGTAACATGGTGTATCACCGAGTCCGTCGGGTTCATCTTGTCGGAGTAGAACCTCTGAGTCAACGTCCCGACGTTAGATGCCGATTTTTGTTCGTGCATCGTGATCAGCTTGTCCCACATCTCTTTTGAGGTACCGCAGACTATGACGCTATTCACTTGTCCGTCCTCCATCGCCGACGCAATGATCGCCATTGCCTTCGCGTTGTCCTTGATCCATGACTTCATTCTTCCCGCGTTTCCTCCTTCCGCATCGGCCGGCCTCGTTCTTGAGCCGTCTACGACGTCGAAAATCTCGTTCGCCAGCAACACTGCAGTAAGCTGAAATTTCCATACTTGGAAATTTGTACCGTCAAAGTGCTTGACCGACTTGATCAGACCGTCCGGCATCTTCACCGTGCCGACAAACCGAGCCGCGAAAACCGAGGGAATACAGGCTACTCGACGAATACGTCCGCTTCGATAAAGTCACGAAATCACCAAGTAATGTCTTCTGCAGTCGATGCTCGCACTATGCTTCGATTACTCTCGGAACCTGTCACTCGCACCACGTGCCTTGCTCGATGCACAAAATGGCCGCTCCGAGACTAAACTGCCATTTCCATAGACCTAGGAATAGATAGACGGAGCGTAAGCTGCTACTATGGACAAGGGGGGTTAGGATAGCGCGGGAGGGGAAATAGGGTCCAGCCTCGGCAAGGTTCGGTTAGACTCGGAAACATTCGGACGCTCGACCGACTCGACAGCACACGGATGTGCTTTCGCGCTTTGGTGTGCGTTGGCAGCATGTGGAGGGGATGTGCTGGCATGCGCTGTTTGTTCGATTACACATTTGACACATTTCTCCGGACGGTGGATACCAAAACCTAGAATACAGACTATGTCAAGACCATGTTGAATTGATTTTTAGTAATATAAGATTTCGTAATGGATTTAACAGCAATCCGACAGTTCTACAATTCAAATCTGCGTATAAAAAATTAATTGTGCACACGGAATTACAAGACAAATTTACTGGTATACCATTGTAATATCTTGTATACCATTACAAGATATTACAATATTGCAGGCGTCATCTGAAAAGCCGATTAATGTTATAAATGCAACGACAAACATAGCTTCAGAAACACAATGGCTTGATGAGTCTGAACATAATACTGATCATGATTATTTCTTACAACCACAATTCCCATCTTGTATTACAGAATATAAAATGGAAGCTTTAACTTTCATAGCGGGATATGTATTAAAGAGACTTACAACAACATTACATTGCACTGTATGTCTCGACACTTTAATAGGAAAACCTACAGATATACACGTCAATTTCATAAATATAAAGAATAAAGGTGGATTAATATATCCTTCACAAGATGTTGTGTATGTTTGCAGAGTAACAGAACAAGTATTTAATAATTATATTTACACAAATAAAACTTTAGAACACTTCAACGTAGATCGTTTTACATGCAGAGCAATGAAAAAGTTTACAGATAGTAATATATTTGCGGAACTACAGGAACACATCAATGATCAATGTTTTTTTAGCAACCATAGAAATAATTTGTTACGTGGTATTATCATTTTATATTGTAAGATAAGGCTTTCGCATCACTTAAGAAAGAAACAATTAACTGAAAGACACAAAAGTAATAAGCTTACGTTATTTAAAGGTCAGTAAAATGTCAGTGAAGCTATATTGGGTGCAATGTTTTATTTCCTATCTAAAATTATTACAGAATAAATATTAAATGTGCACCATTGTATAGCATACAATTTTAATATATTGTATAGTATACAATATTATTTATTTGTGAGAAATAGATACTTAATACGTGTTTAAAGTAGGGACGTCGTAGAAATCCCGCGAGAAGAGGAGGGGCGATACTTGAATAACGATACGCAGTAGAATCTTTTTAATGAATTTTATCAGGCAGAACTTCACGTAGGAATACCGGCATTTGCCGCGAGGACAAGGGAAAACTGGCCGAAAAACCTTGTCAGTATTCGTTACAAAGTGTAAATAGCATACAAAAAATATAAACACAGTTGAAAGGCAATAATACAAAAAATATCAGTCATAAATCATAAGACATATAAACATGGGTGAATACTCACGAGATAAAGCAAGACTTAATAGAATTGATAAATCTCTTCTTAAATTTATAATGATTAAATATTTATAACTTGAAATTACGTAAAAGGTGTATCGATGTAAGTTAATAGTTGATTATTTAACATTGAATAAAGAAATATGATAATTGAAATTAAGTTACGAATATTAACTGAATAATTGAAAGCTCAAGATATAAAAAGTCAAGTAATAATTTGTAACACTGCTCAGTTTGAGCAGCTAGAATAAACAAAGAATAATTCAAACAAGAATACTAAACATTCGAGAGTATTCAGAAATTATAGCATATATCACACATATAATATTCACATAATAGAATAAAGTATTCGCAATGCAGTGCAGTAATCACACAAAGAATAATCATTCATTTGAAAGTATATCGCAAATAATATTGAAAAGAAAGCTCGCAAGAATCAATTGTAAGAAAGGCGCAATTAACATTAGAAAGTATAATGCAAGAACTATAATACTAGAACTGAATGCAGAAAAGAATAAATTCGCTTAGAATCGCTGTTAACTATTAATAAGTAATCGCTACGAATCCGGATCCGGTTTTAATATAAATCAACTTGAAAGCAAAGTACGTATCAATTTAATATGATACTAATGTCTGTAAACTAATGGCCGTAAAGTTTAACGTCATGACGGAAGAAGTTCGTATAAATCAGTATTGATTTATGTAAACAATCTCACTACTGAATTAGGAACGTGACAAGCACATTTCCCTCGTCTGTATAGAAATGAATCAAGTTACCGTAATCTGAAGTAATCTGTATCTTTCGATGAACCCGAGAGATTTCTCTCGGTTACCTTCCTTTCTGAAAACGTAGAAACAGTCGTAATAGTCGATCATCAAAATCAAAGTCCATTTCTCATACAAATATCTTGGATATATCTCACAAGAATCGTCCTTCCTTCCTTCAAGTAATCTCCAGATTGAGAATAATAGTAATAGAGAGATCCTGGTAAAGATATTTACGCAGCTCGCAGAAAGTATGACGCAATACTCGACTCTACGTAAAACGTGCTTCCGCACCGGCGTCTCAAGAAACAGTGGCAGATCCGCGTTCTTGTCGCGACGCGTTCACGCGACCACGTTGCCAAGGCACGTACGCCAGGCCCATGGCACTCGTTGCGCCGCAGCGCGCAAGAACTATCGATAGTGCGTGTGTGCGTCGAGCGATCGAGAATCGAAACGAGTCGTGTAGCGTTGGCTAGTTACGACCGCGATGCTTAAATTCTAAACAATACGATTGAAATGAATGTAACAAATATCCAAAATATAATGCAATTTCAAAAATCTATTGAAATTGCATAATATTTTTGATTTGCGAAGAAAACTTGAAAAAAAAAGAAAATGTAAACTCTAATGATTGTAAAGGAGGTATAATTGTCACTTTTTATCCAGTATTGAAAATTACTTATAAATAATATTGTCACAATCTGCGAAATTTTTATATTCTGATAATTTCTTGTTTGAATTAATTTCTTTGCTGTTCCGGTTTTATACTTATATTTCCGCAATCCGTTAAAACAAAACGAAAGTTTTCATAACGAAACAATTTAAACGGAATACCGAAACGTTTCGGGTAAGCGCGGTGTTGATATTTGTCTCACCGAGAAACAATACCAGCACAGGTGCTCCCTTTTGATTGGACCACGTAAGGTCGAAATTTGTTTTGTATCATCTCCGACCGACTAACGGGCTGACGAACGGAGAGAGTCGTCCTCCAGCTTTCGTTCGAGACGCTCACGTGTACTTCAGTAAAGTAAAGTCGCGGCGAGCTTTTGTCATTTCGTAAATTAGTCCGCAATCGAATTATTCGACCAAATTATAATCTCGTTGTTAAAATAAACACCTTTGTGAAATACAAGAGTTCAATTTCGTACGAGTGCCTACTCCGCCTGACCGTCAAGCCTTTATCCAAGGCTGTACCAGCCGTCCATTGCAAAGTGCCTCAACGCATTTAACGAAACATTTGCTAACATATAAATTTTTTGCTATTAAAATCTTACTTTTAGACAAAGACAACTATCCTTCCACCCTTGCTCGTATTTTCAACTGTCTGTATGTACACACGTGTGGTGTATGGTACAGGAATAGAAACGTTGAAACGCTATTTGTTTTCATAACTCGGTAAGAAAAAGTAAGCAATTATAATCACTGATATTTTTATTATCAAATTACATTTAGATCATTTATTCCTATGATGGAAATATTTTTCCTACGAAAAGTTATAAAGTAAATGTTTCTTTTATTCTTTAGCAACACTTTCCACAACAAAGTTCTTAGCTGTAATTGTTCTTAGCTGCATATTGTTAATCCCATGCTTTGATATTTTTTGAACTTTGAAATTTGGCAAATTAACGATTAATCGCTTCTGAATGTCTCGAACGCATTTCTTTAATAATGCATATGACTCTTCTTCGATACAATCTGCAAGAAAAGTTTTTATTTAATATCTTTCAGCTGTATTCTATTAATTTGTTCGCTGTCTTGTCAATGCCTCACCTTATTTGTGATATCTGTCTAAAATAGATGTGGAAAACATCCCGCCATATCCGTGAGTCGCGTAAGGAACTTTCACGCAGGTAATCGATATAACGCTAAGTAATCGATATAAAGTATAATTCTGGTCTTGAATCGTTATCATATAGTTAGTAGCATATTGACAAAGTATGGAGTCCTGTTTGTAAGATAGTCGGGTAAGATTTCTCCTTGTAAAACAAGCCGCAGCTTTGGGGGACAATTCGTAGCCATTTCGCATCTTGTACAGCTGAATATTTTTCCCAATGTATTCCGAAAACTGTGTTGTATTGCCTGATTCTCCAAATATCGCCATGGCAAGTTTGTCAGAGATCTTGTGGATTTTATGTTCATCTGTAAGAAATGTTTGTTAAAAAATAATATAATAATTCGTAATGATTTGTATAATAAATAATTCTAAATCTGCATAATTTGTCGGAATCATTGTGATTATTATTTAATTGTTACGACGGCAACTCCAATGATGAGGGTTTCGTGGTAATGTAAAACGTGCAGATAAACATCTTACCGCTTTTCATAACTATAATAGATTGTGTAGTTGTCATATCCGTCGCAACTAACATGAAATCTTTACACTAAATAATTAAGTACTTCATTTCCGTGATACGCTTCTGTATTCTAGGTTATGGTATCCACCGTCCGGAGAAATGTGTCAAATCGTCAAATGTGTAATCGAACAAACAGCGCATGCCAGCGCATCTCCTCCACATGCTGCCAACGCACACCAAAGCGCGAAGGCACATCTGTGTGCTGTCGAGTCGATCGAGCGTCCGAATGTTTCCGAGTCTAACCGAACTTTGCTGAGAATGGACCCTATTTCCCCTCCCGCGCTATCACCTACCCCGCAGGCTTACGCTTTGTCTATCTATTCTTAGGTCTATGGCCGCACGCTTTCGCCAACAACCGTTTTGCGACCGCGAATCTCCTTGTCTCTCTCACCTCTTTTCCGGCAAACCAATACTACTCGACTATCGTATCTGGGCCCATAACCTGTTAGCGCAGAATCAGAGCAATCGCCTGTTAGCCGGAAAAGAAGGGGATAGTTTTGGAGAAGAATAAATGATCTCGTGTGTTCGATGCTACACTGTATTCTTTATTCAACGCATATGTATCAGAAAAACGTTACCCTTGAGCGACAGTCAGCTTGCTTCTTCTTCTTCTTATATGTTTGCTTAGGCTCCTGCTTCCTAACGGAGGTCAATACGGCCCGTATGCTCTCTCCAAGTATTTACAGAGACAATATTGAGACACGCTACCGTGACACCAGTCATGGCAATTGCCGGAGCGTGCAGGAACATGGTGAGACACAGAAGGATCAATAGAGGGGGAAATCCGTGAGCCACGCGCTGGCGCGGGCAATTTAACTTTAGATTTGAACGTCAAGTGACTTACAGAAAGCCGCGATGAGTCTACACAGCTTACTGGTTGGTTTCTTGAGGACATCAAAAACACTTCTGCATGCTGGGCCTTTTGCCTGACGAATGGCCAGCTGCAATTTAACCGCTTGAGATCCGACCAATGGGCAATCAAAAACTAAGTGATTAAAATCCTGTTCGCGCTCCCCACAGGGACACGAGGCGTCCTCGATCAAATTTTTTCTAAAAAGCGACTGGTTAAGATTATAATGATTGGCACGCAACCGGGATACCGTAACTGTCACCTCTCTGCTTAATCCTAGATGGTTGAACCATGGCTTGGCCGACTTGACGTTGATGTTTTCAAAGAAATGCGTTTTCTTTGACTGACTGTTAACAAATAAATAATTATCGAATTATTCTGCAAGCCTGCTTCTGGGGATGGAGAACAAGTCCGAATACGGTAAGCCCCTCCCACGAGTCTACCCTCCCGAACGGCCCTATTGGCCAGCGCGTCGGCAATTTCATTACCCGCGAATCCCCTGTGCGAGGGGACCCAGATAAACTGTACCTCTTTATTTTGTGCCGCAGCACTTTCTAATTTAAATTTTATAAGCGCTATTAGATATGACGATTTTCCTGAGAGCGGGTTCTCCAGTGCGTCCAGAACGCTTTTGGAGTCCGAAACAATGGTAACTTTATATGTTAAGACCGTTAAGATATAAATCAATACAAAGGAAATAGCCATATACGGTCCAAGCTTGGATCTTAGGCAGCTCAATATAATTATTTTCTATATGTATTAATACGCGTATTTTCCAACATATTAAACTGCGCGCCGATTATTTGTCGGACTTAAAACACAGCTATTGTTGGAACATTAGAAATTCCCTCTCCCTTCCCTAATTAAATCGATATCGATTTAATATTAAAATCACTGTAAAAACTTATTGCGAAAAATATTACCCCAGCCAGGGTTCGAACCTGGAATCTCCCGTATTCCGTTCGGGCGTCTTACCAATTCGACTACCGGGGCATGTGGTAATATTTATTGCAATAACCGGATAATTAGGGATAACCGGATTTAATTAGGGAAGGGAGAGGGAATTTCTAATGTTCCAACAATAGCTGTGTTTTAAGTCCGACAAATAATCGGCGCGCAGTTTAATATGTTGGAAAATACGCGTATTAATACATATAGAAAATAATTATATTGAGCTGCCTAAGATCCAAGCTTGGACCGTATATGGCTATTTCCTTTGTATTAATGGTAACTTTGTTATATGGTAGATCAAGAGAGGTGAGTACCGCATTATAAATCGCCCATGCCTCCGCCGTGAAGATGGAGGCATATGGGGGCAGCCTATACATAAGCTCTATCCTTGGCCGGGGTGAGTAGCACGCGGCACCCACATAATTCCCGCCGTCTGTCTTAGACCCGTCCGTATAAAATACCAAGGAGTCTTTAGGTAAGGGCTAAATGACTGTTCAAACTGTTGGAGTAACTAAAATGCTTTCGCACTTTCTTTGATTTATATTCCTTCTTATCGCCATACTTCCTTTGTATTACATTCAGGTGTGTTTACGAACTCACGTCGCACCACATATTGTAATTGCGTGCGACGTTCTATGTATGTATGTATGTTGAGTGGTCGCGTTCCTGCACGATCACGTTCAGTTAGTTAGACTCGTAGTTTCAGAGAGTATAGTCGATACAAATAAAGTGTTAAGCTTGCAAATGAAATTCACTTTCTTTTACTGGTCCCTCGCCTTACAACCTATCTCCAACAAGTTATGGGCCCAGGACGTTCGGTTCGGGTGAGAGACTCGTAGAATCCGAAGGTTAGAGTGAATCGTGCAATTGTCGCGAGTGTAGCCGCTGGAGTTACGCGCGAGGTGTACTTACACGTGGCATTAAGAAAATCGACGAACATGGCGGAAGAGATTTCCGTGAAGACCATCGGCAAGTTGAACGGCAAGAATTTTCAGTGTTGGAAATTTCAAGTGACCGCAGCGTTGCAAGCTTACGGCATCTATGATGTCGTGATTGGAAAAAAAGTAAAGCCGACGGACTTGACGACCGCGGAAAGGAAGAGTTGGACAAGAGAAGACGCAAAAGCGAAATTCATCCTGTCTTCGTCCATCGAGGAAGAGCAAATGAGTTGCCTAATCACCTGCGAGACATCTCACGAGATGTGGATCAAGCTGAGCGCTATTTATGAGCAAAAGTCAGCGAACAATAAGTTAATTCTAACGCAAAACTTTCATGAATACCGGATGAGCCCGAGCGATTCGGCAATACAGCACGTGGCAAAAGTGCAAAATATGGCGGCTCAGTTAGCCGATCTCGGTGAACGCATGTCTGATGTGGCCATAATGGCGAAGATATTAGCCAGCCTTCCTACAAAGTACAATCCTCTGAAAACAGCCTGGGACAGCGTCACGATATCGGAGCAAACCATCTCAAATCTGCAGGAAAGATTGCTCAAAGAAGAGGCTCGATTAGCCTATGACGACGAGACCGCAAACGCACTTGCTGCGTTGAGTGTACAGAAGAAACACAAAGGAAAATATTCGTCTCAAGGCAACACACAGATAGGTCAGACGAAAGACAAGAGCGAGGTTGAATGTTATTTCTGCCACAGAAAAGTACATTTCGCCCGACAATGTAGGTATAAGAAAAAAAACGCTAGTCAGAAGCCCGAGAAGTCCGGACAGCCTTCTCAAAACTGTGCTTTTGTTTCCACAGTCAATAAACAATGTGATGAAACTCAACCGTCGGTGCCTGCCAACCAAATAAAAGCGTTGCTCAGTTTTGATTCGAGTGAAGTGTGGTTAATGGACAGCGGAGCGTCCAGGCATATTACCTACAGACGAGAGTGGCTTGAAAATTATGAGCCAGTTACGGGAGAAGAAATACGGCTCGGAGACAACGGTGTCTGTGCAGTGCGTGGGACAGGTACGGTGAGTGTTCAAAAATTGGTGGACAGTCAGTGGTTCCCGTCAGTGATCGAAGATGTGTTATTTGTCCCGGAGCACCTCTAAAGGCTTTAATGTCACGTTTCGAGGACAAAGTGTTTCAATTTTAAAGGAAGACACAATTGTCGCTCAGGGTGTAAAGCAAGAAAACGGAGTGTTCAGGATGTTCTTTAAGACGTCGGAAGCCGACGGTGCCGTCAAGGAGGTCAACCTCTCGACTGCAAGCCTGAGAGTTTGGCATGAGAGGCTAGGACACGTGAACAGCCGTACCGTGTGTGACATGGTGAAAAAGGGAGTAGTGAAAGGCGTGAAGTTGAGGAACACGCAAGATTTCTTTTGCCAAGCGTGCCAAATGGGTAAGCTACATCGATCCTCTTTTAATTCGACAGAAGAAAAGAAGACACTGCCAGGAGAATTCATCCATTCCGACATTTGTGGGCCAATGTCGGTGGAGTCTCTTAGAGGAGCGAAGTATTTCCTCTCTTTTGTGGACGATGCATCGGGTTATCGGCAAGTTTACTTTCTGAGACACAAGTCTGATACTGTCGAATATTTTAAACAGTTCGAGTGTCTAGTACACAACCAGTTTGGACGGAA
This sequence comes from Leptothorax acervorum, assembly GCA_035220615.1. NCBI lineage: Eukaryota > Metazoa > Arthropoda > Insecta > Hymenoptera > Formicidae > Leptothorax > Leptothorax acervorum. The sequence goes on along the minus strand of JASTWQ010000157.1, from coordinate 248,582 downwards.
GATGAAAGTGCTACGCACCGATAATGGCACCGAATATTGTAATCGTGATATGAAGAGACTCTTGGCGAGCAAGGGTATACGCCACGAAACTACTGCACCAGGTACTCCCGAGCAAAATGGGAAAGCTGAGAGAGAGAATCGCACCATCGTCGAGAGCGCCAGGACGATTCTTGAGGCGAAAAATTCACCAAAGGTACTTTGGGCAGAGGCGGTGAACACCGCTGTTTACGTTTTGAATAGAACCTCTTCAACCGGCAACAATCTGGCAACTCCTTACGAAATCTGGCATGGCAACAAGCCTGACGTAGCGCATTTGCGTGTTTTCGGATCAGATGCATATACTTACGTGGACAGGCAGTTCCGAGGGAAATTTGACTCCAAAGCAGAAAAAGGAATCTTAGTGGGGTACGAAGGCGATTCGTCAAACTACCGTATTTACTACCCACAGAAGAGGACAGTGTTGGTCTCGAAACACGTCAAATTTAATGAAGAGAATTCACCCACAGTGGAACTTAAAAATACACAAGAAGAAGAAGAAAAGCTGAAGTTTCAGGCGAACCACAAAGACATGCAAGATTTAGGAGAGCAGAAAGGAGACACGCCAGGTGTACCAGATAGAGTCACTGCCGGAGAGCGGAGTGCAGTTAGCCCGGGAGGTCAATCAGTGGCGAGCCAACGGGAATTGAGGGACAGAAGCAACATTAAACCACCCTTCAGATTAGAAGTCAACGTGGCGGAACACATCCCAAAAACTTTCAAAGAAGCCATAAGCGGATCAGACGGCAATAAGTGGTCGCAAGCTATCGCTGAAGAGCTGGAAGCACATCGAAGGAACGGAACGTGGATTCTGGTGCCGCGAAAAGGCGTCAAGACACCCGTTGATTTGAAGTGGGTATTCAAAATTTTGTACGACACCGCAGGAAATATTTGTCGTTACAAAGCGCGGTTGTGCGCGAGAGGTTTTCGCCAGCGAGAAGGAGTGGATTATTCAGAAACCTTTTCACCAGTTGTCCGTTACGACTCCCTGCGAGTTTTCTATCCATGGTAACACAACAAGGTTTAAAAATGTTACAATTCGATGTGAAGACCGCCTTTCTTCACGGTGACCTCATTGAAGAGATTTTTATGGAGGTACCAGAAGGTCTGTATGTCGACGGTGATAAAGGTGATGTGATCTGTTTGTTACAAAAGTCGTTATACGGTTTAAAACAAGCACCACGGTGCTGGAACGATAAATTCACAGATTTCCTCGCACAATTCGGTTTCGTACAGTGTAATTCCGATATATGTATTTTTATCGGTCAAGTAGAGAATGAGATAGTGTATTTAGCGTTATTTATAAACGACGGACTGATTGCTTCGAAAAATAAGACTGCTTTAGAGTTAGTATTAAGTAAGTTGAGTGACAAATTCGAGATAACGACAGGAAACGGTAAAAGCTTTGTAGGGGTACAAATAGAGAGAGACAAAGTTAACAAAACAATGTTTATCCACCAAGAAGCCTACGCGCTTCAGATCTTGAATAGATTTAATATGAGCGAGGCCAAGCCTGTGAGTGTCCCAGCTGATGTTCATGTCTGTCTGAAACCAACAGAAGACAAAAACAGTCGCTTAGCAGTTCTTTTCGCGAAGTAGTTGGCTCACTCATGTTTTTGGCCGTGGTGACGCGCCCAGACCTGGCCTACGCTGTTAACAATGTTAGCAAATACCTTGCCGATCCTAATGAAAGCCATTGGCAAGCTGTCAAGCGCATTCTCAAGTATTTAAAAGGCACTACGCGTTTAGGCATAGTTTATAGAGCTGGTGGGAACGAGTCTCAGTTGATAGGTTTCGCGGATGCCGACTATGCTGGAGACGTCGAGACGAGAAGGTCTACTACCGGTTATGCCTTCTGCTTTGCAAACGGTATAATTACTTGGCGTTCGAAAAGGCAACCATTAGTCACGTCTAGTCGAGCGTGGCTTAGCAGCCAGCGCACCGGTTTGCTATGCTAGAGGTCTCGGGTTCGATTCCCGGTAGGACCTAGAAATTTTCGCTCGTGCTCCCTCTCAGAAGGCAATGGCAAACCACTGAGAGTATTCTTGCCAAGAAAAAGCCTCTCGATTTAGCCGTTCGGAATCGGCGTAAAACAGTAGGTCCCATATGCCTGTAGTATCATGATCAGCGTGCGCGCTACAGGCACATGAGAGAGGCTCACTACGCGCTGACAAGCGCTATGGACGCAAGGAAGGAAGTCACGTTAAGCACTACAGAGGCCAAGTACGTGGCTGCGGCCTTGGCGACTCAAGAATGCGTTTGGCTTAGAAGGTTATTGACAGAGCTTGAGTGTGCTAGTGACAAGTCAACTCCGCTGTATATAGACAACCAGAGCGCGATTAAACTTGTGCATAACCCAGAATATCATCAGCGTACAAAACATATCGATATAAAGTTCCACTTTATCAGAGAGAAGGTCAAAGATGGGACAGTCAAAGTCATTTATGTTCCTAGCAAACAACAACGAGCCGATCTGTTTACGAAAGCGTTGCCAAAATGTCATTTCAAATTCTTATATGAAAGTTTAGGTATAGGAGAATCATGCGAAAGCGCTCAAACGGTGAGAGTGTTGGAGTAACTAAAATGCTTTCGCACTTTCTTTGATTTATATTCCTTCTTATCGCCATACTTCCTTTGTATTACATTCAGGTGTGTTTACGAACTCACGTCGCACCACATATTGTAATTGCGTGCGACGTTCTATGTATGTGTGTATGTTGAGTGGTCGCGTTCCTGCACGATCACGTTCAGTTAGTTAGACTCGTAGTTTCAGAGAGTATAGTCAATACAAATAAAGTGTTAAGCTTGCAAATGAAATTCACTTTTTTTTACTGGTCCCTCGCCTTACAACCTATCTCCAACACAAACATTGCTTGTACAGCAGCCCTAGGAACTTGTTCCACTGTCTCCAGCCATTCAGGCATGGGAGAGCGAACTGAGGGGGACAAGAAACCTGAGAAATACGAAAATTGAAACATCGGCGGACAAATTGAAACTCTGACGTAGGGCGTAAACTGGTAGGCCCGAGTAAACACCTCCGCGAGCGGAAACTTTTTCCGAATGTACAGGGCCCCTTCTGGGTCATCCCGAATAGCGTCAGTGATCCTGTGCAGACCCGCGATGACCGGGTGCTCCTCAATTGACATTGTTTTAAGAAGGTATCTTGTGGCTAAAAACTTTAACCTGTATTTAAGGGGGGCTTCCTTTGCTTCAGCGAACATTGTGTTGATCGGTGTGGAGATCCAATATCCCATGCTAGCCCTGATCGCCTTGTTCTGAATGATTTCCAGTCTTCGGAATTTCTTGGTGTTGCTCCTAAGCGAAAAAATGTGTGACGCGTATTCCAAGGATCCGCGTAGGACGGCTCGGTAGATGGTTAGGAGAAGTTGGGGGTGCGAGCCCCACCACACACCCCGAAGGGAAGAGATGATGTTGGCCACATCCCCCGCCTTTTTTATTAGCAAATCCATGTGTGCATCGCCTCTCATTTAGGGGTCAAGCATGACTCCAAGAAATCTCACCGTGTCCGAGGGAGATATACGTACTCCCTCGTACACTATCGCGCCATCAAATTTGGATTCGGCTTTGCTCTTAGAGAACAACATTAGCCGTGTCTTACTCGGGGAGATCTCCAAGCCCCGATCCCGCAGGAAAATTCCCAAGGCGGCCAAGGATCCCTCCAGAGCTCTGACCGCCCTCTCCACATTTTTGTCGGCTATGTAAATGACGATGTCGTCCGCAAACTGTAGAATTTTGATGCCCGGGGGGAGAACCGAGCCAATGTTTCTCAGATAAAAGTTGAATAGGAAAGGGCTGAAGACCGATCCCTGAGGCGTGCCCTTGTGGGATAAACCTACCGGTGTCAGTTTTCCGTCGACAACAAACTGCACTCTTCTTTCCGATATCAGGTTCTGCAAGAACCTGCATATTTTTCCAGGGAAGCCGACCTCCCTCATTTCTTGCACCGCGATCTCCGGGATAACGTTATCAAATGCCGCCTTTACGTCAATGAAAAGGGCGGCTGTAGTTTTGCGCTTTAGATTTTTTCCGTGGATAGCTGAGGCCAAGATGGTCAGGTTATCCGAGCATGAGCGAAACTTTCGGAAACCATACTGGAAAACCGGAACGATGTTAAGGCCAGTGCTATGCGATTCGACTGTCCAATGAATCCTTGCAAGGATCATTTTCTCCAATAGCTTCAGTATACACGAGGTGAGTTCTGTGGCCCGGACCAACGCCCCCGGACAGTCAGCTTGCGACTAACTCGCGCCGGTCTCGCGCAACCCGAAAGATCTCGCTCGATAAAGCTCGGATGAACTCGGCCGTCGCAGGGCCGCATTAAATGGGAAGACACCCCTCAACAGTGGTAAATATGGAATTTTAAGGGATTTTGTTTATGGGATTAATGTGAAAAATAATCACATCAATAATAAAAATAATCGTCAGTTTATAACTGAAAATTAGAGACCCTTTACTATAGAGACTGGCCAACTTAAGGAATGTGCCCAGAAAATGGCGGCGATAAATACGTGAACTCGATATGTGTGTGCGCGTGTGTGTGTCGATGTGTGTCGTATGTGTGATCAATCCAGCGTTCCTTATTGGCGCAGTCATTTTCTGGCCACAGCACCAATCACGTGGAATCCTCAAATGGCCAGTCTCTAGTAAACTGAAAATGACATCGCAGTGACATCACATCATAACGTCAATATTAGGTTATTTCGCAAAAAAATCGGTTATTTTGGCGACATATGACAAAAAATTACCAGTTTGGAACATCAAAATGGCGTCTGCTTGCTACCTGGGTAGATATCATGATGTTTCATATTGCTCTACTAATATTTTACAATACCCATTTTTCCTCTAAACAGTTTACTTACTAAGTTTATTGTAGCTTTCTCAGTACTTCACTTTTTGCTTGGTCGCACATGTAATAAGAAGAACATGCAATAGAAGAAGTAAAAGATACAAAAATAAAAAAAGGCTTAAGTGTGTGTGTACACTTCTGTCTTCTATTTATTGTTTCCAATGCTAACATTGTTTGTTCTCCGTATGATAAGCCGCAAATCCACTTAGTCATTATGTTTTCTTTTTTTTTCAGTACATAATACGTCAAGAACTGATTTATCTAAGTGCAAGCTGTCTCAACTAGGAACTGAGTATAAAGGTTTTATTACGACAACTGTTGGTGGTTTCCGTTGTCAATTATGGACAGCCCAACGACCACGTCACGAAGTTAGTTTATGGCATAAATCTGTATTCTGTGAGAGTTAGGACATTTTAGAACACGAGCCAAAGGACCCTACATTAAAATCAATGGAATATGGCTTTCGGTCAAATTGGCTGAATTTTTGATATGTTTTAGTTTAAACCATTCTGATCAAAAGTCTCAATGGACACAACCCTCGAAAATGGACAGTTTTAGCGCTATTGTCCTTTAGAACGTTACCTTAGTACGTATCCGACTAATGATACAGGAAATGTTTCCTTACACTTCAGAAGTGTATTAAATGTTTATATATGTATATGTGTAATATATGTAGATCCTTGACACACACACATAAAAACTGAATGTACAGAACGTCAAGAAAGGTCACTGTTATTGTAGAGGGATGACAAGTTTTTTTTTATATAAGAAAGAAAGGGTTTGGAGTTGCTAAATACCGTGGAAGTAACGAGCCACAAGGTTTTTATTTCTGCTTATATTTAACTCTTAAATGGTTATTACTGCATTTGCCAAAGTGGTGCAAGAACCCTTGGCAATTGTGCACATATAGCTAGTGTATTATGGTTCCTTTGTTATGCACGTCATCAGCCTAACATTAAATATGGACAGATGGATTATCGCTCATTTAGCAAGAGAAATAGTACGGGCTGAAATGACCTGCGGCGTCCCGCAGGGCACAAGGATCAGTCTAAGGTCTATTGCTTTGGATCATTTATATGATTGTATATTGACACTTAGTCTTCCTAGAGACTGTCACATTAGGGGCTTTGCGGATGATACCAATCTTTTGATCGGAGGATTCTCGGAGGAGGATGTTGTTCGGCGTGCAAGTATTGCGGTTGAATTATCGCGTTTTCTACTGGGAAAACTAGTGCAACACTGGTGCACACTGAGTGCAATTTTATTGTTGTAATATAAAAATCAGTTTACATATTTTCAGTGTTTAATGTTACTGTGTATAATTTGACAAATTTTTGCCAGTGGAACATTAAACACTAAAAATATGTGTAAAAATATGTGATGTTGATTTTTATATTACAATAATATAATTGCACTTAGTGTGCACCAGTGTTGCACTAGTTTTCCCAGTAGAAAACGCTATTAGTGACCAGAGCTATACGACAATTGGGATTGATTATATCTCCTGTAAAATCGCAGATGATAGTGTTTCGTGATAAGAGAGCAGTTAGTAAGGAAGTTATCTTGGATGTTTGTGGGAGAGAGATTAAATCCACAATATCGTTTAAATGTCTTGATTTAATGGTAGACGATAAATGAAAGTTCACGCTTCACTTGCAGATGGCAGCCGAGAAGGCGGAAAGAGTTATGAGCGTTCTGTGCAGGCTGATGCTCAATCTTAGAGGTCCTATGGAAATTAAAAGAAGATTATACGCTAACGTGGTTCATTCTATTTTATTATACGGTGCTCTTGTATGGGCCCGGGACGATGTGCTGACCATGAAGAACTTGAAACCGATCTACAGGATCCAGAGAAAACTAGCGATCCGGGTAGTTGCAGGATACCGGACCATATCGTTTGAAGCAGCTACACTACTAGCTAGAATTCCACCTTTTGATATTCTAGCGAGAAATAGAGAGTACACATATAGGTCCATTCAAGACTTGGAAAAGAGACACAAATGTTAACTAACGGATAGGGCTAAGAAGTAAGAATACTATTAGAAAAAAAGGTAAAGAGATAGCACTTAACATGTGAAGGAATCATTTATTAGAGCTGGTTGGAAATGACCATAAGGCAAGAAAACTGCTAATGCCTATCTACGATTCCCGGATAAATAGGCCATTTGGCAGTCTAGACTATAGAATGACTCAAGTTTTATTTGAGCATAGATGTTTCAATAAATATCTACGCAAGATAGTTAAGGCCTCTAGCCCGGCTTGTGCTCACTGCTTGGGCAATGTGATTGATAGTGCAGCACATACCTTGCTGGAGTTGGACACTCCAGGCTGGATGTCTGGGAGGTACATTGCACAGCATTAGAAGAGGATCTCGGCATAGCGCTACGAGAGAAGGAAACTATTATAGAGCAGATAGTGAATAGTGAGATCAAATGGAAAAAGATCTCCGCGTTTGTCGAAGATATAATGCTGAAAAAAGAAGATGCGGAGAGAGTTAGGCCTCCTCTTCCGCCAGGACTTAGTCTCGGCTATTTAGGTTTAAATCCAACTTAATTCAATGGGACTTAGAGTGTGATATATGTATATACATTTTTTGTTTTTCGTTTTTGTCACCCGTCTTGGAAGGTATCCCGTAAAGAGATTCAGGCTCTGGAGAGGTGCTGGAAGTCATACTGCGTGTGTTCCCAGCTTCCCTCCTCAAGGAGAAATGAAGGCAGAAGCGGAAGAGGGGGGTTTTTTAGTGGGATCTGTCCGAGTTGGCGTCCAATTCGGCGGATCGAATCCCACACTCCCCCGGGTAGACCGAGTTCCGGAGGGTTTTTTTTGAAGATTTTCCCCCTTCGCAAAAAAAAACATTAATTATATCAAAGATCATTTATTAGACTTAACTTTAGATGCAGCCCAAAGATACCATCCGTTATAAAAACTGAACATAAAAAGTTAAGAAGAATCACTGTCATGTAGGGAAATAAGTAGTTTTTTATATGAGAAAGAGAGGGTTTGGAGTCGCTAAATACCGTGGGAGTATTTCACGGGGTCTTTATCTCTGCTTATAATCAACTCTTAAAAATAATTACCCGCAAGTTATACAAACATCTCACATTCAACATCTTACACGTACACACACTTTATATGTAGATAGATAGATTAATAAATCTCTGAAAACACATTTTACCCCTTTTAACCCCCTTAGAGATTGAATTTCTAAAAATTCCTTCTTAGTGGGTGCTTACGTCATGAGAGCAATACACTCCCCGATTTTCATGTTTCTAGGTTCAGGGGTTTGGGCTGGGCGTTGATGATTGAGAGAGTGAGTGAGTCCGTCAGAACATTTGTTTTTATATATATAGATATTTTGGGAGCGTCCCGTTTGACCACTTTAATATTGACCACGTTGCAATTGACCACGTTGCGATTGACCACGTTGCGATTGACCACCGTCCCGATTAACCACGGTTCCGATTGACCACGGTCCCGATTGACCACCGTCCCGATTGACCACGGTCCCAATTGACCACCGTCCCGATTGACCACGCTCCCGATTGACCACGGTCCCGATTGACCACGGTCCCGATTGACCACGGTCCCGATTGACCACAGTCCCGATTGACCACCGTCCCTATTGATCACGTTGAGATTTGATCAAGCAAGAAGACGCGAGCGGGAGAGAGAGAGAACGCGAAGAGACACGCGAGCGAGCGAGAAGACGCGAGCGGGAGAGAAAGCGCGAACGGTGACGCAGGTGGGTGGGCGGGCGGACAGGTGAGCGGGCGAGCGGGCTTTAGCGCGGTACCCCTCTTCCCGCGAACACCTACATGGGCGGTACCCCTCTCCCCGCGAGCCGCCGCGACCGCGACGCCCCGAAAAACGGCTCTTTCTAGAAAATAATGACACATCGCGCAGTTCTATTGTTCTACCATATGTCGTATGCGATATGCGATATTTGTTTTTAACGAATCGCGAATTGTTTATACATCAAACTCGATCATCGTCTTCGTCTTCGATGACGTGACATGCGATAAGCAAGATACCGTGAAAAAATACACACCCGACTTGCGCGCCAAAAAATCCCCTCCTCCGCGTGATGTCAACTTCTCGTCCCTCGAATTTTCCCCCGCCCCGCTCCTCCCTCGGAACCCCATGGCCCAGATCTCTCATATTATCCCTACTGATAACCGTAAGTATCTGGTTACGTTCTTCTATATCCCCACCCCTCTGGTTAGTTCTTTTCTTCGCAGTTCCCAGTTTCTTTTTTATCCAAATTCTGGGGTCTGGACGTAACAACGTTTATGTTTCCTTGTCTTTCGGTCACTTTACCCCTACTCACATGTGTACAGATTTGGGTCGTCGATGTTTACGTCGATTAGTGTTATCCTCGGTGCTATCGGTATATCGCTTTTATTAACCGAAACGTGTAAAACTATACATCCCGCCCACCAATTAATATCAATTAATTTTTTACATTTGTTGTGTAGAATACATGTCAGTCGTCGGAAGTTTACATAGTAACCCTTCCATCTGCACCTTTATGAGTTTCTATTTATTTTAAAGGTAGTGCATTATTATCTTGAATTAATACTTCGGACTTCCATTTGGTTTTGCCCTGTGGCGAAGTCAAATATTCTCGGTGCCAGCGGTGTCAGAAATTTTGCGTAATTTTTTTAACTAATTGCCAGCGGTCGAGTAGATTAATTAAAACATCTGTCACATCAATATCTGCAATGTTCGTTAATGCTTCGTCGATAAGAAAATGACTCGATGTGAGTGGTTGTAAATCTATAAGAGTGGAAGGCAATTGGCAAATTGGACGCAAATTCATACATGTTTTGATTTGTATTAAAACTGTGGCTAATTCCTCGAACGTTAATAGGGTTTGACCGATAACGCATCTCATATAAAATTTGCAAGATGTTTTACTCCAGCTTCTCATAATCCTCCCATATGGGTTGACAATGGTGGAATAAATCTCCAATCAATATTATTGGAAATGCAAAATTTATCATTTATTTCTTAAACTTTTTCTTTAATTGATTGTCATATTTCGGAAAGCTCATTTTTTGCCCCGACAAAATTAGTTGCGTTGTCGCAAAAAATACGTTGTGGACAACCTCGACGTCCCACAAAGCGTCTGAGAGCTGCTATAAATGCTGCTGAGCTTAGATCACTAACTGCTTCGAGGTGTGTTGCCTTTGTTGCAAAGCAAATGAATAATGATACGTAAGACTTGTTAATCTTTCTACCGCGATCCCAATTTAACAACGTCACAATAGGTCCGGCGAAATCTATTCGACTAAGAAAACGCGCGCGTGAGCGGACGCTTTGAAGTAACTTGATCTGCTGGCAATTATCCCATTATTTGTGGCAATGGTTTGGGACTATTGCGGAAACAAGTCATACAATCATGTACAATTTTCTTAACTATGTTTTTGCCTTTCAATGGCCAATATCTTTCGTGTCGTTTTTGTATAATTACGGAATTACTCAAAATCGACAGGTCCAGACTAAAGCATTCGTGCGCGCAAATTGTTTATGCGCGTAAAAATGCTCAAGTCAGTACGCACTTAATAGTGCTTGTGGACCTACGTGCAACAATCTAGGTACGGTGTTCTCGCTCGATTAATAATTGCGTAAACCTACAGGTGCCTACTGACGAGCATTTTTACGCGCACGAACGATTTGCGCGCGCGAATGCTCGTGTGGACGTGTCATTTTTGGGTAATTACGCAAAAACGACACATTCACACTAGAGCATTCGTGCGTGCAAATTGTTCGTGCCCGTAAAAATGCTCAAGTCAGTACACACCTTACTATCAAATTTACCAGTTAATTTAATTTGTTTTTTAGCCATAAGTCTTGATTTCTCATTTGCAAAATAGCTTGTTTGTACTGGTATGATTAATAATTGATGGGCACGATTAATTTCTTTAATTGACAAATTATTGAATTTATGTTCCTGTTGATTTAATTTAGCATTGGTGACAAATCGAAAAATCCATGTTAAATACGCTCGATTTTTGAAAGAAATGAATTGTTGTTTAATAAGTCTCGAATTATTTGTGATAAATTATTTATGTTTGAGAATATCTACTCGTGAATTTGTAACTTGCTCAGCTTCTATTATTTTTTTTTCTACTTGTGACAAATCTGTTGATTGCTTTCCCTCATGTAAGTAATAATTATTGAAATTCGACAACCAATCGGGAATACTTTCCACCAAAGTTTGCACTGTTTTAAATTCTTAAGACTTATGCCGCGTGAGATTAAATTTGCAGGATTATCTTTGTTTTTCGCATGATGTCAATGATCTGGCGAAAGGACAGATTGAATTTCTGCTGTTCGATTCGATACAAACATTTTTTGACGTGATAGATCGCTAGAAATCCATGCAAACGTTATCGTTGAGTCGCTTCGTATATATTTTATTGAATTCGAATTTAAGGGCTTTCATTACATTTTTATCAATCTAACTAAAACAATAGCTCCACAAAGTTCAAGTTTTTGTAATGTAATGGTCTTATTTTTAATCGGTGCAACTCTTGATTTGGAACAAAGTAAAGCAGAGCTAGAATTGTTATCTTTATCCGTTGTTTGCAAATAGATACATGCCCCGTACAAAATGCATACAGACATGAGCGAATCACATTAGAGTTTGGAATGACACTGCGAGGGACTTGAATAGTATGTATCTCTCTCAAATCCTCCGCGTATGTATTCCACGCTTGTTGGAGATCGCCGGTCAGTGGATCATCCCACTTCAAGTTCGCTGTCTAAGTTTTTTACATGATCAATTTAGCCCGAATAAAAATAGGACTGATTAAGCCTAAGAAATCGAACAACCTTGAAATCGCCAATATAACTTCTTGCTTTGTTCTACTTGAGCTCGATATTAACTTAATTAAAAATTGTAATATGTCTCGCTCTGATGTCTATTAAGTTAGCATGTCAACATAAGCACAATCACATGAAACGTACGAAGGATTTAGTGCTCTTTATGTGCTAATTTATTGCTTTAATCCTGATTTTATTGCTCCAGTTGTTTAGCAAAAGAAATTATTTTTATGCTAACTTTTAAGAAAGTTAGAATGCCCATTAAAAATAATAATAATAATAAAACATGCGTGGTGTCCCCGCGCGGCAGAAGTAAAAGTTCCGTAACACAAAACTCAATGTCAAAAATTATTTTGTTACATTTTTAAAAACTATATTCTGTTTAATTTCATTCACTGCAATTGGGATCTGACATGGAGGCGTAGCTTAACTCAATGGCGGCTTTATGTAGGCAATTTGGGTTAAGGTATTTTTTAAAGATTATGTTTATAAGTATAATATCAGTGGGAGGTGAAATGGGTGGCCGGAGAGGATAGGTGGTTCGGAAGGGAGGGCTAAGGGAAATGGAGTAAAAGGAAAGGAGGAAGAAGCAAGCTGGTGAAGAATGGAGGAGGTGATAAAGGAACAGCTGCGGAACGTGAGAGAATGGAGGAGACAGGAAAAGTGAAGCGTGAAGAAAGATACGGAGGAAACAACGTGAGGAAAATTTGGAGGTTAGGACAAAACAGGTGGTGACGAGGGGACGGAGAAGAGAGAGGAGGAATTTGACGCAGCGGTGAAGAGGCTCTGCGCAGGCGTAAGTAGCTTACGGTGAAGGGGAGCACACACGAGCTTGAACAGCTGGTGGAAGTGGCCCCTGAAGCACGAAGAGGAGATCGCGGACGCATGTGCGGGCACTCGATTCGAGAAAAGGACGGCAAGGCTGAAACCGGTGATACCGACGGTGGCACGTCACCCGCGAGGCGTGATGAATAGAGAGGGCGCGAATGAGGCACAGCGGGGCGGCGCCGCCGCGGTGATAGCCGGAGATGAGGTGGCAACATGTGCTCGATTGAATGGGGATGAAAAGGAGGTTAAGCGAGTTACACGTGAGGAGGACAGAGTGAGCGGTAAAAGGATAATAGGCAGAGAAGAGACGAGAAGAAAGGTGAGATCGGCGAGGAGAGATCAGGGAAGGAGTGAGGAAAATTCACAAGGAGGACAGAAGACGGGTGAGGAAGAAATAGAAGGAGCGGAGGCGAGAGAAGAGAGGAGGAAAGACGTGAGCGTGAGTGATTGAGAACAGCGGCGGGAGTGCGCGAAAGACGGGAAACAACGAGAAGGAAAGACAATAGAACAGGATGGAAGAGGTGAAGAGGGGAATGAGAGGGCTGAAGCGTGAATTGAGCGAAACGAAGCAAGAGATAAGAGAGATGAGATCAAGGACGGCAAGGATGGAAGAAAGGTTAGACCGGATAGAGAGATTGATGAAGGAGATGAAGGAGGACGGGAAGGAAACGAGGGAAAGCGTGCGAAGGCTGCTGGAAAGGGGAGGTAAGGTGGAGAAAGTAGAGAGAGTGGAGGAGAGTCAGGGGGAAAGGAAGAGCGACAGGACCGAGAAGAGTGAGGTAGCGAAGAGGCCGACGGATGACGGAAAAGGAAGGGAGGCGGAGGTGAAAAGGTGGATAGAGGAGGAGAGTGAGAGAAGGATAAGAGGAAGACGGGAGTGGAAAAGCAGCGCGGGGTGCGAAGGGAACAGCCAAAAGGATAATGTAAGCGTGGAGAGTAGAGAGGAAGGGAAAGAGCATGGAGAGGAAAGCAGCGGAGGGGGAAACTGGTGGGAGGAGGTGGCGAGAGAGGACGAGGAAAGGAGAGCAGATAGGAAGAAGTTGATGACACCAGGAGAAGAGGATAGGAAAATGGAAAGAGAAAACGAGCGCAGAGAAAGAGAAAAAGAAAGTGGAAAGGCACAAAGGGAGAGAACGAGAGATCCGAGTACAGATGGAGATGAGGGGGGAAGCCGAGAAAGGGAGAAAAGAAGCGCGTGGGAGTTAGTGAAGAAAAGGGCAGAAAAAGTAAGAAGTGAGAGAGAAAGAAGAGAAAGAGAGAGAGCACATAGGGAAGAGAAAGAAGAAAGAGAGAGAGCCGAGAAGAGAAAGAGGTCCTTGGTATGGAGCGGAGTGGAAGGAAGGGGACCAGTAGAGAAGAAGGAATTTATAGAGGTAATAGCAGAGCTAGCGTTAGACAGAAAGGCGAAAGTGGGAGAGGTGATTGAGAGAAAAGGAAAAGGAGGAAAGGAAATAACGATAGTGGAAATGGAGGAAGAAGATGACAAAAAGGAGCTGTTCAATAGGAGATGGGAAATAAAGAAGAAGTGGGGAGTAATAGTGGATGAGGAGCTGACGGGAGAGGAGAGGTATAAGAGATGGAGAACAGAGGAAAAGGCAAAAGAGGAAAGACGGAAAGGCAACTCGGCGGTTACAGTGAGTAACAGACTATGGGTAAATGGTAGAGAGATATTTTGGGACGAGGACAGAAAGAAGTGGAGAGAGGGGTGAAGACAATGCAGGGAGGGTAGGAGACGAAGGAGAGCACAGGATGATGGGCCGAACGGGAAGATGACAACGAGAGGAGAGAGAAGGGTGATTGGAGGGAAAAAGAATAGAAGAACTACTAAAGAGGAGGCAGGACAGGTAGAGCGAGAGAATGTCAAGGGTGAAGAAGAGAAGAAGGAGGAGGCGATAAAGGCTGAGGCTGGACGAGGACTAAATGAATGGAGGGAAGTTTGAGAGAGGAGAAGGGAGGGAGAGAGAAATTGGGGAGGGGAGGAGGGAGAAAGGGCGAAATGGTTAGGGTTATGTGACAGACATTGTTTTGTTATGTTTTGCTTTTGTTTTCAGTAGGTATGGTGCAGGAGGAGAGGGATGTATGGCAGGAAGCAAGGAGGTGATGAGGTGGAAAGAGAGGACAGAGGACCATAAAAGAGTGAAGGACAATGAGCTGAAATCAGAAAGGAGGAGAGGGAGAATGAGGCATTGGAGTAGACGATGACAGCGAGACGAAGCGTGAGGAGGGGTGGAGGAAAGACGGGGAATAAAATGGGGAGGGAGAAGGGGGGATGATTGGAGAGGGAGTCCGTGAAGGGGAGGGAAGAAATAGCATGTTAAAGGTCGCATATGGCCAGGCCGGTTCTTAGGGGGTGATAAAGTTTTGTGACGGTTTTGAGAACGTTTCCGTAAAAAACGCTTTTGTAAACCCGCAAGGGAAAACAAATAAACGATTGAATTGAAGTATAATATCAGTGAAATATGCAAATGGGCAGGTACATCATTAAATTTTATATAAATATAATACAACTGACGATTCTATGACGTGCAAACCGGGAAGTAGTCTGCCTACATAGAGTAGTTCAATTTACGGCCACCAGGTCATGGTACTACATGTCCCAATTACAGATACCAATTATAGATATTTCAAGTGATAAAATAGCGCAGGTCGCGACGACTCAGTTGCGCGAGTTGCAAATGTCAAAACGCGATCGACTGTGAGATTTCGCGGAATTTCCGAGATGTTTAGCGCAGATCTATGCCTAACTCATGCGCTGCGAGAACGGAGAATTTGCTTTTCAGAAATCGATCCTATATAAACACGCTGTGAGACTGCTAACGAGGGGCTCCGGAGGAGGGGGGGGGCGAGGATTTCGTGTTTTAAGCTCTCGGTTATTAAAAGTTTTTAATTTATTTTAATAACTATTATTGAAGTGAAACTTCTTTAAGCGCGGGGGGTGATTCGAAACGGAAATGTCACGGAAGTCCGTCACGGAAGTCCGCACGAAAAGTTCAAACTTCTAATGGGAGTGATTCGGTGCGGGCGTGTTACGAAAGTCCGTCACGAAAATCTGTCACGAAAAGTTGAAACTTCTAATGGGAGGGATTCGGTGCGGGTGCGTCATAAAAGTCCGTCACGAAAAGTTGAAACTTCTAATGGGAGTGATTCGGTGCGGGCGCGTCACGAAAGTCTATCACAAAAGTTCGTCACGAAAGTCCTTCACGAAAAGTTCAAACTTGTACTGAGAGTGATTCGGTGCGGGCGCGTCACGAAAGTCTGTCACGAAAATCCGTCACGAAAAGTTTATGGTATCTGAATTAAAGCCTGTGTAATTAACAAATCAAATTTTAACTATAAATTAAATTCAATAAGATAATTATTCGCCAGTGATAAATTAATAAAATGTGAGTAGTCGGCCTGACTGACAGTAATTTTACGACGTTTCGACCCGTACTTTGGATACTTAGTTGATGTTATATTAAAAATTTTTAATTAAAGCCGATGTGCAATTCACAAATAAAAATTGATTTGTAAATTAAAGTCTGTATAATTCACAAATCAAATTTTAATAATTACAAATAAATAAATTAAAAAGAATTTTTTAATCGACTTTAACTGGCAATATTCGATCATCTTTCCAAAATGAACGTTGAAAAACTGCGAGCCGACCGTCAGATTCACACAGCACGTTTTCAGATCAAATCGAGACGATGAATTTGACCATGGATTTTGGTCAATTTAAGTAGTTTTTAATTTATGTTGCGAAAAATATTACCCCAGCCAGGGTACGAACCTGGAACCTCCCGCATTCCGTTCGGGCGTCGTAACCAATTCGACTGCCGGGGCATGTGGTAATATTACCCTGGCTGGGGTAATATTTTTTGCAATATAAATTAAAAACTATTTAAATTGACCAAAATCCATGGTCGAATTCATCGTCTCGATTTGATCTGAAAACGTGCTGTGTGAATCTGACAAATCTGGTCGGCTCGCAGGTTTCAGCGTTTTTTTCGGAAAGATGATTAAATATTGCCAGTTAAAGTCGATTAAAAAATTCTTGTTAATTATCACTGGCGAAATAAATAATGTACTTGTTATTATACCCACACCTTTGACAAAAATATCGGTGTTCCATCTTATTATTGTTTAGAAGTCATCTTGATATGTGTTATTGCGATAAATATTACCACATGCTCCGGTAGTCGAATTGGTTACGACGCCCGAACGGAATGCGGAGGTTCCAGGTTCGTACCCTTGCTGGGGTAATATTTTTCGCAATATAAATTAAAAACTATTTAAATTGACCAAAATCCATGGTCGAATTCATCGTCTCGATTTGATCTGAAAACGTGCGTGTGAATCTGACAAATTTGGTCGGCTCGCAGTTTTTCGACGTTCATTTCGGAAAGATGATTGAATATTGCCAGTTAAAGTCGATTAAAAAATTCTTGTTAATTATCACTGGCGAAATAAATATGTACTTGTTAAATAAATTAAAGCCGATGCAATTTACAACTAAAAATTGATTTGTTAATTAAAGCTTGTGTAATTCACAAATCAGATTTTAATTAAAATTACATTTTATATTTTATAAATTAAAGCCGATGCAATTTACAAATAAAAGTTGATTTGTGAATTAAAGCGTGTGTAATTTAGAAATCAAATTGTAATTATACATAAAAGCCGATGCAATTCACAAATAAAAATTGGTTTGTGAATTAAAGCCATAATTCACAAATCAAATTTTATTAATCATACAAAAATTTGCGTGTGGCCTCCATGCGCGGCAGAAGTGAAACTTCTCAGCTGTGAGGAATAGGATAGTATCTCGTCTGTAGTATCTTAATTAATGCCTATGTAATTCAGAAATCAAATTTTAATTATAAATTAAAGCCGATGCAATTCACAAATAAAAATTGATTTGTGAGTTAAAGCCTATATAATTCAAATCAAATTTTAATTACTTAAAGCCGATGCAATTCACAAATAAAAATTGATTTGTGAATTAAAGCCTGTATAATTTTGAGCCTAATTTTGAGAACGGTATGTTATTTTTTTGTGTTATACGCTGGGCCCTTGGGTCTCATTTTGTGCCAACAAATTGTAGAATTTTTATATAAAACAAATGTCATGAGTTGATGTTTCAAGTAGGTAACGAAAATCTGCATATCTAAAATTATTTTTGTTCTCGGCATAAAATCGTTCGACGGGCCCAACATTAATGCATATACTTTAACTTTGGAGAAGGATTTTGCATTCTGTAAAGCCAATAAAAAGAATAGTGCTTTAAAAGGAAATCGGTAATGTAAAAATTACAGGCGGATTTAGGATCCTCTTAAGCGATATTGATTATTGATCCGATTTATGATGATACCAGGCGACGCTGTTGCCGGGGCCGCGGGCCTTACAGGCATAGAATTACACCCGTAGACAAGACATTCCTCCTCCACTAAGATATGTACAAAGTGGTGAGAAGCTTGCGCGGGAGTTCTCGCCACTTGAGTATAAATAAGCGTAAAAAAATGTCGTGGCGCTCTTTAGCTTGTACGCTCTTTTAGCTTGTAAACTCTATTAGTTCGTACTCCCTTTTAAGTTTTAGGTTTTTCAAGCCTTATCGCTTCTAATTGTTTTAGCTCGGTGACTATTCAATTTTGTCTTAATTCTTGGGCCATTACAACTTTATAAGTTTTGCCAAATTCTCATTTATTTCATTAAAATCTCGAATCCAATAAACACTTGTAGTACGGGAGCGTCTTTCAATAAAGGTAATTCTTTAAGGTTAAATCCTGAAATCTATTTGTTTAAAAACACCCCACCATTTCCTAGAATACGTATCCAGATCTATCGCTGCCAAAAAATGTGGCAACAGGAAATTCATACTAAATCCTATTCCTATGCCTAGGAAAAAGAACTCAGTTTAAAAGAATTAAATACCAGATCAGAAAATCCAATCTAACCAGGATATCGTCCCGTTTTTCCTAAAATTAAAGGAACTAGAAACCGAAATTCAAAGTCATCCAATTCAAGTAGTTCCAAGTTATAAGCTTATTCTCTTAGATTTCGAAGTTGATTACCCTAATTTTAATTCAATTAATAAATCTGATCCTCGTTATAAGGTTTATAAATTACGACATCTTTTTGGCCTAGAGTAATTACACAACCTAGTTCAAATCCCGGGTAAAGTACTTGAATGTATTGATCCAAAAACATACGCGGTAAATTCTCTTAAGTCAGTTCGTGGTATAATTATGTGCTCTCAATATACAGGAGTTTAAATTTCGGTGCGCTACTTTTTACGCCGAAAACAACGCCAAAGTGTACGTCATACAAAAGATAAGTGCCAAAAGTAATGACGATTTCAGTACTCTCGTAAGTTTGGTAGTTAGTGCTTGCAATCCCGCAAAATGGGATCCCGCAAAAATGCGGGATTCCACGCTATTTTTTAATCCCGCAAATATAAAATTATACTTGCGGGATTCCGCGGGATTTGCGGGACTGCGACGACTGATTTCCCAGTCAGAAAGTTGGAATCAAAATTCGAAATGTATAAGGAAAAATTGATTAAAAATATACATAATATGTAGAAAAAAAATAGATTTTCTTTACATATAATTGAATTAGTTTCTTTCTAAATAAAATTTTTTTTTCTCATGAGACGTTCTGTAATTAGTAAAATATATTATAAAAATATATCAATAATATGCTTGTCTCTTGATTTATTTTAATAGCGCAAAATTTATTTGTTGCTTATGTAGCTAACAAGTTTATATTTTATTATATAAAACAATTAATTAAAGAAAGTTTTTACTAAACACATCACTTTGAGCGTATAACGATTATCTCAAGCCGTTCATACGTGCAATTACGTACATTCATAGTAATATATTTTAACATTTTAAGTAACTATCGGAGCAAGTGCATCAGCTGCGGATAGCATTATTAGCATTCGCATGATTAACTAAATCTTCTTTTTATCCGCGTAATGGGAGGCGAGAGGAAGAGAGAGAAAGAGGGCGAGTCGCGAAACTTTTTGAACGATTTTCTCCACTCCACTCCGTCCGTCGTCTGTCAGTTGTTCGAGCGTTGCGTCCTCGCGTCGTCAGACTTTTGTCAGTTTTGTTTTGTCTAAACGTAAATATCCCACTACTGCTTCGTCTCTTATGACAAAGATCAGACGCACGCGAGTGACGCGAGTTTAATATTATTTTATTAGTACTACTTGTGAAAGAAAAATGTCTAATGAAGAATGGAGTAGTTTAATGTGCGTTGATGAGAATGATGAGACAGTAGCCACTGATAAGACGGTAACAGTTTGGACATATTTTAAAAAAGAGAAAAATTCAGAAAACGCTAAATGCCTACTGTGTACTGCAGTTTTAAAATTAAGTCAACGATCAAGAAAAGGGTAATTATTTATTCACAATTTATGTATACGCTATTTACATTATGTATATCCGTATAATTATCTCAATTTTCAAAAAAATGCAATATAGGTTAGTGACGCACCTGAAGAGCAAACATTATATAGATGTGAAGTCAAAAGCAGCGTTATCACGTGAGAGTCAACAAAATGTGTCACAGACAATTCGTCAAGCATCCACACCTTCTACTTCGTCGACTACCCCGTCTAACAATGATGTCGAAAATGCCATACCAAAAAAAAAGGTCAAAATAAGTGATTACTTTTTAAAAGAAAATTCTCTGGAAGTAATAATATCACGAATGACTGCCAAAGATGGTTTTTCTTTTAATTCCTTTTGCAAATCTTTAGATTTGAGGAATTTGTTTATGAAAAGTGGCCATAAACTTCCATCATCTCCAAACACAATAAGGTCTATAGTTATTACATTCTCAGATTCTGTAAAAGCCAATATAATAAACGAAATCACAAAACTTCAAGTGCAGAACCAAAAATTCTCATTAACATTCGATGAGTGGACATCTCGAAAGAACCGGAGATACTTAAACATAAATCTACACTATAACAAAAAGCATTGTAATCTTGGATTGGTCAGAATCCAAGGTTCTTGTTCAGCAGAGCATTGCGTGAGAATGGTTGAAGAGCGTCTTACGAACTTTAATCTAACCATTAAAGATGATGTTGTTGCTATAACCACCGATGGAGCGAGCGTGATGATGAAAGTTGGGAGGCTTATACCATGTTATCAACAACTTTGTTATGCTCATGGCATACAGCTTGCTATTATTGATGTTTTGTACAAAAATTTTACAGCAAGTGAAGATGAGAAGCAAGAAGCAATTCAAGAAATCTGTAACACCGTTCAATCTGAGATATCTGACGATGACGATGACGATGACGAAGAAGGTGGTTTGACAGTAAATTATATTCCTCCATCCATAGAAGTTGCTCCAAATTATAGAGATCTTATTACAAAAGTGCGAAAAGTTGTAAAGCTTTTTAGAAAATCACCTACAAAAAATGATGTTATTTTGCAGAAATATGTTCAAGAACAACACGGTAAAAGATTAGAATTAATTCTAGATTGTAAGACTCGCTGGAATAGCCTGCTAAACATGTTAGAACGCTTTATAATGTTAGATTATGTATAAGTAAATCTTTGATCGATTTAGGAATCGGAAATCCGATTCACAGAAGAAGAATGGTCCATTATAAATGACTTGAAGATCTCTCTGGAACCAATAAAATTAGGAGTCGAGGTATTGTGCAGAAGAGATGCAACTCTTATTACAGCGGACACAACATTGCGTTTTATACTAGAAAAACTAGATAAGCAGTCCACTCCTCTGAGCACTAACTTAGCCGTGGCACTTCGTCGTAGGATTGGGCAACGCCGTACTGACGTAACTGGTATATTGTTATATTTGCAAAATCCGAATAAATTTAAAAATGATCTAAAAAATCCGAAAAGTAGTACATTTGTAATGCCTAAAAAAATAACGATACGCAAAGAAATAAAAAACCTATTACAAAGAGTTTTAAATAATCAACACGGAGAAATTATTCTAAGTACGTCCGATACTGATTTATATTTTAATCATTCCGACGAAGACCAAGATGAACCTGCCCCTCCTATTCTGTCTTTAGAGGAAGAGTTAGAGATGAAATTGCAGAATGAATACTCCGAAGTAACCGAATCGAAGGGTCTTTCTAAAAATATAGAAAACATATTAAAGAAAGAAATGAGCGCTTTCGAAAATGAGGATACTAAAGGCAAATATCTTCGTATTGCATATGAATATCTACTAACAATTCCACCGACAAGCGTAGAAGCAGAGCGAGCATTTTCGGCTGCAGGATATTTATGTAGTGATCTGAGAACCAGCTTGGAGGATGAAACCATTAATAGTCTTTGCTTTTTAAGATCATATTTCCAAAATTCTACATCATAAAAAAATTACAAGTTCGATAATTTGATTAATTAAAAAATTATTTCTTACTTTAATAAATTTGTAACTTTAATTTCTTAAATTAAATAATTTTCTATTTTTTATTTTATATTGAACATTTAATAATACTAACTTACTAGGTTCAACTCAAAGCTTAATTTTTATATTATAAATCGGTCTTAAACATTTTTGTGCAATTTTGAAATTAATTTAATGTATCGGAAATCGGAACTGTGAACAGTGAAACTGTCGGATAAATAATATATTTTGTTTTATTATAGTACAATTATGTTTTATTTTAACTATGTTTAGTTTTGTATGAAAAATTAATATTGTTTTCAGTTAATTATCTACAGATTAAATATTTTGTTCGTTTATGCCGATACGTTTTATCTATTTCTTTATATCACATTATTCGCATTGAAAAATGTTATTAATAATGTATAATACATTATGTACCATGTATCTTATAATATTTTTGACAACCTACTTATTAATGTTATTATATTATAAAGTAATGTGTAACAATATAAAACAAGATCTCAATAATGTTTACATGTTAAATAATTATATTTATCTGAATAAAGTTAATTATTTATGTAAAAAATATTATTTTCTTAAGACATTGCCAAATCTCGCGGGATCCCGCGGGATCCCGTGGGATTGAAAACAATCTCGCATTAATCCCGCGGGACTGAAAACGGCGCGGGATTGCAAGCTTTAGCCTTCTCCCCTCAACCCTGAGCTTTGATAGCTCTTTATTCCACCAAGAAATCTTGGTTGAGGCGTTCTTCAGCTTCAGTGGGCAATTCACTTCAAAGGATTCACTGATGGCATCATTCATAAAGTCTGACGCCAATTCCAGGTCCTTCTTTGTGTGAAATCTTGACGGGGCGTTTCTTACAAGGGAACTACCACAAATGTCCGGCTCCGATTTGAATTTCCTTTAAGTATGTTGTTAAACACAAAAATCCAGAAAACACCATTTTTTTATAGGCGCTCTAATTTATGTTTAGGGGGTGAAACACCTCTTCGAAAAAATCGGTTTTTCTCTTTCGGGCCGAATATCTCCGAAACTATAAGAGATAGAAAAGTTTTCCAAAATGGAAATTAAATGGCTTCAAAAGTACTTTAAAATAATAACAAAATAATTTTTTTATTTCTTTTATTTTTAAATATACCCCCGCCACCAATAAATTTTTTTCAAAATTTAAAAATTTTTTTATCATTAAATAAGAGGTTATTTTTTTACGAATTCAACCATGTATGATAAAGTTATGTTACAATAAACCATTTTCAAAAATTAATTACAAACGCCTTGAAATCTGGTAAAATGACATCAGGTATATACTTCCGTTTATAACTATTTTATATTTTATTTAACAATCTAATAAGAGTTATAAAAGAGCTATTAAATTAACATTTATATTTCTTACAGATCATTTTAGAATGATCAGGTTAGAAGAAGCTTATTTTCCAAACATTGGTTCTAGTAGCGTTCTTCTTATCGATTCCTGGACTGGACATTGCCCTAATATCATTTCGGATTTAACACCTCCAGGAGAATCTATTACTACTATGATAATACCGAAAGGCACTACAGGAAAAATACAACCATTAGATGTTTATGGATTTAGAATTTGGAAAAATTTTGCTAAAAGGTTTTCAGATACTGTCTTACTATTGGAAAGTAATATAAATTTGCATGAACGAAATAATATAATAAAATTGCAATCTCTGATACATAATCAATTGTCATCCCCACGATATCACAACTTATTTAAATATTCGTGGTTTAAAAGTGGTTATACGAACGAAAGACCAGAAGAATTTGAAAATCCAGTACAATTTAGTTTGTATGACAGTTCAACAACATGTGATATCGAAGGTTGTGATAATATAGCTGTAGTAAGATGTTCTTGGTGCAAGAATTCATTATGTTTGAAACATTTTTTCGTCGAATATCATTATTGTAATGTGTATAATGAGTAAAAAATACAAAGTGTAGCGCTGCGACATAAATATATAGTGATTTTTTTGCTCATTTCTCAAAGATTTAATTTTGTAAAATAGTTTTATTATAAATGAATAAATTTTGAATAAAATTGTCTACAATCTTTATTTATAGAAAAACGTAAATGTCAAAGAAATAATAACAAGGCTGGGGGTATTTTAAAAATTATTACATTTTTAAAAAACCTAAATATATATTATATACATATGTACAATTATAAAGCATATAGAAAACTATAAAAATTTTACTTACAACATTTCTTATATATCTTATTGTTTCGACAATAATTACTTACGCACATAGTACCGGATGAGCATGGATAGCGTATGTACAGAGGCGTTTGTAATTAATTCTTGAAAATGGTTTATCGTAACATAACTTTATCATATATGGTTGAATTCGTAAAAAAATAACCTTTTATTTGGTGATAAAAAAATTTTAAAATTTTGAAAAAATGTATTGGTGGCGGGGGTATATTTAAAAATAAAAGAAATAAAAAAATTATTATTTTATTATTTCAAAGTACTTTTGAAGCCATTTAATTTCCATATTGGAAAACTTTTCTATCTCTTATAGTTTCGGAGATATTCGGCCCGAAAGAAAAAAACCGATTTTTTCGAAGGGGTGTTTCACCCCCTAAAGATGAATTAGAGCGCCTATAAAAAAATAGGTGTCTTCTGGATTTTTGTGTTTAACAACATACTTAAAGGAAATTCAAATCGGAGCCGGACAGTTGTGGTAGTTCCCTTGTTAGCCAACTCGTCAAGTCGATTCGAAAACCCTCCCAATTTGTTTTCCTGGGGTTTCTCCCCCACTTATCTTTTTTTTGCACTTGCACAAGGTCAAAACGGATCTGTCTGTGGTCGGATCCTAAAGGTTCATTTGAGACCCTCCATCCCGCCACCAGATCCACCATGCCCCTTGTGCATAAGGTGATGTCTATCACTTTCTGTCTTCTAGAGTCCTGGAAAGTTGGTTCCGTTCCTTTAATTAGAATTCGCAAATCAGTGTTTATTACAAAATTGAGTAAACTTTCTCCTCTCGGGTTTATGTCGGTGCTTCCCTACACTAGATGGTGGGAATTTGCATCACACCCCAAGAGTAGGTCTAGCCCTTTCTCTCTCGCATAAGCCACTAATTCTATCATGTTCCTCTGAAGGGGCAGTTCTTCCGAGTCGTAGGGCATGTAAACAGACCCTACTATCAGATCCCTAATCTCTCCATCAACCATCTTCAGTTTCAGTTTTAGAGCGACTAGGTCGCCGTCACTGAATTGCCTTAGTAGACAAGCGTCCAGTCCTTTTACTACAATGCAGGCTCTCGGTCGGTCCGCATTGTCGGCTTTGAACAACTTACCACAGCCACCTAGGCCCTTAATGTGGCCTTTGATGAGCCATGGTTCCTGGATAAGGAATGAGTGCTTTGTGTGCATTTCAGCTGCGCACTTGGCTAATACTGCCGAGGCGCTTTTGCTGTGATGCAAGTTAATTTGTATGAAGGGAATACCCGAGCCCGCCATTTCTAAGCAGTACCCGTTTTATTCGCCTTCTTACTCGGCGCTTCTTCGCAGTCACTTCCAGGCAACTTGACCGTCGCCTGGCCGAGTCCGCAGAAGGGTTTAAAGTTGAGTACTTTAAGAGCTTTCAACGCTCCCTCCCCGATAAGAGCAGCGAAGTGGGTGCTCGTGGCATCCCTACTTTTGCTACCCCTCGCGACCACCCAATCCGCGGCCTGGAGTCCCTTATTTTGCCTGTCAAGTAGCTCTATCGCTTCCTTAACAGGCATCTTGGTGTCCTCCACTTGCACTACAACTTGATGTCGCTTTGGCAGCTCATCGCGCTGCAGCGCACGTAGCCGAACCCCGTTTAAATTTATCTCCGAAGTTAGGCTTCGAAGCCACCCTTCGGTCTCTTTGTCGGTGCAGTTAAAAATAACTGCCCCATCCCTATCAGCGGTGCCTTTGAAAGTGGGAGCTTTAGTACCCTTCGCAATGTCAAGGATACAACTCCTCACTTTTTTTTCAATAGGGTTGCCTCGTTGTCGTCCAACCTGCGTTCAGAATAGTCCATGGGAACCATGGCCACCCTAATCAGGCCGGATGTTGTCTGGGCAAAAGTTCTTTGATCCACAACAATCCACACAACCTTTTGCCCGGTTGTGCAGTACTAGAAGGACTGCGTGTGCTCTGTTCCGACCTGAGTCGTCTGCACGACCCAACGGACACGCGCTCCCCCGTCTCCAGCATTGCCACAGGTGCAGAGTTTGGTTCTGAAATAGGGTTTTCAACCCCGCCATTTTCCTCCATCCGCCTCTGCTTTTTATAGCGGCGACGCGCCGCTCCACTAAACTTTTTAACCCGGCTTTTACCGGCTTGTGGCTGGGCCTTATCCGGCTTCTCCCCCAAGCCGCCCGGTCTAAGTTCCTCCAGTCGTTCGTCACCTAAGGTGGCCACGCCTTGGAGGACCTCTGTATACGCCGTTTTTTTTTTGTTTACTTATTATTGTTCCCACGAGTACCGCGGTTGCGCGATTTCACCAAGGCAGAGCCGCGATTGCCCGGGGCTTGGCTAAATACTCCCGCAAAGCGCCCAGTATCCGGGAAGCACCGTTTGCGACGCAGCACCCCCTGCGCCAATCAGCCTTCAACACGGTCGCTCAAACCTTGCCTTGGGGATTCCTCTTAGTCGGTCGCGCCCGGTTACACCCCTGAGCGGGTAAACCTCGCGCGCGACCTTAAGCCCCTTCATCCGCCTCAGCGCGGCCACCCGCAGCCCCCGTGTGCGCCGGGTCCGCCGAGCGTCCCGTCGTCCCCAGCGCCCCGCGGACCGCGTGCGCCCGCCCCGAAGCTACGGCAAGGTGGAAACCCGTCGGGGGGAGCTCACTTGAAAAGGCTCAAATCCACCTCTCTTTAGTAAATCCGTTAATTGTGAAATTAAATTAACTGCATCGCTTGTACTCCTGTTAAAATATCGCTAAAATACAAATCGTCTAATAAAACTTGCGCTGCTTTTTTGAAATTGTCGCTTGCCGTATTTGCTAAATGTTTAACGCTACGTATAACTAAAAATGGGGAACATGCTAATCCGTAAGTCACTGTATTTAATCTAAATTCTTGTATGAGCTCACTTGAAAAGAACCGCCACAAAATTCTTTGATAGTCTCGATCTTATTCGTGCATTCAAATTTGTCAGTACATTTTTTGTAAATCAGCTGTAATTGCAATGGCATGTCGCAATCGAAATCGCAATATTGTATTTATTATATTGTCTTGTAAATTTGCTCTGATCATTAATATATTGTTTAAAGAAACGCCTGATATGGTTTTAGCAGAAGCATAAAAAATTGTGCGCAGCTTCGTTGTACTACTTGATTCACGAAATACACATCAGTGATGTGGCAAATATACGGAATTTTTTGTATCTGCCTCGTCGCTAATTAGACATATGTTCGAGTTTGATGTATTCACGCATAAATTTCGATCACGAAAAAAAATGGTTTAGTTGTTTCAGCAAAACTATAGCTTGCTAGAAAAAATTGAACGTTATAAATAGGCAGATTTGCTAGTGTAGCAAAAAAGTTGTGTGTAAAAGCAATCATCAACTTGTTCATAGAGCAAACCTATTTTTGTTAAAATTACTTAGTTACTGCAACGAATCACTTTTGCTGAATGCGGTGCGATAGTTAACGTGTCTTGTGCACAGGGCGCAGACAGGTTTGCCGCGCACCAAGAAACGTCACGATAGTCAATCAAAGTGCAGCTTCCCCATAAGAGAGGCTCGCGAAGCGAGTGTTTCCGCGTCCTGTGTGCAGAATATCATCGTAAGACCGGATTTTGGAGTGCGTATAGCATTGACGGCGCGAGATAAGAGTTTATTTCAAATGCCGATTGTGGCCGATACGTGACTCGTAACTACGAGTATAGCAGAAAAAAACGGTTGAGTGAGTGTTTATAATTGTAATCCAGTGTAACATATTTTGAACCATACAACGTAGACCAGTGATTCAGACTTTTTACGTACTAGCGATTCAATGAGCACAAACAGTAGCGCTTAAAAGTATTTTGTAGAGAATATTTTAGTTCGTAACATTGGCAAGCGATAAGCGACTTTAGAACAAAGTTGCGCGCTATTATTGTATATAAATTGCTTTTTTAATGTTACACAATACAATGTTACACTATACAATAATGGCGCGCAATTTTGATCTGAAGTCGCTTACCGCTTGCCAATGTTACGAACTAAAATATTCTCTACAAAATACTTTTGAGCGCTACTGTACATGGTTAAAAAATAAGATTTTTAGAGTTGAAATAAAAATAGGGGAGACCGGGGACAAAAGTAACATTTTTGCTTCCTCATAGAGAAAGCTTTGTTTTCGTAAAAAAATTTTTTTTTTAGTTGCCACTGCCGAAGTGTTTAGAATGTTCTAAAACGTCGAAATTTGCAAATTTAAAAAATGTCTGTATGTGTGTATGCTCGGGGGGGGGGGGGGGGGGCGGTGTAAATCCGTTCCCCGGATTTGCGACGAGCGAGTTTTTATGCGACGATCTCGAAGGACCAGAGGGGGGTACGATCCCCTCACGATTATTAAGCGAGCAAAAACGAATTATTATGAAAACCAAAGCAAAGCGTGCGACTCACCGTGTCGGTGCCCCGGCGCCCTCCTGGGGGTGTACTCCGCTGCTCTCGCCCTTCTTCGTGGCGGCCCTCGGTGTTGGCGAGAGGATGCAGGCAGGCAAGGATAGCGAGGCAAGCGTGCAGCAAGCAGGCGGCAATGCAAAGCAAACAGGCGGCAAGGCAATCACACACGTTTTGGTCAGCAGACACTTTATATTTGTCGAAGACGACTGCGATATACTCGATCACACCAGCGGGTCGAGTATCTCGGACCACTTCCGAACGAAGAGCGTCCGTATTTGACTGCTTTCGAATGAAGAGTATCTCGGTCTTCTTCGGCTCGCGCTCCTGCGAAGTACGACCGCGAGCGAGTATCATTCCCCTTTGTAATGGGGGTGCCAGCCGCGGGCGGGCAGCACGAGTCGGGTGAGTCGCGCGAATATTGACACCATTCGATCGCGATCCGCCGACGTTTCGCGCGAGTCGCTAAGAACGCGAGCGAGATTACCGACTATAAACTATATCTAATCTATAACTAACTTATCTATTACGCGAGTCTATTTACACCTATAAACTATGATTTGGTGAGCGCCAAACATCCCGCCCACCAAAATACAACGAGTTGTATTTTTCAACTGCCTAATCTGTTACCCCTGGTAAAGTGCCCATCGGCAAGGAGCACAACTTCACCAGGGGACGCAATATCGAACCGTCCGCCACTCGCACCGTGGCGACACGCGGGACGCCATCACCACCCGTGTGCAACGTCTCGACCTTTCCGCGTCTCCATCGGAGGGGGGACGTGTTCTCCTCCTTTATGAGGACTAACGACCCGACCTCGAGCGGGTTGACCGAGGTCCACCATTTGGGACGCTGCTGCAGAGTATTGAGGTACTCGCGGTGCCAGCGCTTCCAAAAGTCCTGGTGGACTCTTTGAACTAACTGCCATCGACTCAAACGGCTTATTGGCAGCGGAGTTATGTCGGGGGCGGGAACGGATACGAGCGGTTCCATCGTGAGGAAGTGTCCCGGAGATAGCACCTCGAGATCAGAAGGATCGGTGCTCATAGGGCAGAGGGGCCTGGAATTCAAGACGGCCTCTATCTGCGTGAAGACCGTAGTGAACTCCTCCACCGATAATATCTGCTCTCCCACTACTCTCCGAAGGTGAGTCTTAAACGATTTGACCCCGGACTCCCAGTCCCCCGAAGTGGGGCGCGGAGGGAGGATTGAACGACCATTTTATTTTCTCTCGCTCCGCCGCGGGGCACATGTGCTTCTCCAGCTCCCGCGCAGCTCCCACGAAATTAGTGCCGCAGTCGCTGTATAGCAGCGAGCAACGACCGCGTCGGGCCACAAAGCGTCGCAGCGCAGCGAGGAAAGAGTCTGTCGACAACGAAAAGGCTACTTCCAAATGTATTGCTTTAACCGCGAAACAAACGAAAAGGCATACATATACCTTGAAGGAGGAGACTCCCCGTGCTCGACGAGTGACCATCGCGAATGGCCCGGCGAAATCTACTCCGGTTACCGAGAACGGCTTGGCTTGACTAACTCTCTCGACCGGCAGATTTGCCATAGCGGGTTGGGCGACACGCGGGTTAGCCCGGAAGCACTTATGGCAACCCGAGAGAACGCGTTTGATTGCGCAGTGTACACCGAGGATCCAAAATTGTTGCGCGAGCAAATACTGCATCGTGCGTCTACCTGGGTGCAGATGTGCACGGTGCACCTGCTCGATCACGAGTTCAGTGAGTCGGTGCTTGCTAGGCAAGAGAGCAGGGTGTTTGGCCTCGAAAGGTAGTACCGAATGTACGAGCCTACCGCCCACCCTGAGGATGCCCGCCGGATCGAGAAAAGGAGCGAGTTGTCGAATCGGTTTGGGGGTCTTCCTCCCGCTCCTAAGTCGTTCGATTTCATCCCGAAAGACCTCCGATTGTACAAGCTTTACTATAGCTAATAACGCCGAATGTATCTCGAGTTGATCCACGGCCAAGGTCGCGGGTACCGGCTTGGCACTATAACTATTCGCAAATCTTAAACTATACGCAACTATTCTACAAATTTTATCTAACGACAAAAATCTATTTAATAATGAGACTATGGAGTTAAGCGGCTTGAGCGTGACGAGAGAGACGATCCTTTCTTCTCCGCTTGGAAGCGATCCTTCCGAGAATACGGGTTCGGTTCGAGGCTCGAATTCTAGCAGCCACTCGGGGCCCTTCCACCACAACAAACTAGCCACGAGCTCGCGGGGAAAGAGTCCGCGGGAACCGTGGTCCGCCGGGTTGGACTCAGTCGCAACGTGTCCCCAAGCCGAGACCGATACCTCCTCCTGTATTTTGGCAACGCGATTACGCACGAAGGTCCTCCATCGGTGCGGGGAAGAACAAATCCAATAAAGGGTAACAATGAAATCGGACCAGGCGTACTCAGCGTCAAATTCGATGTGTCCCAATAGGACTCGACGGACATATGCGATTAGTTTAGCGAGAAGTAGCGCGGCGCAGAGTTCTAAGCGGGGTAGGGAGATAGCGCGTAACGGAGCCACTTTAGATTTGGCGCAAAGAAGGCTTATTTTGACTTCAGAAGGAGTGACAATACGCGCGTAAACCACGGCCCCATAGCCCTGTTCGCTCGCGTCGCAAAAACCGTGCAGCTCACAACGAACTGCATCTTCTGCTGAGAAGGTGCGAGGTATGCGAAGGGAGGCCAGCGCGTCGAACTCTGATTGATAGCGCTCCCACTGGCGACGAACATCTAACGGAGGCTCGTCGTCCCACTCGAGTTTCAACGTCCACAAGCGTTGTATCAATCGCTTCGCGGCAAATGTCAAAGGAGCCAGAAATCCCAAGGGATCAAATATGCGCGCTACCTCCGATAAGATCGTGCGCTTAGTGCATTTTCGAGTCAACGGATTAAGCTGAAATCCGAAGCTGTCCGACTGCGAATGCCAACGAAGGCCCAGAACTTTAAGTGCTTGATCCTCGCTCGATTCAAAGGAGAGCATTTTTGGGCTACAGATTTCTGGGTCGAGACCCTCTAGCGCGGCGGGATGGCTACTCGCCCATTTTCGCAGTTCAAAGCCGGCGCTCCGAAACAATTCAAGTATCTGGTCGCGAAACGCGACGGCTTGTTCGACCGTACGGAAGCTGGCCACCACGTCGTCCACATATAGTACCTTGATCAATGTTTCATACACCAATGGATACTTGTCGCGATTTTCATAAGCTAATCGAAGCAAGCAATAGATGGCTAAGAACGGAGACGAGGTGATGCCGAAAGTGACCGTTTTAAGAACGTAGTCGAGGATAGGATCCGACTCCGAGAAACGCTAAACGATGCGCTGATAGTTACGATGTTTCCGGTTGATCCAGATTTGCTGGAACATTTGCTTCACGTCCGCGGTAATGGCCACGGGTTCGACGCAGAAAAGAAGCAAGACCGCGACAATGTCCGGCTGCAACTTCGGGCCACTAAGCAACAAGTCATTTAGCGAGCGCCCGTTCGGGCATTTTGACGACGCATCGAAAACTACCCGAAGTTGTGTGGTAGTACTATCAAGTTTGTGGACGCCATGATGTGGCAAATAATAAACTCGCCCGTCCGCGTGAAGTGGATCGCTCGCCAACTCCATATGGCCGCTATCGAGATAATCCTGCATAAACGCGTTGTAACTATCGCGAAGTTCCTTATTTGATTTAAAACTGCGCTCGAGTGCGCGAAGTCTATTGACCGCTATTGGTCGCGAGTCGACGAAGGAAGGAGAGTCCGAAGCAAAAGGATACGAAACAACAAAACGACCCGAGTGGTCGCGATATGTAGTTCGATCGAATATCTCCCTACAACGTTTATCCTCATCCGAACACGGACTATGCTCCGGAACCTCCTCCAATTTCCAAAATTGCCCCACCGCAGCGTCAATTGACTCAAGCGTGGTAGCAAAGGAGTGCAACGATTGCACTTGCAACAACGGGGAAACCGCGCCCATCATAACCCAGCCGAATGCCGTATTGAAAGCGTCCGGTTCCCCATTTTTACCTACACGACGGCCATCACGCAATACGGACACGAATGATTCTGCTCCCAACAGAATATCTATCAAGCCGGGCAAATAGTATTCCGGATCCGCGAGCGGCAGTCCCTTCAAGTGACTCCATGATTTCGAGGCAATTCTATTGTTAGGTAACGGCAAGGTTATGCGAGGGAGCACCGTGGCCTCGATCGGGAAGCGAATATCATCGCGATTTCGAGCCCGTATCACGAAGGACGTAAGGCCCCTTGTGGTGGCGGCCTCCGTCTCGTTGACGCCTAATACCGTCACACGATGCTTTGTCCGAGCGAATCCGCCTCTTCGAAGGCAGCTCTCGGTAACAAAGTTAGCTTGACTCGCGCTATCTAACAAAATGCGAACCGGAAACACATTGCCGTGTATGTCGAAGGCCTCCGCGCGAACTGTCGACAACAAAACTATGCCATTTGAGACGCTAGCCATAGAGACGATCGGCGGATC
The DNA here is from genome assembly GCA_035220615.1 of Leptothorax acervorum. NCBI lineage: Eukaryota > Metazoa > Arthropoda > Insecta > Hymenoptera > Formicidae > Leptothorax > Leptothorax acervorum. The sequence goes on along the minus strand of JASTWQ010000157.1, from coordinate 215,533 downwards.
GCTCGAATTTCCCGAGGTCGCGGTGTCCTTTGCGGTAGGAGTGACCGCGGGGACGGCCGCAGTAGGCGGTGTACCGCCCCGCTCAAAATGCAAAAGCGTGTGATGCTTTGCATGGCAGGACTTACATGTCCACGAGGTAGGACAAGCCCTTAGGTTATGTCCCGCGCGAAGGCAATTTAAACATAATCCCTGCTCGCGAGCGAAATTATGCCTTTCTCTGGCCGTGAGCTTCAGGAAGCCGGGACATTTCCCTAAATAATGTTGCTCCTTGCACTTTTGACACGCGGCGTTTTGAGCGACGAGCGAGGTAGTCGACGCGCCCTTTTTTGACACGGGTTGTGACGACTTTACTCTATTTTGCTTCGTTGACGAGTCGGATACAGACGCGAGAACCGTACAGTATCCCGTTAGATACTTCGTCAACTGCTCATATCGCGGCGACTCTACCGACATGTGGGCGGATTCGAATTTTTCCCGTAGCGTGGGAGTTATCTTTTCCAATAAGTGATTAAGCAACATAAAATCCCATGATTCTACAGGGTAGCCCATCATCTGCAACGCTCGCGTGTTTTCGCCGAACACGTCCAGTAACGCGCGGAGGGATTCGGCTGAATCCGAGATCAATGGTTTGGCGTGTACGAGGGAACGCCAATACTGCGTAGCTAACTTCCGCTTATTTTGATATCGCGCTGTCAACGCGTCGTATGCTATTACGTAATGTTCCGCGGTCAACGGCAAATTTTTAACGACGCCGAGAGCCTCTCCCGATAATGAGGCCAATAAGTACTGGTATTTCTCTATAGCAGAGATACTATTGTTTTCGTGAATTGACGTGTTGTATAATGCAATGAAGGACGGCCATAGGGCGAGATCGCCCGCAAACTGAGGAAGCGCGATCTTTGGCAATCGGATGGCCGAGCGAGGCGAGGGTTGCAAGCCCTGCAAGGACGAAACGGCCGCCTTCTCGGCGCCAACTATTTTTTCGTACCGCCCTATCACGGCGAAGCGCATCCTATCAAACTCATCACGAATTGCATCCTCGGTAACGAATTCAGCATCCGAGGCGTTTTGAATGACTTTGAGGTGAGCCCCTTCAAAATCTTCAACTAACTTGGGTACCGTCGGATAACGGACGAGAAAGTTCGGTCTCTTCGCCTCACTTTCCACCGCGAGCATCGAATATTGATGTATTTCCCTCATGCGACGAACACACAGTTCGCGTCGCGATATGAATCCCCTGGACATATTGAAGGTCGATATGGAAAGGAAGTCAGGAGAGCCGATGGCCGCAAATATTATAAAGCGAAATAAGAGTCACGAAATATAATGTACGCGCGAAACTATTATTATGTTGATATTCGACAGCGAAAATAGAAACACGCAAATATGCGAGCGAAAACGACGAAGTTCTATTGTCCCGCTTCGAGCGCGGAGACAAACACCAAAAAAAGCAAAATACCGCACCGCTTGCCAAGGCCGAGGGGGGCGGACGGCTCGAGTTTGAAGATACAACGCCTGAATATTCCGACGAATATTCCCCGCGATAGAATATTCCAATGAATATTCTTCGCGTTATAGTATTAATTAATACTATTCCTGCAATATAGATGCGAATTAATAAGTACGAGAGCGATCGAGTTAGCGGCGCGCGCGCGAGCGAGTCGACTACGCGAATCTTCGTTGCAAAACTGGCGAGCGAAAGATATCGCGCAATGCAGTGAGTGCACGCGCCGATTATTCGATGCAGCGAAAACTATTCAACTAAATTACGAGTCGCAACAAAAGGTCGGCGGTGAAAAAACTATACGCGAATATAAGATCCGGCTCGAAGGACCAATGCTCGGGGGGGGGGGGGGGGGTGTAAATCCGTTCCCCGGATTTGCGACGAGCGAGTTTTTATGCGACGATCTCGAAGGACCAGAGGGGGGTACGATCCCCTCACGATTATTAAGCGAGCAAAAACGAATTATTATGAAAACCAAAGCAAAGCGTGCGACTCACCGTGTCGGTGTCCCGGCGCCCTCCTGGGGGTGTACTCCGCTGCTCTCGCCCTTCTTCGTGGCGGCCCTCGGTGTTGGCGAGAGGATGCAGGCAGGCAAGGATAGCGAGGCAAGCGTGCAGCAAGCAGGCGGCAATGCAAAGCAAACAGGCGGCAAGGCAATCACACACGTTTTGGTCAGCAGACACTTTATATTTGCCGAAGACGACTGCGATATACTCGATCACACCAGCGGGTCAAGTATCTCGGACCACTTCCGAACGAAGAGCGTCCGTATTTGACTGCTTCCGAATGAAGAGTATCTCGGTCTTCTTCGGCTCGCGCTCCTGCGAAGTACGACCGCGAGCGAGTATCATTCCCCTTTGTAATGGGGGTGCCAGCCGCGGGCGGGCAGCACGAGTCGGGTGAGTCGCGCGAATATTGACACCATTCGATCGCAATCCGCCGACGTTTCGCGCGAGTCGCTAAGAACGCGAGCGAGATTACCGACTATAAACTATATCTAATCTATAACTAACTTATCTATTACGCGAGTCTATTTACACCTATAAACTATGATTTGGTGAGCGCCAAACAGTGTATGTATGTGTGTGTGTATGTATGTATGTGTGTATGTGCCAAATTTACCGTAATTGCTATAACCATAACTGATCAACCAAATCTTAACGAATTATATATGAAATAGTGGTAGAAAAAACTGAAGAATATAATAGAATCAGAAAAATTGCCAATATTTTAAAATTTTAACCTTGGAGGGCTACATCTCAAGTCTCAACAATTGTGACTTTTTACAAATTGATATTTCTTGACAATTTAGTATTAATTATTGGCAACTTTTCTAATTCTATTATATTCTTCGGTCTTTTTTACCCCTATTTCATATATAATTCCTTAAGATTTGGTTGATTAGATTCAGCTTTATAAAGCTTCTATGTATGTACGAATTCTCCGAAATTTCAAATGTGTGTAACACGAGAACTGATTAATCAAATTTTAAAGAATTATATATGAAATAGGGGTAGAAAAGACCTAAGAATACAATAGAATTAGAAAATATTGTTAATATAATAAAAAATGTGTGTAAATTAGAAACTTGCGCATTGCTTCTTATGTACGGATTCCCCAAAATTTCAAACGTATGTATCTCAAGAACTAATCAACCAAATCTAAAAGAATTATATATGAAATAGGGGTAGAAATGACTTAAGAATACAATAGAATTAGAAAATTATCAATATAATCAAAAAATGTGCAAATTTGAAATTTGCACATTGCTTCCTATGTACGGATTTCCCAAAATTTTAAACGTTTGTATCTCAAGAATTAATCAATTAAATCTTAAAGAATTATATATTAAATAGGGGTAGAAAAGACCTAAGAATATATCAGAATTCGAAAAAAATTGCCAATATAATAATATAGTGTGCAAATTAAAAACTTTTGCACATTGTCCTATGTACAGATTCGCCGAAATTTTAAAAGGCTATAACTCAAGAACAAATTAACAAAATATTAAAGAATAGTATATAAAATAGGGGTAAAAAGACTGAAGAATATAACAAAATTAGAAAAAAATTGTCAATTTAATAAAAAAGTGTGCAAATTAGAGCACATTGCTTCTTCATCATTTTATAATTTAATCATTGAATTTGGAGATAATTGGTAAAGAGGTTCTTTTTTAATAAAATTTGGAATTTTTGGATAAATGTTTGTGGTTGCTGTAACTTCCGCAAATATTGAGATATCGGGCTATTTCTAATTCTTTAAAATTATTTTTGGTATTCTCGGGTGTTTCGAAAAAAAAAAGGAAAAGAGAGATAGAGAGAAACAGGAAGAGAATAAGAGAAAAACAAAAAGAAAGACAGAGAAAGAAAGAGAGAGAGAGAGACAAAGAAATAAGGTATTTATTGTAAACATAAATAATAAATAATATGTATTTTTGGGTAAATATATAAAGAAAAGTCCACGATTATAAGATACCACATTTATTTTGTGTAATTTCCGGAAGTCTATGGGCAGAATTGAAAAATATAATGTCATTTTGAAAGGAATTTAATAAACTTCCAGATACTGAAATGTAAAATTTAATATTATTAAAATTAATTTCGAAAATTTATCTTAGGTTGGCAATACAATCCTAACAACTCACTTAGTGTTTACACGTTACTGTACATTCTTGTAGCCCTTGTCGAGACGTTTTCAAAACACTTTTGTTTAGTCAATTTAAACTATGATTTTAGAGTTTTAAAGAATTATAATTTTATTAAGAGTTTGAAGCAATCAAATTTTCAGAAAAGTACTGGTTTTTTATAAAACCATAATTAAAATTTACAAAAACCTTACTTAAAAGAAAACGTAGGTTAAAATTGCTAATAACTACCCATAATTTTAGAGTGTGCAAGTAGAAACTTGCATATGGCTTCCTCATAGTTTTTAAGTGTGCAAGTAAAAACTTGCACATTATTTCTTCATAGTTTTTAAGTGTGCAAGTAGAAACTCGCACATTGCTTCTTCATAGTTTTTAAGTGTGCAAGTACAAACTTGTACATTGCTTTGTCATAGTTCTTAAGTGAGCAAGTAGAAACTTGCACATTGCTTTCTCATAGTTTTTAGGTGTGCAGGTAGAAACTTGTACATTGCTTTCGCATAGTTATTAAGGATGTATCGCAGATACAATCTTAGACAAAAGTGCATGAAATTTGAAATACTCGAATATCTACGCCTAACGCCTAGTAAATCTAGATGTAAGATACTCAAATGATAGTAGGATTCTTATTTTTACTCCTAGAAAGGTATTTTTTACTTTACAAATGTTATTTCCAGTATTATTTGCGATTTTTTTCATTTATGAGCCTAAACTTTTGGCAGTGAAAATGCCCTGATTTCAACTTTGTAACGTAAAATTATTTCAAAGCGAAAGACATTATTCAGCAGTGCTGATAAACAAATGTGACTTTAATAACGTCAAAAAAGATAAATATGTATCATATAAACGATAATTTTGAATATTATTTATTATAAACATTGTTATGCGACTCTCTCAAAAGAGACGTGACAGCGCTGTATGACTCGATTCACGTAGGTTGGCAGCCTTGCACAGTACCAAAACAGTGCGAGACTTGATGCGAGCTGCGAGGTGCGACGTGCGAGGTTATGTCTGTTCGTTTACATTTTTACAATGTCAGACACGAAAAGTTATCGGTGGAAAGGCAAAATAGTGACAAAAGCAGTTTATGAAAAAAGACTCGCTATCTCTTCACGAGTGTAACGGAGACAAAAAGTTAGCTAGAAGTAGCTTTGCTTGCCCAGCTGATTGCGACGTTGCCGCACTTTCACGAGCCATCGAGATACATTCGTGCCGACAGCACAATTATCTCAAGTTATAATTTATTTCTTTAAAACGGTGTAGTGAAGACAATTGAAACTTGGCAGATATTTTCATCTATTCGTATACTAGATGTACAAAAAAATTCAAAATATTGGTAGCGCTCCTTCAACATTTTTTTAGCTGTTTTATCCGTCAAAATCGTCTCTTCCCATAAGAATACGTGTTAAATCAGTGAAAATTAAAATCGTTATATCTCAGCAACCGTTTAGTGGATTCGTTTCTACTTCTTTGTAGCACATCAGGAAGACTAAAAGAACATTCTCACAAATTTTTATCCACTTGGTAGCGCTTTGAAAATAGGTGCGATACACCCTTAAGTGTGCAAGTAGAAACTTGCATATTGCTTCCTCATAGTTTTAAAGTGTGCAAGTAGAAACTTGCACATGGCTTCCTCATAGTTTTTAAGTGTGCAAGTAGAAACTTGCACGTTGCTTCCTCATAGTTTTAAAGTGTGCAAGTATAAACTTGCACATTGCTTCCTCATAGTTTTTAAGTGAGCAAGTACAAACTTGCACACTGCTTTCTCATCGTTCTTATGTGTGCAAGTAGAAACTTGTACATTGCTTTCTCATAGTTTTTAAGTGAGCAAGTAGAAACTTGCACATTGCTTTCTCATAGTTTTTAAACACAAATATAATAAGACTCTGAACAGAAAAAAAAAAACAAGTAAATAATGGGCTATGAGAGCCAACGCAGGATCTAAAATGCGAAAAATTATAATTAACAAATTCTTAGTCAATACATTAAAAAATATATATCAAACGTTTCTGCCCTGAATTTGGCCCTCTTCAGTGATAGTAGTCAAAGAACGCATATATACGATGTATAAAAAGCTAAATTATTAAGCACGCAAACGGTGGTATCGCAACGAGCTGACACAAAACGTAAGCACAGATATAGGGGGGGGTTCGCATTCTTGAGAACATCGAGCGCGCATCTCGAGTCCGTAATGTTATGAAGCGTATGTCCGAACCGCATCCGTGCAGCAAACGACAGAGAGAGTCAATCTCGTCTTCCATAGCAGAGGGAGACGAAAGGCGGCAAACTGTGGCCCGACAGAACTACAGAATGCAGTGACTGTTAAGAACTATATAATAGATAGAAATGTGATTGACTTACTGCATGCTACACGAACAGCGGTCAAAACGTGTCAGATGGCATTCATAGCCATTATCCATCTGGAGAGAGCGATCTGTAGTCATCGGTGTCAGAACTACTAATGTGAGTACGAAGAACGCACGCCGTGAACTCAATAACACGCACAAGCTTGTAATGATTAATAACAAACAAGCATATAGACGAAAATACAAACAGCCGCACAAGAGAAAAACGAGTATGTTTAAACGTGTAGCATGCAGTAAGTCAATCACATTTTTATCTATTATATAGTTCTTAACAGTCACTGCATTCTGTAGTTCAGTCGGGCCACAGTTTGCCGCCTTTTGTCTCCCTCTGCTATGGAAGACGAGATTGACTCTTTCTGTCGTTTGCTGCACGGATGCGGTTCGGACATACGCTTTATAACATTACGGACTCGAGATGCGCGCTCGATGTTCTCAAGAATGCGAACCCCCCCCCCCCCCCCCCCCCCCTATATCTGTGCTTACGTTTTGTGTCAGCTCGTTGCAATACCACCGTTTGCGTGCTTAATAATTTAATTTTTTATACATCGTATATATGCGTTCTTTGACTACTATCACTGAAGAGGGCCCAATTCAGGGCAGAAACGTTTGATATATATTTTTTAATGTATTGACTAAGAATTTGTTAATTATAATTTTTTGCATTTTAGATCCTGCGTTGGCTCTCATAGCCCATTATTTACTTGTTTTTTTTTTCTGTTCAGAGCCTCATTATATTTGTGTTTATTTTCACGCCGGCTGAAAACATGCTTGCTTATCAAGTTAACGGTCAACCTTTTTGTAAATTTATTTTGCGTAGCTTCGGGTACTCGGCAATGTCGGCACTAAACACATGGATGAGCCTCAATAAAAGAATTATCAGGATATCCGCGCAACTGATTTTTCTCAAGAATTGTAAACTTTATAACATCCTTCCGCAGCACTTAAACCACCTTTTTTCGAACGACACTGTATTGAGCCACCAACGCTCCTCCGCTAGACACAACCACAACAAGAGTCTGTTTTTAAAGAGAACATTTAACTTGGAAATTATGGACGCACACTATAGTTTGCGGGAATTGCGGCATTCTTTGATTCACGGGATGCGTGAAATCACGAATTTATTACCACTCAATATTTGGGAAAAGTACCGCCTTGCACAGGAGAAGTCCTCGCTGCTTTTTCGTTCCGCGAGAACCGTAGGCTGTTCAGGAAGTTCGAGTTCTTACGCTCCAGAAAATTTCATGATTCATTACGTGACATCGGGCGTGTTAATTATTTTTGGACTGAAAGTGTCAATAACCATGGTAATGTCCGCGTTGGACTCAGATCGGGTACACACATAAATCGTTCAAACACGACCATGAAATATTCTTTCAATCCGATTATACATACTGGGCTTGACAGGACTGGGGAGGTTTCTTTGGATCCTATTTCCTTCCTGGAAAACATCTTGTCTCCCTTATGTATACAGGAAAGATGGTTTGTGAATTTAACTAACATTTCTATTCCTCGCGTCGTTCAGGGCTTATTGCAACTCGGGGACGGTTTTAGCCTTCCTTTCTTTGACAATAAGAACAAAATATGTTTTGAATTTGTTAAGAGAGTAGAGGGCAGTGTCTATAGATTACCGGTCACTGAAAAGGCGGGTTTGAGGAGTTACACGTCCGCGATTGTTAACAAGCTATTTGATTCCACCCCTCCTCTGGATTCCATTGATCTGGAGTTAAAATCAGCACTTAAAGAAACCAATAACTTTGTTCGTTACCACCCTGAGATCATTTTCACAAGGGCAGATAAAGGCAATACCACAGTAGCTATGCTAAAATCTGATTATATGTATAAAATGAATGCTTCATTAGGAGACGATACCACTTACTCCATTATCGATAAAAATCCTACTAGAAAAATCATTTCAACGCTTGGCTCCCACCTTACACGGTGGAAAAATAGAAAGTATATCACAAAGCAGGAGTATTTTTCACTATATGTCAGTGACGGCATTTTGCCTAGGGCATATGGTCTACCTAAGATCCACAAACCGAACTGCCCACTTAGAATCATTGTGTCCTCCATTAACACCCCTCTGTATAATCTAGCTTCGTTCTTACAAAAGATTTTACATAAGAGTCTGCCCATAAGCGAATCCAGCATCAAAGACAGTTTTACTCTTGTAGAAAAATTGAACAACAAAGATTTTCCCTCCGGATTCGTTCTATTTTCTTTAGACGTCATTTCACTTTTCACGAATGTTCCGACCGAATTAGTTATTGATAGCATATGCAGACAATGGAATCTCATATCTCCGAATACTAAATTACCGCGAGATGAATTCTTAGCCGCTCTTAAATTTGTACTTGACTCTACTTATTTCACCTTTAACAATATCATTTATAGACAGACACACGGTAGCCCAATGGGTTCCTCTCTGTCCCCTGATGCTGCAGAGATTGTTATGCGAAACTTTGAAAACAAAGCTTTAAAACGACTCAAATATATTCCGCCCTTTTATTTTCGTTATGTCGACGACGTTGCATCTGCAGCGCCTGTTGAGTTTTTACAAGACACGCTTGATATTTTTAATTCCATCCATAACAGGCTACAATTCACAATAGAGATTAGCAACAACAACACTCTCAATTTTCTTGACACCACAATAATAGTTGCCAATGAAAGATTGATATTTGATTGGTATCACAAACCAACTTTCTCTGGACGATACCTCAGCTTCTTTTCTAGCCATCCTAACAGCCAAAAGAGGGGAGTAGTTTTGGGACTAATTGACAGAGCTTTCAGACTTTCCCATCCTATTTTCCACCAAAAAAATCTGTCTCTAGCTGTTACACTCTTACTCGAAAATGGTTACCCGCTGAACTTTGTTACTTTTGGAAAAACTTAAATCTCTTTTTAAAAGATCGCCATCGGGTTCTTCCGACGATGAAGAGCTGACAAGCAGGTCTTACCTGTCTGTTCCGTATGTAAAAAATATTTCAGAGAAGTTCACCCATCTCGCTAGTACTATAGACAAAAAATTGAGTTTATATGGTTTTAACCGACTTAATGGTCTCATTAAAGTACATAAGGACATTGTCGATAATGCTTCTCAGAGCAACGTTGTGTATCGCATTAATTGCTCTGACTGCGACGCTTCCTATACGGGACAGACGGGTAGACTTTTGGGAACTCGTATCAGAGAACATAAACGAGTAAATCCTGAGGGACATTCGGTGGTGCAGATGCATTGCGTGGATCATAATCATAAGTTTGATTTCGGGAATGCCGTAATTCTCGACAAAGAACCGTTCTATGTCAGACGCTTGGTCTCTGAAATGTTGCATATCGGCTTGCAACACAATGGCATTAACTTACAGACAGACACTGCCTTTTTGGGCGAATCATACATTCCGCTAATAAATAAAATAAAAACATCGTTCTACCGTTTAAACATACACGTTTTCTCTTGTGCGGCTGTTTGTATTTTCGTCTATATGCTTGTTTGTTATTAATCATTATATGCTTGCGTGTTATTGAGTTCACGGCGTGCGTTCTTCGAACTCACATTAGTAGTTCTGACACCGTTGACTACAGATCGCTCTCTCCAGATGGATAATGGCTATGAATGCCATCTGACACGTTTTGACAGCTGTTCGTGTAGCATGCAGTAAGTCAATCACATTTCTATCTATTATATAGTTCTTAACAGTCACTGCATTCTGTAGTTCTGTCGGGCCACAGTTTGCCGCCTTTCGTCTCCCTCTGCTATAGAAGACGAGATTGACTCTCTCTGTCGTTTGCTGCACGAAAGCGGTTCGGACATACGCTTTATAACATTACGGACTCGAGATGCGCGCTCGATGTTCTCAAGAATGCGAACCCCCCCCCCCCCCCTATATCTGTGCTTACGTTTTGTGTCAGCTCGTTGCGATACCACCGTTTGCGTGCTTAATAATTTAATTTTTTATACATCGTATATATGCGTTCTTTGACTACTATCACTGAAGAGGGCCCAATTCAGGGCAGAAACGTTTGATATATATTTTTTAATGTATTGACTAAGAATTTGTTAATTACAATTTTTTGCATTTTAGATCCTGCGTTGGCTCTCACAGCCCATAGTTTTTAAGCATACAAATTAGTAACTTGCACATTACTTCCTCACAATTTTTAAGTATGCGAATTATAAATTTGCACGTTGCTTAATCAACATTTTATTTCGCTCATAAAGCTTCCTTTATGAGGAAGCCAAATTAATAAATATCCACTAATAATTATACATCAAAGAAAAAACAAGCTTTCTCATAGTTTGGCTTTCTCACAGAGGAAGCTTTATGAGCGAAATGAAATGTTGATTAAGCAATGTGCAAATTTATAATTTGCATACTTAAAAACTATGAGGAAACCATGCGCAAGTTTCTACTTGCACACTTTAAAACTATGACGAAGCAATGTGCAAGTTTCTACTTGCACACTTTTTGGTAATTATTTACTTTTAGAGGAGGGTAAAAATACCAATCAGGGGAACAAGCCCCGATGACCTTGACCTTGACATATGTTGTCAAGGTCATGACCCTGAGTGACCTTCAAAAGGTTTTAGCCGTCGCTCGTTGTTTGTTAATAAGTTGTTAACAAAAAAATTTGACAAATATAGAAGTTATTTTGAGTACTAAAAGACATGAACCATTAATATGTATGTATGGAAATAATACATGTATGAAAGCAACGAATCGTTGATATATTGAACAGTCTTTTTGTTAAAGCAGAGAATAGTTGGTATACAAAAGAATATATGTTATGGGTTAAAAAGCATAAATCTAAAATATTCTCTGCTTTAACCATAATTGTATGATTATAATTGTACAATTAAAGACAGTTTACAATTATAATTGTACAATTATACAAATTGTATAGTTTTATACCAACTATTCTCTGCTTTAACAAAGATACTGTTCAATATATTAGCGATTCACTGAAGATTATTTTGGTGACTGAGCACTTGTACAAAGCAGTTCTAATTGTAAGTAGTAATGTCCTTCACACGTACCAATTCAGAGTGTTTACAAAATTTCATAAACAGTCAAATAGGTAGTATGCTCTGCTTTAACGGGGTTATTCCTTCCGCATAAATATAAAGTATTCTCTGCTTTAATCAAAAACATAAACTGTTATCTGTTTTATTTAAAGCAGTGAATCGCTGATATATTAAACAGTCTTTTTGTTAAAGCAGAGAATAGTTGGCATAATACTATACAATTTGCATAATTGTATAATTATAATTGTAAACTGTCTTTAATTGTACAATTATAATCATACAATTATGGTTAAAGCAGAGAATACTTTAGATTTATGCTTTTTAACCAATAAAATTGCATATATTTTTTTATATACCAACTATTCTCTCCTTTAACAAAAAGACTGTTCCATATATAAACGATTCGCTGCTTTAAATGACATTCCTTCGTTCATACATGTATTATTTCCACATACATATTAGTCGTTCATGTCTTTTAGTACTCAAAATAACTGCTATATTTGTCAAACTTTTTTGTTAATAACTTTTTAACAAACAACGAGCGACAGCTAAAACCTTTTGAAGGTCACTCAGGGTCATGACCTTAACAACATATGTCAAGGTCAAGGTCATCGGGGCTTGCTTTCCTGATCGGTATTTTTACCTAGAGGAGCACCTCCGAACGACTTTGATCTTGACATATGTTATCAAGGACATGACCTTGAGTAACTTTTCTTTATAACTTAATCGGCGGTCATTGTTTACTAAAAAGTTATAAACAAAAAAATTTGAGAAATTTGCCAGTTTGTGTCAGTGCTAAGGAAAGTAATAACCCAAACCAATTGTTGTTCTCTTATTTTTTTCTACTATCTAAGCGATAATAAAATAAACTAGGTGCACGCGAAAGTAGGTAAAACAGAGTGTATCAGATGTAACGTTGCCGCAGCAAGTGCTGTGTGAAGTTAACCGCGCGATTACGAATCGACAAAAAACCTCTGTCGTCTCGAAGAGGTTAATAGTAAAGATCACTTGTTAGTAAACAAAGATATAAGGTAGTACATACATTCGAGTCTTTCGAAAAGTACGGTAATATCTTGTGATACAAAATGTTGTTCCACGACTTCATACATTTAACGTATAACGAAGAAAATCTAGTTAATATTTATGTGTAAAGAAAGTTCTTCGAAATGCTATTGTGTGTCCACGTTGCAATCACAGAATTGAATTAAATTATAATGAATCTTCTCTAATAATACATTGTACGAACTCGTATTATAAGAAGATGGTAAAACGAAAATCAAAGCGAAAATGTGTCATTTACGCATTAGTGCATTATCTGGTACTTGGTTTTCTCGAGCTACACTAGGACTTGTGAAAATTGCTCGTTTTATTTCTTATCTTCTTATGATGCGTCTACCAAGGCAAATATTTATACAACAGCAGTTACAAATGAGCAGCAAACAGTAGTCGATTGGAGTAACTTTTGTCGTGAGGTATATTGTACAAATATAAAATTTATAGAATAATATTAATTATAACAGAATTATATTATGTACTGTTATGTTTTTTTTAGTTATTACACTCATGGTTGTATCAAAACAATATACAAATTGGTGGTCCTGGTATAATTGTTGAAATCGACGAGTCAAAAATAGGGAAAAGATAATATAATCGTGGAAGAATAGTGCAAGGACAATCGGTAATTGGAGCTATAGAAAAGAATTCTAAACGTATATTTATATTTCCAGTACCTGACAGAACAACAGAGACACTTTTATCTATAATAAAAAAACATTACCAGGAACAATTATACAGGGTGTTTGGTGAGGATTTACCGTCACTTACGGAGCTCATTTCTGAAGATATTTTGAGTAAAAAATGTCATATAAACATGGGTCCTATTCTGAATATTTACAGAGTTACACTAATTTGAAGGTTGTTTGTAAAAGACCTCTTTCTTTAGTTTAAGATGTAAAAAAAATAATTAGAAATAAAGAATGAATTTTTCAGAAATAATCCTTTCTTTAATTGGCTAGTAATTTGAACTATAAAATTGCATTATTTTCATTCATTTATCAGAACAATTAATTACATTAATTAATAATAATTACATTAATTACATTATTATTATTGTCACATGCTCGCTTTGGCCAAAATCACGCGTTATTCACAGTAATGCGTTTCCAATTAAAGAAAGGATTAAAAAACAAAACAATTAAACAAAACTAACCTAACCCAACCCAATTGTTGTGTGGGTGGAAAAGTGCGTGCGTGGATGCAGTGGGTTCCGCCCCCCTGCGGAGGGCCCACTTCCAAAAAACTAACCTAACCCAAACCATTTGTTGCATGTGTGACTCACTCACACAACAATTCTTGTGGTTTTGCTTGTTCATCAGGTCTTGCTTGTTTCTTGAAATGCTCCCAAAACAGTAAAAATTTGTTCTTCTGCATTCAGCCACTTGCATTATCTGCACCAGCGGATCCAACAGGACCATCTCGAATAATATGATCTTGATACCGCTTCAGAAGAAAAACGAAAAATGGTGGCGTATGACCTAACACGTTACTTTCGTCAACAGAGTGTCGTGTTACTTTTGTCCTCAGACACTGTTTAAAATATACCGCGAACGGATGGTCGATGCAAGGAGGAGGCGTGTGATCGAGCGCGGCGGAGTAGAAATCAATATATCGATTTTCCGAGAACGCGCGAACGAGACCGATCCTTGTTTACGGCGCGCCGTTCGGCTGCGTGCGCGATGCGGCGATGGCGAACTTACTTCTTGTCGCGAGCTCGAGCCGAATACACGTCCTTGCGGGAGCAGTCACGCTTCTTGGTAAATATGCAGAATAGTGGCTCTTTCACCGATTTCGTTGAACTTAGGCTTAATCGACGCGTTTTTGCGTGAAATGAAAGAATCTGGCAGAAAAAAGTGTTGCTCTGCCCCGCGAAGCGAGATATTAACAGATAAAGTTGACGACTATCAGGTTATGAGACCTGTCATACCGACGAGATGTAGCGACCATTAACCATGCTGTCCATGCCCCGCGGCCACTTGCGCATGCTCTGTTAGCTCTGTGGCCACATGCGCATGCTCCGTGGCCGCACGCGCGTGCAAAAGTGCGCGAATTTAAAACCTATGTACATTTATAATGCATATCGCTTGACTTTCGATGATGAATATGACGCAGTCACATTGTGTACACACACACACACACACACACACACACCCCCACCCACACACACACACACACACACACACGCGGGGGGGGGGGGTGCAAGGGTGGGCCTTCGGCCCCCCCTCCCGCACCCCCTCCGCCGATAGGCAGAATGGACCTCGCTTTACACTTTAGCATAGGTTAGTGACGCGCTTTACAAGTATGCGCTTTGTAAGTTGAAGCACATGCGAAGCACATACTTGTAAAGCGCGCCGCTAATCTATAGGTTAGTGACGCGCTTTATAAGTATGCGCTTTGTAAGTTGAAGCACATACAAAGCACATACTTGTAAAGCGCGTCACTAACCTATGCTAAGTTGTAAAGCGAGGTCCACCCTGCGTACCGATGAAGGGGGTGCGGGAGGGGGGGCCAAAGGCCCCCCTTGCTCCCCCCCGCGGTGTTTGTGTTCACCATGTGGCTGCGACATATTCATCATCGAAAGTCAAGCGATATGCATTATAAGTATATATAGGTTTTTAATTCGCGCACTTTTGCATACGCGTGCGGCTACGGAGCATGCGCATGTGGCCGCAGGGCACGTTTGTGGTCGCTACCAGTCGCTACATCGCGTCGGTATGACAGAATTTCTAACCTGATAGTCGTCAACCTTAACTGTTAATATCTCGCTTCGCGGGCAGAGCCACACTTTTTTCTGCCAGATTCTTTCATTTCACGCAAAAACGCGTCGATTAAGCCTAAGTTCAACGAAATCGGTGAGGGAGCCACTATTCTGCATATTTACCCGCTTCTTTTCCGTTGTTGCTACATAACATTGTTGTGCGATACTAATACTGAAATCAGGATTATGTCGAGTTGTTGCTGCTTATACCACGTTGCTACCCTGATCCCTGTACAACGTTTCATCTTCCCATCGAGCTGCCTAGCGATCTACAAGAAAATCTGCTTCGTCACGACGAACGATGGCAAATGCGCTCCACACCACGGAGTAACCGAACAAGAGCTCCTACAAGCGTTTCTCCCTACAAGTGTTGTGACACGATGGTTGTTTCCGTAAAGTGAATAAAGATCCTGATCACGATTTAGTTCGATGTATCGCTCTTTCCATTTCACATCCTTACTGTCTGTTTTCGTGCATTTTAAACATTTTGGTCCTTCGAGCCGGATAATAAAAGCAGGGTATAGAGATAGATGTAAAGATAATAAAAGCAGATAGTAAGATTCGGATATAAAGAGAATAAGAAGTGATATTGAAATTCGGAAATACAGTCAGATAAGTGGAAGAGCGATACCGAGTGCGATACGGATAAAAGGTGGAGAGTGCCGTTTACGGATTTAGATTTCTTCCTTACTCAGAATGATTTACGGATTCTCGTGACAATGAAGATACGTTACATTAAGAGTTTATTAGAGCAGCAGCTCACGTTGAGTGAAGTCATTGTCAACGTACATGACAATCTAATAAAAATCAGTTTACCGAGTGTCACTATTAAGAGAGTAAACGTTCGCCTCTCTTCGCTTAAAAGAAACGTGGAATTAATTCGCTTCAAATCACGACGCCATAAGGCGAGTAATTACTTAACTTACAAAAGATACAACAAATTCAGAGTCACGTTTGCTCCGAGTTGCCATTAACATATTTTCTTTTGTTTTGAAATCGCTTTGGCGATGCTAGTAGTGAATGTGCTTTCTTCGTTACCGCTATCACTCGTATCGAGTTATTCCTACGGTTGCTCTCGCCTTCTACATTTGTTAAAGAAGATGTGTTTTATGATCGATATCTTTCCTGATTTCGGAGTGTGGCCTGACTTCGGCTGTTTACAAGAGAAATGTTTATGCCACTTACGTTACAGATGGCTCGGCTGTTGAGAGCTCGATGAGTAAGCACGTGCATGTTCGTGGTCGCTACATCGCGTCGGTATGACAGGTTTCATAACCTGATAGTCGTCAACTTTAACAGTTAATATCTCGCTTCGCGGGGCAGAGCGAGCCTTTTTTCTGCCAGATTCGTTCGTTTTGTGCAAAAACGCGTCGATTAAGCCTAAATTCAGCGAAATCGGTGAGGAGGGAGCTCTCCTTCAGTATTACCCTAACTTCTATTGCTGGAGCAGTTAATGATTTAGCTATAATAAAATAAATTAATAAACCAAATTTTATTTAATGCAACAGCAAAAGATTAGCTATATATACCAAGCTATATTTTCTATTGGTTGTAGTAAAGAATCATCTTTGCTGTACTAACAAATCTACCGTGCTTAACATCAAACTTTATTAGGTATAACCAAAAATCTTATGCAGCTCTGCGACTTAGCAACATAGCAAACTGGCTGTCCCTATATTACGGCGATGGATTTGCTAGGCTAGCAAGGTTTTCTGTTGTCACAGTAAATCTCTTTTCCGTGGAGTATTGTTGATAAAAATTCGGATTAACTTAAAATTTCTCTTCTAAGTATATCAATAGTTTCTTCGCTATTTTTTTTAATTCGCCGAGTTGTGGTTTGTTTTCGTGGAAAGGCAATCTGAAGATAAACCGTCCTGACGGATCTCGAGTTATTAAATTTGGAAATTGAGCTCGCACTCCTGTTCTTCCAAAACCTCGTCATTGTATCGTTAATAGACGCTTGCTGTATAAATGAGGGTGTATGGGGTGCTGAGGACTGTTGACGGTTGGTCGTTCAATTTTCCATTAAATGTTCTGGTATTGGACCCGCTACTATCCAACCGAATTTGCTATTTTGCGGTATTGGCAACTCTTCGTCAAGCTGAATTCTTCCATAGTTGAAAAAAGAATTCGCCGCCTATAAGCGCGTCGACAGTGCTCGGATTGTAAAAGAACAGATATGCCAATTTAAGATTCTCTGAAATCGATAATTGTGAAACACAAATAAAAAATGACGGCAATTTCTTTGTTAATGTTTTTACATCATCCACGAGTCTCGATATGTGTATTTTTACTTGTAGTTTTTGTTGAAGATGGTCCACAGCGTTGGACTGAAACGTACGTTATAAAACAAATTCAAAATAAAGAAGTTAAATCTCTGTGCATCAACAACCGCGCATGGCTCTCATTTAGCCCGCTCTTCTATTCTTTGGATATTAAAATTATTTATTTTTTTATTTTACATTTTAATATATTTATATCATTATATATTTTGTTATTTGACGTATTTAAAATACCGAGAACCGTAACAACTATTTGTATTATGATGCTGTTTTTAAGTAAAAGTTAAAAAATAATTTTGATTTACTATTTTAAACGTGTTATTTTAGTTAAGAAATGTTGATAAAAATAAGTAACTAAAATTAAAAGTAAATGCTAAGTACAATTCAATTTTTTTATTTGTTATCTTATCATGTGTCCCTCTTTAAATTGAGATCATTATATGTTGTTTTATTACAACTTTTGATATCATACAGTTCTATGAAATTTGTTTGCCTTATAATCTTTGATATCATGTATAATTTGATATCGTATTTCTTGAACTTCATTTAGCCATATCTCCTATATTTTGTAAGTACGTTATATCATTAATATTTAATGTAAATTGTCTTCTTTTGTTATTAGATTAGCAAGAATATAAGTGACGCAGATTTTCCAGAGAAATCTATAAAACTTGCAAAAAATTATTGTAGAAATCCTACTCGAGATACTAGGGGTCCTTGGTGTTATACGTTAGAACCTACGGTAATTGATGATGAATGTGATATCCCTCTTTGTAATTACAAAGGTAAATATTACGGATTTAATAATAAAACATAACGTATATGCCAATAAGTGAGCAATAGATTCGAAGAGAAATTGCAGCACATCAGCTTTAATTGTGTTTGTATTAAAATATGTTTTGCTTGTAAACAACGCGGCAAATTGATAACAGAAAATACGTAATTGTGTTTTATTTATATGGCTAATTTACGTTCAATTGTATTCTAGTGTGTTCGATTTCTGTTATCAATGTGCCATTACACTTAATTTAACAAATGCCAATTTATATTTGGGTTATTTCACGGAATCCGCATATGAAATTTGGCACCATAGTCACCGATTCCGTTCAAACTGCAGAAGAATATTTGTCAATATGAGTTAAAATAACGTAAAATTTTTTAAAATTTTAAACCCATGGGTTTAGCGGGGGCGCTGCTATCAATTCCTTGACATGTCGCGTTTCGACATCGCTTCAAAGTAAATTTTCACCAATTTCTTCTTTTCTGTCTTTTTTCAAACATGTACATTTTTATGTAAAATTTCCTGCTCTTTCCAATGAAAGTATTTTCAATTTCCTCAAAATTGGAAAAAGCATTGAAAATTATGATTTTTGAGAAAAAAACCCTGCTTTTTTATGTCCCCCAAATTTATTTTAAAATGAATATTTCCATTGGAAAAAGCGGATTTTTTTTACATAATGTAGAGGAAAGTCCCCGATTATGAGATACCACATCTATTTTGTGTTATTGCCGGAAGTCTATGGGCAAAATTGAAAAATATAGTAGGTCATTTTGAAGGGAATTTAATAAGCTTTAAGATGCTAAAATATAAAATTTAATTTTAATATTAATTTTTCTGAAAATTAGAAAAATGTAAAAAATGAGCTTTCGGCAAAATCGAAAAAGTGTGCTCTTAATATGAGAGACCTCAGGAAATCGCTAATAAAGTGCAAAATACATCATATTGTAATTATACAACTATATTTAAAGTTTCTGAAAGATAAATATAATGGAGAAGCACATTTGTAACAATTGTAAACCCACTTATACCCAATATTGTACCTAATCTGCCCCCTCCACCCTTCCCTTTCAAATCAAAGTCAGCACACACTTATAATTTTGTATAAACCTTCCCTTAACCTTAATATAATATTTTCTCTTATTTTATTACTGTACAATAACTTTCATACTCCAGCAACCCAGGAGTACCCTGAGTATCTCATGTTACGAGCCCCACGCCTTGCGGTTTAGCGATCACCAAATCTAATCTCTACAATTGAGCAACTCAACGTATCCCGTATTTTCCTATTAATACGACCTTACTCTATCGCTGCATGCAGAACTCATTGCCAAATATTTATTAATTATATAATAAACAAGGTTTAAAGACTCATATCCATGGCACTTGACAACATCCAATTTCACAATTTCTTTCTCTGCAACGACTACATGCACGATCAAACAATGAATTTTACACTAAATAGGTTTTACCCCAAGGGCAATAAGTTCATGGTGGAACCAACTGATAGGGCCTATTAGTTTAGCAGAAACCTCGCTATCGCATATTAAGAGCCTGTCTCATAATAGGGGACTTTCCTCTATGTTTTTAGCTTTTGCTCTTAATGGGTAAAACTAAAATGAAATAAATAAACAAATTAGTGACTATTTCTAATTATATTTTCGTCCTTATTAATGATTTTTAATTAAACAGTTGTACAGCCATGAGTCTATTTTTATTTTTATAGAGTTCAAAGATGTTGAAATTACTTTTTCACGCGCGTATCTTACAATGTTATTCAGGGGAACTATTGCGTGTTGATTCTGAGTGCTTTTCACTGTATTGTGTGTAGCATATCATGATTCTAAAATATTTTTGTTTCCTTACAAGTCTTGTTAGATATCAGTGATTTCGGAGATAAAGCTGAGTGGCACTTTTTTGCACCAGCTCACGGCAAAAGTGCATGTGACGGCTTAGCTGGTACAGTAAAGCGTCTCGCTACTCGAGCAAGCATGCAGAAAGGTTCTTATGACACATTTTGACTGTTTTACAGTTGTTCCAATGGGCATCACAAAACATAAAAAAAATACGTGTGGCCTCCACGCGCGGCAGAAGTAAAACTTCTTAGCTGTAAGGAATAGGATAGTATCTCGTTTATAGTATCTGAATTAAAGCCTGTGTAATTCAAAAATTAAATTTTAATCATAAATTAAAGCCGATGCAATTTACAAGTAAAAATTGATTTGTGAATTGAAGCCTATATAAATAAAAAATTAAACTTTAATTATAAATTAAAGCCGATGCAATTCACAAATAAAAATTGATTTGTGAATTAAAGCCTATGCAGGGTGTCCCAAAGAGCTCGGTCACCGTTTCACTGACAAATTCTGTGGGAAATTCTAAGAAGAAAATTCTTATGCCAAAATGTTGAGGCTACAATAGTTTTTGAATTATAAGCATTTAGAGTTAGCGAATCAGACCGCCTAAAGTTGGCGCGCTCAGGTGTGGTACATCGCATAGCAAGTAAAGGTGCTCTTGTACATTGACTCAGTTTTTAGATATTGACATAATTCTGCAAACGACAAGGAAATTACTTTGAAGCTTTGTCTTATTTATCTGTGATTGTTCAATTTGCTGCGAACTGTCAAGTTTGTCAAATAAAAGTGTGTCACAAGCTAGCGCGTGACGATTGATAACATAATTTTAATATGCTTACCATACAAGAAATGTCACACGCTAGCTTGTGACACACTTCATTTGACAAACTTGACAGTTCGATGTGCATACGTATTTATTGATATTCCATAATGCTTGCATTAATCTCTATGTACAGCAAATTGAACAATCACAGATAAATAAGACAAAGCTTCAAAGTAATTTCCTTGTCGTTTGCAGAATTATGTCAATATCTAAAAACTGAGTCAATGTACAAGAGCACCTTTACTTGCTATGCGATGTACCACACCTGAGCGCGCCAACTTTAGGCGGTATGATTCGCTAACTCTAAATGCTTATAATTCAAAAACTATTGTAGCCTCAACATTTTGGCATAAGAATTTTCTTTTTAAAATTTCCCACAGAATTTGTCAGTGAAACGGTGACCGAGCTTTTTGGGACACCCTGCATAGGCTTTAATTCACAAATAAATTTTTATTTGTGAATTGCATCGGCTTTAATTTATAATTAAAGTTTGATTTTTTATTTATATAGGCTTCAATTCACAAATCAATTTTTACTTGTAAATTGCATCGGCTTTAATTTATGATTAAAATTTAATTTTTGAATTACACAGGCTTTAATTCAGATACTATAAACGAGATACTATCCTATTCCTTACAGCTAAGAAGTTTTACTTCTGCCGCGCGTGGAGGCCACACGTATTTTTTTTATGTTTTGTGATGCCCATTGGAACAACTGTAAAACAGTCAAAATGTGTCACAAGAACCTTTCAGCATGCTTGCTCGAGTAGCGAGACGCTTTACTGTACCAGCTAAGCCGTCACATGCACCTTTGCCATGAGCTGGTGCAAAAAAGTGCCACTCAGCTTTATCTCCGAAATCACTGATATCTAACAAGACTTGTAAGGAAACAAAAATATTTTAGAATCATGATATGCTACACACAATACAGTGAAAAGCACTCAGAATCAACACGCAATAGTTCCCCTGAATAACATTGTAAGATACGCGCGTGAAAAAGTAATTTCAACATCTTTGAACTCTATAAAAATAAAAATAGACTCATGGCTGTACAACTGTTTAATTAAAAATCATTAATAAGGACGAAAATATAATTAGAAATAGTCACTAATTTGTTTATTTATTTCATTTTAGTTTTACCCATTAAGAGCAAAAGCTAAAAACATACATTATGTAAAAAAATCCGCTCTTTCCAATGGAAATATTCATTTTAAAATAAATTTTGGGGGACATAAAAAAGCAGGGTTTTTTCTCAAAAATCATAATTTTCAATGCTTTTTCCAATTTTGAGGAAATTGAAAATACTTTCATTGGAAAGAGCAGAAAATTTTACATAAAAATGTACATGTTTGAAAAAAGACAGAAAAAAAGAAATTGGTGAAAATTTACTTTGGAGTCGGAACGCGGCATGTCAAGAAATTGATAGCAGCGCCCCCGCTGAACCCACGAGTTTAAAATTTAAAAAAAATTCACGTTGTTTTTAACTCCTATTGACGAATATTTTTCTGCAGATTTAACGGAATCGGTGACTATGGTGCCGGATTTCATATGCAGATTCCGTGAAATAACCCATTTATATTATTTTATATAAAAATTTAAACGTTGTTACATCTAAAGGACAGAAAATTCCGAGAACCTATGAGATGTGAGGATGTTTTTGGAAATATTTTAAACGTTAGAAATAAAGATAAAATATAAACGTTGCTTCGGTAAATTGTTTTTAAATTATTAACAAAAATAGAGCAGTGTAATGGAAACATTAAAATCAAAATTAACTTAATTTAATATTACTGTAGCCCGAAAACTGCAATTATTAATGAAGTAATCTGCACAGCAACCATCACGTCATGCGGTTTTGCAGAATTGCATAATTTTTATATTTGAACTTTGATCGTGTGCGTCACACACCATGATACACGCATTGATTATTTATGGTCCAAAGTCGGAATCAATACTGTAGGAACGATTTTCTTTGTTTAATGTATTATTATGTTGATCTTGTTTAACGCGCTTTGTCATATGTCTAGTCATGTTTATATTTTATTATTTTCGACTTTGACTTATAATTATCGTGTTTTCGAGAAGGACTCAATACCTATTGTTTTGCATGCAACAGCTGATCACGCGCGTCTTATTGCTCCTTGTATATAGTAACTCCTAGACGTCCATGTGTTGACATGTGATTGGGCCACGTAACGTTTAGCAAAGAAAGAGATCGGCTCTCGAAGGCCTGATAGCGAGCAGAGTTTCGAGAACAGTGAAAGAAAAAGGTCAATCACCCTACTATCGAAAACATTGTCTTTCCTCGCAGTGATATTTTGCGTACTGTATTCTAATATAGACATATTAAAGTTGAAGATACAAAGAAAAAAGAAGTTCTTTAAATACCAAACTCGTTATCCTATAATATCTGAAATATCAGAATAAATATTGGAAACAAAAGTGTAAATATTTTAGTTAAGTAATCGCAAGTAAGAATTTGTCGTAGTCTAAAATTAAGCGTAAACTTGTAACCATTATTTTGCTAAATAAATAGTATTTGTATGTAAAAAGTCTCAAAGTGTCTAAAGAAACCCTTCATGGCGCTTTGAATTCCAATACTTAAAGCGAAGCAAACCCAATAAGTTTGCTTATATCGCGAGTATAATAAAAATTGGTGGCAGCGATGGGGTCCAAAGTATCTCAGATGAAAAAATGTATAGTAGTAACAAGAAAACAATTTTCCTTAAAGAAAGAAAGAGGAAGCAGCAGGCAAATATCCTGATAGCACTCAAGATGTAAATATACGCTGGACTGAACGGGACACTCAACAGAGCAGCTCAATACCCGAATCAATTGGATGCAGGTCTGCAATTTGGAACCAACTCCAAAACATTACTTTTCTGCTGGAGCAAATTTCGCGAAATATTAGAAATAAAATTCTGCGCCAACGTTATCTTAAATATAATGACCGAATTATAATTAATTCTCCTCAAATACAATTTCATGTGTTATAGGCTTTTTCAGAAAATCTTCTGTTCGCGTGAAGTATTCAAACAAAATAGGAGTTGATTTTATATTGTTCATAATTATGAGAGGTCATTTGACATTTGGTCCTTAAGTAAACAAGTGTAAGAATATATTTGAGATTTATATTACTAATATACAACTGGTAATTGAGTTATATTATATAAGTAATGTTCCCTAACACTTTCTTAATTATTACAGCACAATATATATTACTTTTTATACTTTAATTAATATTATCTTCTGAAAGTTCCAATATAAAGTCCAATTGGTTATTAAATCTGTCAATATCATTCATGATGTTATGATCTGATGTAAGATTTTTATAAAATTGCTTAGCATCGCCAGGAATAAGATGCATTATTGACTTTATGTCCTGCATTTTTAGCTCCGATATCGGTTTCCCATTTGGCCACAAAGGTATCTGAAGGTTTTTGAAATCTGGAGAAGACTTTGAACAACCTACAGTTCTCTTGCGGATATTTACAAAGTTTTCATCGAATTGTGTATTCATTAATATAACATAAGGTATTTCTTTGGTAATTCATATTTGGCAAAGTTTCAGCCAGTTTATCTTTGCGCCATCCTTGTCTTGTTTTCTTATTTAAAGTAGCTTTCTCTAGCTGCTGTGTGTGCCTAAAAGATCTTCTTTACCCATCCAGTGGACGTTCTGCAGGGAATTCCTTTTTCTTGCTTTTTCCATGATTCTAATATAGTCGTAAGGTGTGTATATCCTCTCTTACATTTTTCGAGCAGAATCGATATCACCAAAGTCGCTATTATTTGACAAGAAAGAGTGCCTAGAAAAGAGGAATCTCATTGTTATGGTCCTCATACTGGAATGTTCCTTTAAAATAGTCTTAAGCATTAATATAATCTTTGTATTGTGATTTTGCCCACCACAAGAATCAGACCATAAAATCAGGTTTTCGACATTGTCACCTACTTTTTTCAATGTGTGTTTTTTTAGACATGACCTCCTGAGGTCCATGACCAGCAACTCCTTTAATCCAAACATAACAGTGGGCTTTATTGTGTTTGCCTGTGTATTCCACAGTTGTATAATCAAAGCTGTTTTTTGTAGAAGATAATGTTGGTTGGAATGCGTGGTAATGGCAGGGGTTTTTCCAAATCAAATGTGATAGTTTCAGTGTTTTCATCAACTTTGGATTTCAACATATCTTATTTGAGTAGCATCTGTGCATGGTCTGCATTCTCAATATAATTTTTATGATCTTGAATCAACTTTTTTTTGTTGGATGCGTTATCTGTAGATTCAATTTCTGCCTTGAATTTTTCACAAACATTGCATGTGTCCTTCTTTGTTCTCTTTCTTCTGAGATTAAAATTTGCTAGAAATACTTGTTTATATTTCGAGAAAGAAACAGTATTACTTATTCGTGTATAAACTATACATCTTATTTGCTGTCATGTCTGGTGCAAGATACAATGAATCAGTTTGATTTCTATTGTAGTGACTCGCATACTTTATAGGGAACTTTTTTATGTGACTAATGATATCCTCTGTCTGTTGATCTGTAATTTTGTTATGCTTACCATTGCTTTTCCTTCCGTTTAATATGCACTCTGGATAACGGTGTTTTTCAAGAGTTTTTACTCTTTTATTTGAAATTTGCAAAGATTAACAAAAGAAGCCCCTGCAAACTTCACTTGCTTTTATCTTGTATATCCTGCTGTAACTCTCTTGGTGTTGTCATCTCCTCTGTGGCGTTTTACAGAATATTCTAAGACCTAAAAACCTATCAACGCTGTTTGAGTGTCAAATGCCCTGTATTCCAAAACTTTTTGAAGCATTTCTTCCTGTCCTTTATGCTAACCCTCTGATTGCACTTCAAATCTTCTTGCAATTACATAAGTATTTTTTGAAAGATTTTGGTTTCACCATTTCCTTGCTGGTTTTTACATATGACTGGTTGGAATTTTGTCTCTTCTTTCTTTCTGCCCTAGACATCCCTCCAAATTGTGTTTTCTTCCTTTTTTGAGTTTTCCCTTACTTCCACAAACGTCAGAATTTTTGTGGTCAAAGTCTATCTCTTCAGTTCGTACAGATTGTGCTAAAGACAACAAAGAAATATGTTTTACTCTTGATAACATTGCTGCAAAATATATTTCCAACAAACACAAATGACACAATATTTGTAATAATGTAATATGTATGAGATAAAATTACACTTACAATAGAAGTAGTAATCGTATAATATAGAAGCAGCAAGTCGCATAAGAACACGAATGTGAAGTTGGTTCCGAATTGCAAAATACTCATAAGGGAGTGTCGCAACTGGTGGTTGGTTCTTGTGTCTCCAGGGGGCAGGACGTTAAAAATAAGTGTTTAAGGTACTGTCCGTATCTCTGGTGCCCGGTGGTTGGGTAGGCGGCGAGCGAGCCTGAGGAACGGCAACCGGCCGGTCCCGGTCGCGAACACCACGTGAGTTCGTCTGAGCGAGGTCCGTTTTCAGTCGACGTTTATTCGTGAGGTTTACCGGCCGCGTATTTTTGAGTATTAACTCTGAGAGACGTCCGCTTGGTTGAGATCACCGGGAAATAGTCACTGATTTGAGATAACCGAAATCACTTTGTTCGCACATGATCACTTGCGCGAGAACACGATGAGAGAGCTACGTCAAGTCACATCCGCGATCGCGAGAACAATGGCTTGAGAGAGCCCGTGAATCCATGAGGGTCGTCCGATTTACGATGACAATCGATCCATCGACCGGTCGAGCGACGCCGGTCGACCAGATCCCCGATTGGTCGGCTAGAGCCAATGGCCGCGCGGTGACTAGCGATGGAGTGGCACCCATTTGACAACGTTGCAATCATAGACATATTATATCCATAGACTTATATAGATAGACCGGCCCCTGCCGTGAGAGCACGCGATAGAAGATGAACGGTACAGACATAGCCGTGGTGGTCGGACCTCTTCTGATCGCTTTGTGGGGATAGACGACTCGACTTAGTCGACAGCGAAATGAAAAGTAGTCATAGCAACCGCCGAATGAAACAATAACATACTTATATCCGAGTGACAAGGTTACGATGATGCGAGTTATACTGATAGTAGTATTGTCAATTGATTAAGAAACACGGTAGTGTCTCGAGCCTCGCCGTAGTACACATGTGATACCGCCCCTTCTATCTACACGCGAGCCAGCCACTAACGAGTACCAGAGATTATACCTCAGAAATGGGCTTATATAAGTATATCACCCAAGTCCGATTTTGATTAAAACAGGTGCATAGTACTTACTAAATGTAGTTGGAGCCACACGTTCAGAGTTGCGGAAATGCTTAGTTAGTTTCCGAGAAAATTAATTGTTCGACTTAATTAAAGTTTTTCGAGATTTTGAGATAAAAAAATTATTAGAATTAAAAAATATTTTGCTGAAATGTTTTATTTTATTAGTGTAGGTATTAGAAAACTGTAAGTACTGTGTTCGTAATATCATTATAAAAGAAAAAACAAGAGAAATTAAAAAAGCTTATTTTCTCATTACATTTTTCAATATCGTTGCTCGTTCATTAAAAGGTTATTAATAAAAAAATTTCATAAATAGAACGCAACCACATGGGTCTCCAACACACAAAGCGAGGTCCACCCTACACCGCCCCCTGCTTACAGTGTGAAACGAGACTTATTATTATACAACATGGGTTTTACCTGGGTTTTCAACTTTCCACGCGAAGCGAGGTCTACCCTACACCGTCCACTGCTTACAGTGCAGTGCAAAAAATGAAAGAAAATTAGCTTTTTTTATTTGTTGTTTTTCCTTTCTGACGATGATATTTCGTTGACACAGTATACAGGGTGTCCAATTTTAAACAGTCGAACCGAATATCTCGAAAACTGAGTTTGATAGACAAAAATGTTTTAGACAAAAGTTGCATGGTTTGAAGGGGGCCACATGATGAAAATATGGACTTAACCCTAAGTGGCCTCTTCAAGGCTAGGTTAGTGTAATCGATGATTTCTTAATTGGAACCCCCCATATTGCAGTACATCGTTTGAAAGGGCATAAAATAAGAAAGTTTTTGGCGGAAACCAGAGGTTGATACGTTGACCCGTTTGAGAGTTATTTAGAGTAAAAAATTGGCTTTTTCCAACTTTGACCCTAAATAACTCCCGAACGGAACAACGTATCGACCTATGGTTTGGGCCAAAATTTTTCTTATTTTATGCCCTTTTAAACAATGTACTACAATATGGGAGGTTTCACTTAAAATTTTTGAGGTCCCCTGGGGCACTGAATTCTCTCTACGCATTATCCGTCCCTGTCGGTGTTGG
This sequence comes from Leptothorax acervorum, assembly GCA_035220615.1. NCBI lineage: Eukaryota > Metazoa > Arthropoda > Insecta > Hymenoptera > Formicidae > Leptothorax > Leptothorax acervorum. The sequence goes on along the minus strand of JASTWQ010000157.1, from coordinate 187,132 downwards.
ACATTCGCCGCTCGTATACTTTCACGTGCCATTCTTAGTCATCAGTGCTTCCACTTGCATGCTCCAGGAGTCGTAATTGTCCTTTGTGAGCAATTTGATCCTCATCTGACTCGACATTATCACGAAAAAGTCTAGATAACAAGGATTCGCAAATACACCGAATAGTCTCGATACGTATCGACACGTAATTGACTCGAGTTCGAAATATACGCGGCAACCGCACTCGCGTTGGCTCACAATTTCCTTTCAACCGCACTTATTGCACGATTCACATCCTGGGCCCATAACCTGTAGACGCAGATACCCAGAGAAATTCAGAAATAGCTTTCTTAGCATAAGAAAATATAACCGTTATAGTTTTAATCATTTAACTATAGATTCTCGATATGTTGCCTGAGCTGTGCCGCAGAGACGAATGAACAGTATGAAAAGAATAGAAGGGTACGCAGAACAACAGCGCGTCTCTGTAAAAGCGAAGGCAACTATTACAATCATAGATAACCGAAATAACATGAGGATCGAACACAAGATTCGTAGATTCCAACACATATATTTTCCACAAATATAACAATATAAATATAACAAATATAAATATAACAAATATAAATATCACAAATATAAATATAACAAATATAAATATAACAAAATATATTTGGGTTATTTTTGCATTTTGAAATATTTGAAGCCATTTTAGTTACAAAGGACATTGTACGATAGCGAAAGGCGAAGTAGTAATGCGAGCAGCGTGTTATGCATAACCAAAGATGCTATATAGAGGACGCGCTCTACTAATTGTAAGCATAAATGCCAGAATAAGGAATGAAGACGCGTCTCACTCGAAAATCGGCTGGTGGGGATACGCACACCAAGAGAAAGCACGTACACGTGCGATCCAAGCGCCGTCCTCATTCTGGCATTATGTCACTACGGTTCTCCACAGAAACTCTGATTACGCGTGAGATTTGTAAAACGATTTTTTTTTTTTTTTCTAATAAGGAATAAACGGGAATCAATGTGTAAATTAAACATTCATCTATTTTTATTACTTTATTGACGTTTAGTAATGTAATGTACATTTTTTCCCTAAAAATCTCTGATTTCTTATCTCAAAATTCAAAATAACTTTAAAACCTGACGTGATGGAGCAATTTGGACAGCGGCATTGTTTTTTGTGACCAAAAATCTATACGAGACACTTACTCTGATTAGAGATACTTGACCAAAAATTTTTTTGTGTTCTGTGTAACTAATAAAAAATTAATTAATGAAGAAAGTATTAAATAATCTTAAGACTCCTGCCTACTCGCTTCTTCTATCCTTGTTTTATGACGTTAGAAGCGAGAAATCGCATGCCAAAAATTCTTGCGGTTTTACGTTAAAATATAAAAATATATTCATAAAACGCAATGGTAATTGATTTAGCAAATTTATAAAATATGTATTGTAAACATGTATTAATGCATATACTTTAATTATGTAAAAGGATTTTTTTAAATCTATAAATGCAATACATACGAAAGTGTATACGACATAACGCGCTTAATTGTTAAAAACGTACAACTTTAAGAGCCTGTTAAGTCAGAAAACCTCTAAAATCGATGCCCAGCAGCTGCTATAAAGAAATTGTCGCAGTGCAATAAAAAACACGCAGTGGTACCCACATTAATGGAAAGGTGAAAAAAATACATTGGCAGAAGGGTCAATTTTCGATTTGCAATATGATGATGACAGACATATCTTTATACGAAAAATTCTTATATACATTTAATAATTCTCATAATTTCAAGATTATAAGTTATGTCTTAGAAATTTCTGCATATTTTTTACAAAAATATTAAAAAATTGATACATAGCATTGCTAAAGTTATCGGGATCACGTCAAAAGATATAACATTGTTCGCATTTTATGAAATTGACATTAATAAAATTTTTCTTAAAAATTAATTTGGATAAATTTATAATTTTGTTTGCAAAGTTTTTCATAAAGAAATTATAACAAATATTTATATTTCACAAATAAGTTACAAATATTCAAAATGTTTTAAAACCAATGAGAGAAGGGCTGGCGAACAAAGCTTGTTATTAGTGCTTAAATCATATATTCAAATTAGAGATAATAATACAAACGTTTTGACCTTCAATGTGGTCTTCATCAGTGTGTAACGTCGTTTGAAATTAAAACATCGCTTAAACTTAATACCCCGCCTATATCCTATTTTGATATGTCTAAAAGATATCTTTAACATATCTTATGTCCCGATTTTGGACATGCGTGCTGTCTGGGATGTTACCTCGCATATATCCTATTTTATTCGCATGTTAATCACGCCTATGGTTAATGCGCATATTGATTGAGATGTTTTGCAATCGCTTCGTGTACATTTGTGTCCTTGTTAAGAGCCTCCTAGAGTCGATGGATGTAGGGATCTTACGATTAAATTCACTTGCAAGTTATTTACAAGAAATATTGTCTAAAAGTGTTCCGGAACCCCTAAGCCATATAAATAATAACTACCATTTAGTAAATAAACTAAATGGTATGCGCTAATCATTATACTCTAATATCATTAGATGTCACCTTACTTTTTGCCAATGTTCCGACAGACTTAATGGTGGAAAGTGTTTGAAAAAGGTGGAAGGAGATTTCGGAACACACGGACATTCCCTTTGACAAATTTATAATTGCGATTAAATTAATTCTAAATTCCACTTACTTTTCCTTCAACAACAAATTCTGTAAACTTTTCGGTAGTCCGATGGGCTCACCGTTTTCCCCCATGGCTACGGATTTAACAATGCGCGATCTCGGGGAAATTGCAATCAAAAGGTTCAATTACCGACCATAATTCTACTTCCGGTATGTGGACGACATACACATAGTTATGGATGTTCCTCATAATGAATTGGAAAATACTTTGGAGATTTCTAACTCGCTACATGAAAGGTTGCAATTTACAGTTGAGGTCGGGCAGGGGGGACGTCTTAACTTTTTGGACGTCACATCATTATAGATGGTGACAGAATCATTTTCGGTCACTTCCACAAATCGACATATTCAGGAAGGTATTTTAATTATAATTCAAACCACCCTTTATGTCACAAAAGAGGCGTTATTTACGGATTGGTAGATAAAGGACCCCGCACAAAACACAGGGAAAAAGTGGTTTCAGTCAAATGGTCTAAAAATTGGATATGTTTTAGTTTTTGACCTCCTGATCACAAATTCAATTAGTAAAACCATCAAAGATGGACAAATTTTTTTGCTACAGGTGTTTGAAAGCGGCAATATTAGATTCACGTACGATGAAGATATATTGATTAGTTTAACATTGATGTGGAAATATGCGTGTATGTTGGTGTATGCGTGCGTGTGCGCGTGTTTGCGCGTGCACGTGTGTGTGTGTATGTACGTGCAATTAATAACTGTAAAAGCTTCAAGTCATACTAAATACATGTATTTAATAAGCAAATTTAAAGTACGACCGTATAAGATAATGATAAATAATTAAAGAAACGTCATAATCGGTCGGGACTGGATCTTGGTTGTCCAATAAAATTATTTGTGAATTTAATGTACAATTCATCACTCTAGCAAACTGTTGTGCTCTCGAGGTGCGAGGAAACGACTCGTTCTGTTTACTTATAAGAATCAGGTTTATTCCAAAAGACGCTTACATAAGACGTGTGTACTCTCGGGCGTCGCGTAACAGAGAGAGCGTTCGTAAAACCGCAGTACCCATTTCCGAACCCCAGAGCCACCTACAGCCATCGCGGGCCCTCTATATCTTTGCTACCAAAGCACCGCTCAACATCCTCCCTTTTCTAGATGTATAAAAAAAAACAAAACTTCTACGTGCAGGGTATGACTCAAACTAAAATTATAATTATCAAAGAATCTATAGAATTAACCCCTTTCGGTACAAAACACACTAACTGAAACTCCACGTAAACCATACTAATCGTTTAATCTTCTTTTACGTCGGTTTCCCTAACGACTGATACTGAAGCCGCTTCGGCGAGTAATGTTGTCGACTACTTCGTCGCAGTGGTTCCAGCTGTTTAGCCGGCGTTGGCCCGTTGTCCATCTCCGGCCTCGGCTGAGCTTCCTTCTCCGATGTTTCCCAGTCATCCTCATCTTCGTCCTCGTCGTCCATCGTTCGCCTGGCCGATTCTAGAAACTTCCGGTTACGCCGCAATAAACCCCCAGACATCGTACATCGTATGACCTCGGTTCGGTTCGACGACGCACGACGGTGCCATATGCTCGCTGGTCTTTTATCCATACGAGTTCACCTGGTATCAGTTCCGATAGTTCTCTCGCTCGGTGCCGCTTGTCATACTGCTGCTTGCTGCGAAGCTTTCCCGCCCAGAGCTGTTGGCGGTATGCTTCCAAATCAGGCCACTTCGGTGTTAGACCCGTTGCCGAACATGGCACCGGCGTGCGAAGCTTTCTTCCCATGAGCAACTTACACGGGCTGCTACCCGTCTCCAGGGGCGAAGTACGGTATGCTAATAAACCCAAGGTAGGTTCCGTCTCTTTCTCCAAGATGTGTTTAACCGTCTTCACTGCCGCTTCTACCTTCCCGTTGCTTTGCGGATGTCTCGGACTGCTCGTCACGATGGTGAATCCGAAGTTCTCGGCAAACTGCTTATATTCTTGACTGCTAAACTGCGGACCATTGTCCGAGCGTACCCGCTCTGGAATCCCATGTCGCCCGAATATGTCCTTCATCTTTGCAATGGTGTTGACTGCCGTCGTTGATGACATATAGACGACCTCCGGATACCGAGAGAAGTAATCAACCATCACCAGATAGTGTCTACCTCCTCTTTCACAGAAGTCCACCGCTACTTCCTGCCATGGTCGTTCGGGCGGCTCTGTCACTATTAAAGGTTCCTTGATTTGTGGACGATGCTCCAAACATATTTTGCAACTGGAACACCGCTCCTTCACATCTGCGTTGACGCCTGGCCACCACACGGATTGCCTGGCTCGTCCCTGACACTTCTTTTCGCCCAGATGACCCTGATGTATTCTCTCGAGCACCTCGCTGCGTAGCCCTTTCGGTATGTGTATTCTAGTGCCGCATAGGAGGGTACCATCTGGTGCCACTGTCAGGACGCTTCTTTCCTCAAAATACGGTAACAGCTTCTCCGGTACATCTCTGCGATACCTCGGCCAACCTTCTCGCACGTATTTCAGGACCGCTTTCGTAGTCGCGTCCTGGCCTTGCATCTCATGTATCTTCGTTAAGAATTGGTCGGACACCCGTCGTTTAACCACAGCTTGTACGTACTTCTCCATGGCCTCATCATACAAACAATCTTCTACGCCTCGGACATCTAATAACGGAGCCCGTGAGAGTGTATCCGCAGCCATTAAAGCCTTCCCTGCAACATACTCAACAATATAAGCAAAACGCATCAATCTCATACGAAATCGTTGTAATCTCGGGGAGAGATCACTGATAGGCTTGGATCCTAGAATTGAGACCAGTGGTTTGTGGTCTGTCCTTAAGATGAGATCCGGCGCTCCTACGATGAACGCTTCAAATTTCTCACACGCCCACGTTAAAGCTAACGCCTCTTTTTCTATCTGTGCGTATCTCTTCTCTGTTTCGGAGAGAGCTCTGGACGCATAGTAAACTGGTCTCCAATCCTCTTGTTCTTCGTCAAACTGTTCTAGAACTGCTCCCAATCCATAAGACGAAGAGTCTGCCGAAATTCTTGTTTTCTTCCTGGTATCAAAAAGAGCAAGTGCTGGAGCTTGCACCAATCTTTCTTTTATTTCATTGAAGGCCCTTTCTTGAGGTGCTTCCCACACAAATTCGACGCTATCCTTCAACAATTCTCGTAGCGGTTTAGTGATGTCTGCAAGATGCTTTATAAATTTTAGCTGGAAATGGACCATTCCCAAGAACCTCTTTACCTCCGTAGTACTGGTTGGCCTCTCCATTTTGGTTATGGCTCTCACCTTTCCTGGATCCGGTTGTACGCCTTCATCAGCTGACACGACGTATCCTAAAAATTTTACACGCCTTTGTCTAAAAACGCATTTTTCTTCGCTCAAGGTGATGCCTGCATCTGACAGACGTTGCAATACTGCACGCAAACATTCATCGTGCTCTTCAAGAGTTTCTCCATAAACGAGGACATCATCCGACAGGTTTACTACATTACGTAGTCCATCTAATACATTGGACATGCTTTCTTGAAAGTGCTCCGCGCTGGGGCACAATCCCATCGGTAGTCTATTGAAACGGAAGCGACCACACGGCGTGATGAAAGTGGTGAGATGACGGCAACATTGACACAGAGGCATCTGATAATACCCCTTATTCGCATCAAGAAGGGAAAACCACTTGGCTCCTCCTAATCTAGCAAGATTTTCTTCTACGCTCGGCATAATGTGACGATTTCTTACCACACATTTGTTGAGTTCAGTGTAGTCTACACAAATCCTGACATCTTTCTTGTTGGCCTTAAGGACAGCAACCATAGGCGCACACCATTCCGTCGGCTCGTGAACTCGACTTATTACGCCTGACTCTTCTAAGCGTTTTAGTTCTTCCTTGACCTTTTGTACAAGATGCAGGGGAACTCTGCGAGGCGCTGATACTGCGTACGGTCCTGTATCTAGTTTAAGACAGATGTGATAAGGTTTACATTTCTTGAAGCATCCCAAACCTTGAAATACTCTACTAAACTCATTTTCTGGCTTAGTGTTACTTACTTCGGCAATAACCATGTCTACTACCCAATCTAACATTCCTAACGCTCTAATGGCTGGACGGCCTAACGATGACTGCATGTTCTCTTTGACTACATATATGTCGTCGATGGCTGCCTTATTTCGCCATTCTACTTTAGCTTGCAACTTACCAAGCACCTTGAGAGATATTGAGTCTCCGACTTGTAATCCTTTGCCTGCGCTTACCAACGCTATGCTGGCAAGATGCTGCTTATAGAGTTTTTCGCTTATCACTGTCACGTCCGCTCCAGTATCCACCTTAACTGGTATTCTTGTTCCATTCATGCTTACATTTGCCATCCATGGCGGCTCGGAGTGCGCTGTCTTCATTTTTATTCTATCTATACACCTCCGTTGCTTATCGTCTTCAGTAATTTGTGCCTTGCGCTGCCCTTTTCTTTCTTCTTTCACTGTCTCCCGTACAGCCTGTACTCCTCCTAGGTAGAGATCTTCCTTGTCGTCTTCTTTTTCCGCTGCTTTACTCTCATCGTTTTTATTTACTTCATGTATGGCTTTTGTTTTACACATTGTCGCCCAGTGTCCTATCTTCTTACAAATATTGCATGCAGACTGCTTGGCTGGGCACGAGGAGAATGCATGCTGTGGTGTCGTGCCACATCGGTTTGCAACGTTTCGACGCTGTTTCTTCCTTCTTGTGCTGCCGCTGGAATCCTCTTGAATACCGCTTTCCACGCGTTCCGCGGGAACCGCTGACTCTGTCGAGGTTAGCTACTTCCATTCCCCGTAAGACTGCTTGCTGTGTTTTAACCTCTTCTTTCGTTCTTACTTTAGTGACGGCCTTTTCTAGCGTGAGCTCGGGGTCACATTGCAACGTTTCCGATAGCTTTTGATCCCGAATGCCTGCCACAATACGGTCTCTGATGAGTTCATCTTTCAGTGCACCAAAATTGCATGTTTCCGCTAAACGATAGAGATCTGCAATAAAATCTTCTACTGTCTCTTCGCTCTGTTGCGTACGTCTGTTAAAACGCGCTCGCTCTAATACTATGTTTACGCGCGCTCCGAAATGTTCTTCGAACTTCTTGTGTACTATTCTATAACTTTTGGCTTCTATGCTACTGAGTTTAAACGATAATAGGATATCTTCCGCTCGTGGTCCCATTAAGTACACAAATTGATTAACCTGCGTCTCCTCTGACTGATTTGCAATGCCACTACCTTGACGGTATCGTTCCCATCTCGTGGACCATCGCTGCCAATCTTCCGACCGGAAACTGAAATTCGGCGGAGGAGGCAATTGTACGGCTGCCGCCATATATACCTGAGGCTGTGAGCTGCCGCCTTCACCGCCCGGCATCGTGTTCGGTTAACCTCTCCCTCGGATGTCTCGCACTTTATTTCGCTTACTACGCGCACGAATTTAATCGTCTTTCTTACGTTACGCGGTTCGTTAATTACCACGCTGCCACCATGTTGTGCTCTCGAGGTGCGAGGAAACGACTCGTTCTGTTTACTTATAAGAATCAGGTTTATTCCAAAAGACGCTTACATAAGACGTGTGTACTCTCGGGCGTCGCGTAACAGAGAGAGCGTTCGTAAAACCGCAGTACCCATTTCCGAACCCCAGAGCCACCTACAGCCATCGCGGGCCCTCTATATCTTTGCTACCAAAGCACCGCTCAACACTCTAGCAAACCACGCGCCGTTACTTACGGACGTAAACGTAGCTACTAAAGCTCGAAAGAGTACCCTCACATAATTAAATTGAAAATCAATTTAATCGTCCACTAACACTCTTTACCAAGGCGAAGCAAACAACGATGATAGTGAGATAAAGATTCCTAATTTCACTATCCCATATATTAAGTCAATTTCAGAAGGTTTTATGACTTTGACCAAAAAGCTTAATTTCCGCTCTGCATTGACGGAAATCCCTTTACACTAAATAATTTCATAAAAACCGGAAAAGATATTTTGGATCGTTCATCGCAGTGTGGAGAGGTTTACAAGATTAGTTGTTCGGATTGTGAAGCCACATATGTAGGACAAACTAAGCGACAATTAAAAACTAGAATTAAGGAACATATATCTGATATAAAGAAAAAGAGCGGATCTCCATCGGTCATATCAGAACATCGCCTGGAAAAAGACCATAATTTTGACTGGGAAGGTGTACAAATATTTGGACAACAAACCTTTTTATTACAAACGTCTCATTTCTGAAATGGTACATACAAAAAGACGGAATAAAGGGTTGAACAAACAAAATGACACAGAACTTCTGTCAGAAGCATACCTTCCTGTTCTTAATTTACTCCCCTCATCCTAATCTTCCCTTCCTTTTCCTATCCACCAATCATATAATATCCCATTCCTACCATTTTCCCTATCTACCTTGTCGCGACGTTTTTCCTGTTTTTCCATCCGCAATTGCCAAACAATAAGTGACACAATCACACGTAATTCTCCTTATGTGACAGCTCCTCTTAATCCTAGGTAAGACAATAAGTCTTATCATTCTCTCACAATTTGGTTTTTCAAATAAAACTTTAATAACACGATTTCTGTTAAAATTCCAATAGAAATTCTAACGCAAGGAATATGGACTTTCCGAATCTAATCGTGAGATCCCTACATCCATCGACTCTAGGAGGCTCTTAACAAGGACACAAATGTACATAAAGCGATTGCAAGACATCTCAATCAATATGCACATTAACTATAGGCGTGATTAACGTGCGAATAAAATGGGATATATGCGAGGTAACATGCGAATTCAAAATAGGATATAGGCGGAGTATTAAGTTTAAGCGATGTTTTAATTTTAAATGACGTTACACATTGATGAAGATTACATTGAAGGTCGAAACGTTTGTATTATTATCTCTAATTTTAATATATGATTTAAGCACTAATAACAAGCTTTGTTCGCCAGCCCTTCTCTCATTGGTTTTATTATTATGCGAACTTGTTAACGATTATTTGATGTTCAAAATGTTTTACATAATTTTATAATAGATTGTATCGTAACGGGATCAGGAGCCGAGTATGGTGGAAGTCGTAGTTTCAGTGCTTCTAAAAGAAAGTGTAAATCTTGGAACAAAAAATATAAACTCGATAACACAAAAGTAAGGAAGCTGAATCTTGCTGTTGCGCAGATTAATTATTGAAAAAAGTGCATTTGCTATAAAGATTTATTTTTATTGTACATTGTTCAATATTTGGTAATTGCTTTCAGAATGTTAAATTCCGTGATAAAGATTTTCCGGACGGATCAAGAGTGAAAGCAAATAATTTCTGTAGAAATCCAAATGGTGACGTCGGTGGTCCTTGGTGTTACGTGGAAGAAAAGAGTTACAAATTAGTAGAAAAAGAATATTGCGACATTCCATTTTGCGATAATGAAGGTAAGTATTTATTCAATCAGAAAACCAAAGCTTTACAATAGTTAAAAATTAATGTTGCAAATTAAAGATTTGACATAAAAAATATATATATTTTATACTCTTTGTTAAAAAAACTTAACATAAGTTGATACTTTAATTCAATTTGTTATTACGTATTGTATATTACATTCTGCGAACTCCACGATTTTTTTTATGGAGGTCCACGCATTATAATCACTGAACTTTGAAAAATAATTTATACAAATATAGCAAACTTTGTTTGTATCGAAAATATATTATTTTGAAAATAGTATATAGAATATACATAGTTAAGACTTGGTTGGTGATTCTGTATTTCTCGGACAATAAATGCATTTATTTCCGAGCAATGCCTAATTTTTATCAATGAAAAAACTGTAAAACAAGCCGAGAGAACGGGTTGCTATTCTAAGCAGTTAGGATATATTTTTCAAAATTAAAGAATCCTTTACTTCGACGAACTGGCAGTTTTTATTTAATCAGCACAACGCGTTTCAACCCAGATTCCGGTCCTTATCAAGTGCGTATATTACATTTAAACGTTTGCAAAACATTTCATTGTACAACAATGTGGCAGCAATGAATCTACGAACTAAAATAATACAGAAAGAGTACAATGATAATGAGCAATGAGTCTACGAACTAAAATATAATATAGAAGGAGTATAATAAAAAGAATTATAATGAAAAAGGCAAAGAGGAAACCGCGCTTACTTGTTTTGTATGTCGAATGGTAATAAACAATTAAAAAGTCATATTAGCAGATGTGGTATTCGGTGGTGTGTTCACATCAGATGACAACGGACGACTGAGTGAAAAACAAAAGACAGAGGTAAACCGAAAGCGTTCACATTAAGTTTATTATTTTGTCATATATCACCGAAAAGTTGTCGGTGTCCCTCTGCAAATTGATAGTATTATTATCTTTTTTAATAAACACCATTTCGGCGATCTCTCTCTTCTTAAAACGTTTTGCACTGTGCAGAACTTTGGGACTAGACCAATTAAATTCATGGTTGCAAGAGATCTTGTGCTTGCTAACAACAGAATGCTTGCTGGGATGCTTGTTAAAATTAGCACAATGCTCTTTGATTCTAGTCTCCAAATTTCTTTTGGTCTGTCCGATGTAACACGCGTCGCAATTAGAGCAATCAATCTCATATACAAGCTCCATACGTTTAACGTTTTCCAACCTATCCTTTCCTTTTTTAATAATGCGGTCGAGTTTTTTAGGAACCATATAGACTACGTCGAACCCTTTGTTTCTCAGGGCCTTACATATGTTCTCGCTACAATTCTTTATGTACGGGATGGTAACAGGGTGTCTCTCAATGTGTACCTTGCCATTTACCTAGTCCCTGTGTTTTATGAGCCTTAGTCTTCGTTTCATATATTTGTTACAAAAATTATTCGGGTAACAGTCAGAAAGGATCTCTTTAACAACATTGATATTTGACTCATGGAAGCGCTCGTTAGCTAGTAAAATCGCTCGGTCGACTAAATTAGATACAACATTGATTTTGTAGTTAATGGGGTGACTTGAATATAAATTAATGTAACGTCCTGAGAAAGTAAGTTTCCTGTACCAGTTTGTTAACAAGTTTTTACCATCTCTAATGACGGTCACGTCTAAAAAGTTGATCGAGCAGTTGGTCTCAGCTTCGCATGTAAATTTTAACCGCGGGTGGTAGTTATTGAAAACGTCAAGAGTGTTATTTACTTTATTCCGTGGGATAATTGCGAAGATGTCATCAACATATCTCCCAAAAATGGGAACGACGAAACTTAATAGCTTGAGGCAATGTGTTTCAAGGTCATCTAACACTATGTCAGCAAGGATAGAAGAAAGGGGGGAGCCCATAGGACTACCAAAAATTTGATTGTAGATAAAACCGTTAAAACAAAAACTGATGGAGCTTAGGACCATATCGATGGCGTATAGGAATTGCTGTAAGGTAAAATTGGTGGCTGTAGAGATGTAACACCATCTTTTTAAAGTGAAACTTCTTTAGGCGCGGGGGGTGATTTGAAACGGAAATGTCACGGAAGTCAGTCACGGAAGTCGCGTTACGAAAGTCCGTCACGAAAGTCTGTCACGAAAGTCACGGAAGTCCGCACGAAAAGTTCAAACTTCTAATGGGAGTGATTTGGTGCGGGCGCGTCACGAAAATACGTCATAAAAGTCCGTCACGAAAAGTTCAAACTTGTACTAAAAGTGATTCGGTGGGGGCGCGTCACGAAAGTCCGTCACGAAAAGTGGAAATTTCCAATGGGAGTGATTCGGTGTGGGCGCGTCACGAAAGTCCGTCACAAAAGTTTGTCACGAAAAGTTCAAACGTCTACTGGAAGCGATTCGGTGCGGGTGCGTCACGAAAATCCGTCACGAAAGTGCATCACAAGAAGTTCAAATTTCTAATGGGAGTAATTCGGTGCGGGCGCGTCACGAAAGTCCGTCACAAGAAGTTTATAGTATCTGAATTAAAGCCTGTGTAATTAACAAATCAAATTTTAATTATAAATTAAAGCCAATGCAGTTTACAAATAAAAATTGATTTGTGAATGAAAGCCTGTATAATTCACAAATCAAATTTTAATAATTACAAATAAATAAATTAAAGCCGATGCAATTTACAAATAAAAATTGATTTGTGAATTAAATCCTGTATAATTCACAAATCAAATTTTAATAATTACAAATAAATAAATTAAAGCCGATGCAATTTACAAATTAAAATTGATTTGTGAATTAAAGCCTGTATAATTCACAAATCAAATTTTAATAATTACAAATAAATAAATTAAAGCCGATGCAATTTACAAAAAAAAATACGTGTGGCCTCCACGAGCGGCAGAAGTGAAACTTCTTAGCTGTGAGGAATAGGATAGTATCTCGTTTATAGTATCTGAATTAAACCTGTGTAATTCAGAAATCAAATTTTAATTACAAATTAAAACCGATGCAATTTACAAGTAAAAATTGATTTGTGAATTAAAGACTGTATAATTCACAAATCAAATTTTAATTATAAATTAAAGCCGATGCAATTTACAAATAAAAATTGATTTTTGAATTAAAGCCTATATAGTTTACAAATCAAATTTTAATTATAAAAGTCAAGTTTTAGGTTATGAGAAAAATTTTCCCATATATAATTACATATAAATGTAACAGTTGGCAACTGTTAACTTGAAACTTCACTTTTATAATTAAAATTTGATTTGTGAATTATACAGGCTTTAATTCACAAATCAATTTTTATTTGTGAATTGCATCGGCTTTAATTTATAATTAAAATTTGACTTGTAAATTATACAGGCTTTAATTCACAAATCAATTTTTATTTGTGAATTGCATCGGTTTTAATTTATAGTTAAAATTTGATTTTTTAATTACACAGGCTTTAATTCAGATACTATAAACTTTTTGTGACGGACTTTCGTGACGCGCCCGCACCGAATCACTCCCATTAGAAATTTGAACTTTTTGTAAACTTTCGTGACGGATTTTTGTGACGCACCCGCACAGAATCGCTCCCAGTAGAAGTTTGAACTTTTCGTGACAAACTTTTGTGACGGATTTTCATGACGCGACCGCACTGACTCACTCCCAGTACAAGTTTGAACTTTTCGTGACGGACTTTCGTGACGCTCCCGTAGCAAATAACTCTCATTAGAAGTTTCAACATTTCGTGACTGACTTTTGTGACGGGCTTCCGTGACGCGCACGTACCGAATCACTCCCATTAGAAGTTTGAACTTGTCGTGACGGGCTTTCGTGACGGGCTTTCGTGACGGACTTTTGTGACGCGCCCGCACCGAATCACTCCCATTAGAAGTTTCAACTTTTCGTGACGGATTTTTGTGACATACTTTCGTGACGCGCCCGCTCCGATTCACTCCCATTAGAAGTTTGAACTTGTCGTGACGGATTTTCGTGACGCGCCCGCATCGAATCACTCCCATTAAAAGTTTGAACTTTTCGTGCGGACTTCCGTGACGGACTTTCGTGACGGACTTCCGTAACGCGATTTCCGTGACGGACTTCCGTGACACTCGTTTCGAATCACCCCCTGCGCCTAAAGAAGTTTCACTTCAAAAAGATGGTGTTACATCTCTACAGCCACCAATTATAACCTTACAACAATTTCTATACGCCATCGATATGGTCCTAAGCTCCACTAGCTTTTGTTTTAATTGCATTATCTACGATCAAATTTTGGTAATCCTATGGGCTCCCCCCTTTCATCTATCCTAGCTGACATAGTGTTAGATGACCTTGAAACACATTGCCTCAAGCTATTAAGTTTCGTCGTTCCCATTTTTGGGAGATATGTTGATGACATCTTCGCAATTATCCCACGGAATAAAGTAAATGACACTCTTGACGTTTTCAATAACTACCACCCGCGGTTAAAATTTACATGCGAAGCTGAGACCAACTGCTCGATCAACTTTTTAGACATGACCGTCATTAGAGATGGTAAAAACTTGTTAAAAGAACTGGTACAGGAAACCCACCTTCTCAGGACGTTACATTAATTTATATTCAAGTCACCCCATTAACTACAAAATCAATGTTGTATCTAATTTAGTCGACCGAGCGATTTTACTAGCTAACGAGCGCTTCCATGAGTCAAATATCAATGTTGTTAAAGAGATCCTTTCTGACTGTTACCCGAATAATTTTTGTAACAAATATATGAAACGAAGACTAAGACTCATAAAACACAGGGATTCGGTAAATGGCATGGTACACATTGAGAGACACCCTGTTACCATCCCGTACATAAAGAATTGTAGCGAGAACATATGTAAGGCCCTGAGAAACAAAGTGTTCGACGTAGTCTATATGGTTCCTAAAAAACTCGACCGCATTATTAAAAAAGGAAAGGATAGGTTGGAAAACGTTAAACGTATGGAGCTTGTATATGAGATTAATTGCTCTAATTGCGACGCGTGTTACATCGGACAGACCAAAAGAAATTTGGAGACTAGAATCAAAGAGCATTGTGCTAATTTTAACAAGCATCCCAGCAAGCATTCTGTTGTTAGCAAGCACAAGATCTCTTGCAACCATGAATTTAATTGGTCTAGTCCCAAAGTTCTGCACAGTGCAAAACGTTTTAAGAAGAGAGAGATCGCCGAAATGGTGTTTATTAAAAAAGATAATAATACTATCAATTTACAGAAGAACACCGACAACTTTCCGGTGATATATGACAAAATAATAAACTTAATGTGAACGCTGTCGGTTTACCTCTGTCTCTTGTTTTTCACTCAATCGTCCGTTGTCATCTGATGTGAACACACCACCGAATACCATATCTGCTAATATGACTTTTCAATTGTTTATTACCATTCGACATACAAAACATGTAAGCGGTTTCCTCTTTGCCTTTTTTATTATAATTCTTCTTATTATACTCCTTCTATATTATATTTTAGTTCTTAGACTCATTGCTCATTATCATTATACTCTTTCTGTATTATTTTAGTTCGTAGCTTCATTGCTGCCACATTGTTGTACAATGAAGTGTTTTGCAAGCGTTTAAATGTAATGTACGCACTTGATAAGGACCGGAATCTCGGTTGAAACGCGTTGGGCTGATTAAATAAAGACTGCCAGTTCGGTCGAAGTAAAGGATTTTTTCATTTTATTGCTCACTGGCGAAGAAAAAGGAACCTATATATTTTTTAAAGATAATTATCATTAAAAAAATTGTTTATATTACTGGGTGTCCCACGTAAATTGATACAAGCTGTTTTCCCCGCCATTGTTAGAGATATTAAATTGAATTTCTTTTCATTAATGAGAAAGGGCAGTTGATAATTTAATGGATAAAGAAATGTTGGGGGCTTTCTCATTTTTTAAAAATGGGACAGGGTATAAAAACAGTGTATAAACCCTTAAATATTCTAATATTCTCTTATCAAGCCTGATAACATTTATATAAAATATTTTTTCTTATTACGCATAGTTAACGAGTTACAACATAGAAACAATTGTGATATGTTAATAATTGTTTTATGGAAATTTTTTTGGACATCTGATAGGAATAGTAGAGCTACCGATGTGCAAGCTTCACGAATTCCTCTTTTCGTGTCCTCTTTTGTCGTGGGAGCCGAGTCATCACTTTAATTTTAATGAAGCTCCATAAAAAAATTTAATAAAGAGAGCTCTGGTGAGCGAGGAGGTCAAGGAAATTCGGTCCTCCACGTCCTATCCATTTCCAGACAGCACACGGATGCCCTATGGATGTCCTTCGGACGTCCTGCTTGGATATACATGATATCCTAAGGACATTCTGTTGTGCTCCTCGTACTTGTTCAGGACGTCCTAAGGACTAGCAAATAAGCGCCTCAGACTATCCTAAAAATAACCTCAAAATATCTTAATTTCAGATTTTAAGAACATTTGTAGGATATTTTTAGGACGTCTGTAAATTTTTGGACATCCACAAACTATCAAAAATTAGTCCGGAATATGTTATTGTAAGTACTTTATATGCTATTTCAAGGATTAATTCAGGTTGGAATATATTTTCAGGACCATTTCATGACCATTTCAGGATAAATTTACAAATAATTTACAAAAGACATATTGCATTAAATATATACATACAGTCGGTCGCAAAAAGGTTGCAACACTTTTTTTTGGATGGGTTTTGGAACGTAGAAATATTTTGAGACGGCGAACGACTCTCTAGGTGCGTTTAGTGAGTGAGTGGTTCAGACAGCTGTCAGCCTGACAGAAGACTATATACAGGGTATGCACATACTAAAAGATGAAACAAGACATCGTATTATAACGTAACTTTTTGCAATAATTTTATTTAATAATAAAAAAATATAAATTTAATATAAATAAAAATATACAATATTATAGATATATTTTATTATATATATCTAGATATTATACTTATATATATAATATAAATACTTCAATTTAATAATTTTATATAAATTTTTGAAATAATTTTGTAAAAGAAGTTTTGCGGAAGAGTTACGTTACTTTATAATAACACTTGTAATAATCAATTAAAAAGTGTTTATTATATTATATTATATTATATTTTCGTTTTACATAATGTATTCACTAATTTTGTAATAATTAAAACTTTAAAAATCCGTTTTATACATATGTGTGCAACGACAATTAATATAATATTATTAATAATGTGACACAAAGTTTACATAATTATTTTACTTAACAATTTTTAGGAAAAGATGCATAAACTTTTGCTTACGCTTCTTGAGAAGATATAGGATACCAAGAGAAGTTCTTAACGAGAATGATCATTTATTAAATGTATAATTGTAAGAAAATAACTTAAATTGCAAAATGGGCATGTGCTCTTGATGATTCCGACTGCAGAAGTAATACCATTTCTAAACTGGATTTTGCCATTCTTGAAAAGCACTATATATAAGAGAAAAAATTCAAGACTTAAAAATTATTGGAACTGTTCCATATATATATATAGATATATATTCAATGATGTTTATTTGTCTATCCCTTATGGCGTTTACAAAGGCGTTTTAGAAACATGCAGTGACAATACTGTTTGGATGAAAATGATGGACTATATATATAAGAAGGAGTCAACTTTATTTTGCAACAAATATTCTATATTTTGTTTTCTATGTGTTACATGTAACTTGGTGTGTTTGCTGGGTTATAACTATAACTCAGAAACATGCAGTGATGATTTGCTAACTAGTTACTGCGGTTTGCGTCTTTATAAAGCAAATCATCACTGCATGTTTCTGAGTTATAGTTATAACCCAGCAAACACACCAAGTTACATGTAACACATAGAAAACAAAATATAGAATATTTGTTGCAAAATAAAGTTGACTCCTTCTTATATATATAGTCCATCATTTTCATCCAAACAGTATTGTCCGCTTCTATTAAACTTTTACAGAATGTCCAGTTCCATATATATATATATATATATATATATATATATATATATTGTATATATGGAACAGTTCCAATAATTTTTAAGTCTTGAATTTTTTCTCTTATATATAGTGCTTTTCAAGAATGGCAAAATCCTGTTTAGAAATGGTATTACTTCTGCAGTCGGAATCATCGAGAGCACATGCCCATTTTGCAATTTAAGTTATTTTCTTACAATTATACATTTAATAAATGATCATTCTCGTTAAGAACTTCTCTTGGTATCCTATATATCTTCTCAAGAAGCGTAAGCAAAAGTTTATGCATCTTTTCCTAAAAATTGTTAAGTAAAATAATTATGTAAACTTTGTGTCACATTATTAATAATATTATATTAATTGTCGTTGCACACATATGTATAAAACGGATTTTTAAAGTTTTAATTATTACAAAATTAGTGAATACATTATGTAAAACGTAAATATAATATAATATAATATAATAAACACTTTTTAATTGATTATTACAAGTGTTATTATAAAGTAACGTAACTCTTCCGCAAAACTTCTTTTACAAAATTATTTCAAAAATTTACATAAAATTATTAAATTAAAGTATTTATATTATATATAAGTATAATATCTAAATATATATAATAAAATATATCTATAATATTGTATATTTTTATTTATATTATATTTATATTTTTTTATTATTAAATAAAATTATTGCAAAAAGTTACGTTATAATACGATGTCTTGTTTCATCTTTTAGTATGTGCATACCCTGTATATAGTCTTCTGTCAGGCTGACAGCTGTCTGAACCACTCACTCACTAAACGCACCTAGAGAGTCGTTCGCCGTCTCAAAATATTTCTACGTTCCAAAACCCATCCAAAAAAAAGTGTTGCAACCTTTTTGCGACCGACTGTACATATATATATATATATATACTTCCATATGTAATCTTATATGTATCCATATATGAGTGTATATATGATTTATTGTTCATATCTAATCATATTTGGAATTATATATGCCCATATATAATGATATATGGACCCATATATAATTTTATATAAAGTACCAAATTTCATATATAATCACATATATTTATATATAATTTTTTTCCGGGTATGTATGTGTGTGTATTTGTGTGTGAGCGTAGCCTGATGTGATAATATGATAATAGTAATATCACTTACGAAACGTACTATTTTTCTTTGTACTATTTTAACACGTTTGCTGCCGATCACGCGCCAGCACGTAATGCGTTTAATCGAGACATCGTTTGAGGTATTACTGCTACATTACAAACAAAGCAGTTAATTCGATTTTGAAATGCCATTTTAGATGGTATAAAATCCGAATAGTAGACGAAATAATTATTCACCGTAACCAACAGGTGCCAATCACGCGCTGGCGCGTGATGGGTTACATGTTGCATGTTCACTACATTACAAAAAACAGTCTGTTCTTGGCCGAAGTATCGCGATTCCAGTGCGGCAGCAAACGTGTTAACATCACTTGAGTATTATTATAACAAACTTTACATACGCGTAACTACTTTTATCCTATAAATATTCCGTGTTTTGTTAGTTACGATGAATAATTATTTTGTCTATCATTCGGATTTTGTACCATCTAAAATGGCATTTCAAAATAGAATTAACTGCTTTGTTTGTGATGTAGCAGTAATACCTCGAACGATGTCTCGATTAAACGCATCACATGCTGGCGCGTGATCGGCAGCGAACGTGTTAAAATAGTACAAAGAAAAATAGTACATAAAATAGTACGTTTCGTAGGTGATACTATTATTATCATATTATCACACCAAGCTACGCTCACATACAAATACACACATAAACGCAGAATCGCACATAAGCACACAACAGAATTGCTCACACACGGATATGCTCAAAAGAGAATTTTCGAATAAGGTACTATTTTTCACTTTTGACCCCCCGTATCTTGGAAACTGTCCATTTTTTTACCTCAGGCCTATTGGGACTTTTGATCAGGACGTCATGAACTACATCATACTACAAATCATCAAATTCGACGGATGGCCTTTTTTCCATAAGATGTGTGCGTAGTCCTCTGCTTAATCGACAGTTATTATGCTATCACATTTTGTCCGAGTAGACAATGTAGTTATGCTCTCATCCAATCCCTTGTAACAAGCCGTTCAAAGCTCCCTCTGAAACTGAAAAACACTAGACAGAGAAGGAGCCCACAGCGCACGCGGCGCTCTCCATCTCATTATGTTTCTTGTTGCGGTCCCGAGCACAAGCAGATTTCGCGAGATGAAAAAACGTTCCAGAGAAGATTCCCGGGAACGCTCGCGAGACCATTCGCGGCATCATCGTAAGAAGAAGCGCTTCAG
Source organism: Leptothorax acervorum (assembly GCA_035220615.1). NCBI lineage: Eukaryota > Metazoa > Arthropoda > Insecta > Hymenoptera > Formicidae > Leptothorax > Leptothorax acervorum. The sequence goes on along the minus strand of JASTWQ010000157.1, from coordinate 166,700 downwards.
AGGTAATTCGCGCGATAATTGGCGCGAATCCGGACATTCTTCGCAAGATGATTCGCTTGAGCAGCGTATCAGTGTCCTCGAACGGGGACTCACTATTGTTTTGCAAACAATGGCACGGCCGCCGGTTGCCAACTCGTTGAGTCTTCCAGCCACGGAGGGGTCCTCGACGGGAGTTGCTACACAGGAGGAAAACGCGTCGCTCAGAGGTGAGCTGTTGGCTTCAAAATCGGCATAGTCGACCAGGTCCGTAATAAACCTAACCTTAGAGACCAAGAACCGCGCCGCTGAGCGTCGGTCGAGTCTCTTGTCGACTTTAGCGGAAGAGACCATGAATCGGGCCGCTGAGTTCCGGTCGTGTCTCTTGTCGACATAACCAAAGAGGCCATGAACTGGGCCGCTGAGTTCCGGTCGAGCCTCTAGTCGACTCGTGTGTCCAGAAGGCGTGCCACTAAGCACGACCGAGCCCCTAATCGAGCTGTGTGCTCGCGCGTTATCCGCGTGCAACGCGCGCGGACGCGAGGGGCGCGTGTCGCTCCATACGAGCGACCGAACGCTCGAAGCAGCGGTATACATTAATGCGATGTATTCGTCAGTTAAGCGACTTGCTTGACGCTTGTATTTCCTTTTCAGTGGTTATCCAGCATGATAATTCCGCGATCGAGGCGGAGGATATTCCTTCCATCGCTCAGAGTACTCGCTCTGTTGCGTTTACTGCGCCTGTGGCAGCAGAATTAGCGGAGGCTTCGGATCACGAACCGGGAAATTTAGTCCCTCATTTCAAGATGGATCTACTAGGGGACAATAATACTGATACGTCAATAGGTTCTCCGGTACATAACCTAATTAATAAAAAATGGTCTTCCATATTTTCCAACGGCCTATCCAAGGAATCCAAGGATGCCTTATTAAAGAAATATCCGGTTCCGCAGAATTTACATATGGCAAAGGCTCCTACACTAAATACTGAGGTGCGTCACGTAATTCCGGCGTCGGCGGTCAAGCGCGACGACTACCAGCTTGCTACTCAACGCGTAGTTGAGGCATTAGTCGCGGCTCTGGCAAATCTAGTTTCAGAATTGCTAAAACCAGAGGATCAATGGGACACGAAGCGCATCTTTGAATTAGCCAGCGATGCTGGTCGTATAGCAGCTCAAACGCAACATCATATTTCAAGATCGCGTCGAGCTCTGATCGCGCCAATGCTTACTTTCTTGGCAAAAAATGCTTTGGACTTGTCTCCAATTGACAAAAAATTATTCGGCGAACAGATCCTAGCTAAGATAAAGGAAACGTCAGCAGCGGACAAACTGGTTAAGACTTTAGCAAGACCGGCTTCCTTTGCTTCGAAACCCATTCAGCAAAAAACTAAACCTCAGACGAACCTACCCCTGGGAAACCGGAGGGGCTGTCAAGAAAACATCCAACTCGCTTCATGCGGCGAGGGCCAATCAGTCAACAGCGAAGCGTCGAACGAGATCCCGGTCGAGATCATCGCGTCATCGTCGGTAGGAGAAGAAGTTGCAGGAAGAGTGACTAATTTTGTAAACATTTGGTCTACCATTACCGGTGACAGTACAGTTCTAGAAACAGTTGCAGGTTATAAAATCCCCTTTAGGGGCAGTCCACCGTCTCGACCTCAACTGCCAGAACCAAGGTTGAGCAAAAACGACAGGATATCCTGTGCATTGGAGATTAATCGCCTCTTAGCTAAGGGAGCTATTCGTCAAGCCCAATGGTCTCAGGACCAATTTCTGTCGTCCTATTTTTTGATTGATAAGCCATCGGGAGGCAAGAGGTTTATTTTAAATTTAAAACCCTTAAATAAATTTGTGTCTACTCAGCATTTTAAAATGGAAGGTATTGACACAGTTTGTAAATTAATATCCTCTGGCTGTTTTATGGCCTCCCTTGATCTGGAGGACGCATATCTGTTAGTACCGATCCATGAGTCTCATAGGAAATACCTACGGTTTGTTCTCCAGGGTAAACTATACGAGTTTACAGCATTGCCATTTGGGTTATCAACAGCACCATTTATATTTACTAAAATTCTTAAGCCAGTGGCTGGCCTCTTAAGAGGAAAGGGATTCTTATCCGTAATATATTTAGATGATTTTTTGTTATTTGGCGACTCAGTGGAAGAATGCGCTTCCAATGTGAGAACAACTCTTCAAATCTTAAGGAGTTTAGGATTTATTATTAATCATGACAAATCCGACTTAATTCCTCAACAAATAAAACGCTTTCTGGGTTTTATTTTTAATTCTAGAGATATGTCTATTACACTACCAGAAGAAAAAAGATTGGCCAACTTACAGCGTATTAAGAAATTTTCCAAAATGAAATCTTGCAAGATTAGACAATTTGCGAGTTTAATCGGCTCTTTAATCTCGATTTGTCGGGCGACTCCTTACGGTTTCTTATATACTAGAGATTTTGAGAGAGAGAAGTTTCGGGCTTGCTGTAAATATAAGGACGATTTCGACAAAACTATGCGGTTGTCATCTTCCTTCAGTTAGATTTTAAATGGTGGATTAACGCTCTGAGTCACCCGCTAATTTCCAATCCACTAATTAGACCTAACTTTAGTTTTGAGATATATACGGATGCTTCCCTCACAGGTTGGGGTGCATCCATGGAAAATCGAACAACACATGGTTGGTGGTCAGAAGAAGAGAAGACTGAGCACATAAATTTTTTAGAACTAAAGGCGGTAGAATATGCATTAAAATTCTTTGTAAATAACGAATCCTCTAAAGAGATATTGCTACGAATTGACAACACTACGGCAATCGCATATATAAATAAAATGGGTTCAGTACAGTTTCCGAAACTCGCTTCTCTAGCTAAGGTCATTTGGCAATGGTGTGAAGCTAGAGCTCTATACCTATTCGCTTCATATATTTCTTCGGAGGATAACTATATCGCTGACGGCGAATCTAGAGTTATCTCGACGGAGACTGAGTGGGAGCTTAGCACTTTGGCATTTGACGAAATTTTGAAACAACTTGGCCCATTTGATATTGATCTTTTCGCGACTTATGCTAACACTAAATGTGATAGTTTTGTTCGTGGCTTCCTGACCCCTTCTCAGTCGCGGTGGACGCCTTTACAGTAGACTGGAGTTTAATTTACTTCTATGCTTTCCCCCCTTTTTCTATTATTACGAAAACTTTAAGTAAGATTGTAAAGGACAGTGCAGAAGGAGTTTTAATTGTCCCGTGGTGGCCAGCTCAACCTTGGTTCCCCCTTTTCAAGAAACTGTGCGTTACAGAACCGATTATCTTTAATCCGAGCCTTAATTTACTAACTTCACCTTTTAGGAAACAACATCCGGTTTGGTTCAACATTTCCCTGGCAGCAGGGAAATTATCAGCGAAGCGTTTCGCCAGAAGGAATTTCCTGAACAATCCTTAGATGTAGTCCTAGCGTCCTTAGCAAAGGGAACCATAGCCCAGTATTCAAAACCTATCAGGCTTTGGAGGAATTTTTGCGTTAAGCGCTCACTAGATTGGTTTCACCCGGACATACCGCTAGTATTGAAATTTCTAACAGAACAACTAGAGACCATCGCGTCATACGGAACATTAAACTCATATCGGTCGGCACTCGCCTTAATAACAGATATAAATTTAGGCTCGGATGAGAGAATTAAGCGTTTTTGCAAAGGTGTGTCGGTTCTTAAACCCGCTAGACCTAAATATGCACTGACATGGGATCCTGCTCCCGTGGTAACTTACTTAGCTTCGGTATGGCCTTATGAGGACCTACATATTAGTATTATTACAAAGAAATTAGCGACCTTGTTAGCCTTAGCGTCCGCTCAGAGAGTACAAACAATTTCACTTATAAAGCGTTCTAATATCCAATTAGGTAATCCAACCATCATAAAGATTCCAGATAGGGTAAAGACTTCTGGAATCAATCGTAACCAACCTTTTATGTCCTTTCCGAGGTTTGAGGATCATCCATCATTGTGTATAGTGACTATACTTCAGTACTATATGGATAAAACTAAACATGTATTACCAGACTCCTCGGACGCGCTTTTGTTAACCTATAGTAAGCGAATCCGAGCAGCTTCGTCACAAACGATCAGTAGGTGGATTAAGCAAATCCTCTTTGAGAGCGGAATCGATACGTCAGTTTTTTCGTCGCATTCGACTCGTCATGCTTCTTCCTCGTCAGCTGCACGTCTTGGCGTTAGCATTGAGGAAATCCGTCGTACGGCAGGTTGGTCGCAAAATTCGGCTACCTTCGCCAGATTTTACAATCGCCCGTTATTGCCAACGGGAGACGTAGCGAGAGCGGTTATTCTTAATAAACCTTAATAAGCTAAGTCTTGAAGAAGTAAACTAAAGGTTTACGTATATTCAGTTGTATTCTATTGAGATTTTCTTTTAAGTTTGGATACGGCTTGAGGAAGTAAACTAATTGTTTACGTATATACTTAGGTCTTTGTAGCCTACATTTCTTAGTTATATGTATACCTGCGTGTTATTTTTATGATTCAGTAATTACTCAACATTAATAAAATGTATTGAGTGAGATACAAATCATTATAACTTTAAACAGCTACATTGTCTACTCGGACGAAATGTGATAGCATAATTGTATTATCAAACGAACTTTTGTGAAGTTTGATCATAATTATGCGTTCACTTTCGTCCGAGTAGTTCCTTCCCACCCATTACCCCACAGGAAGAAAAATCTTCGCTGTGCCCAGTAGCATGATTTGTATCGGCTTTAAAACAATGAAATGGCGAGCGCCGCGTGCGCTGTGGGCTCCCTCTCTGTCTAGTGTTTTTTAGTTTTAGAGGGAGCTTTGAACAGCTTGTTGCAAGGGATTGGATGAGAGCATAACTACATTGTCTACTCGGACGAAAGTGAACGCATAATTATGATCAAACTTCACAAAAGTTCGTTTGATCATACAATTTTGAGTATTATGAGATATATGTATACAGGGTGTTTCCTTTATCTTTTACACCTCAAATAACTTTTCTATTTGTGATTCCAGAAAAAAATTCTTCAGACAAAAGTTGTACGGTTTCAAGGGGGACATAAGATGGTGGCAATATATTGACCTTGGAAAGTCGTTTGAAGGTCACGTGAAGATCACCTTTAATTTTTTTAATGAAACCCTCTATTTTTTATTACATATTCTTGTAGCCCTTGTCGAGACGTTTTCAAAACACTATAATAAAGCTCTCTTACATTCGATTTCTTTTGTCGAGAATTTTCTGAGATATTTCAAATTTTATATTTTTAATATAAAATATGAAATATCTCGTAAAGTATTCACTTTTTGATGACTTTACCTTAACACTTTTATACATAAAATAATAAAAGAAATCGAATAATAATATTAATTTTTACATTTGCAAGTTTTAAAAATTAAGTACGCCCACAAAATGCAATAAAATTTAAAAAAATAAATTTTTCTGTTTTTTACATTCGATTTCTTTTATTATTTTACGTATAAAAGTATCAAAGCAAAGTCATCAAAAAGTGAATACTTTACGAGATATTTCATATTTTATATTAAAATATCTTGACAAAATTTGAAATATCTCAGAAAATTCTTAACAAAAGAGAGCTTCATTATAATGTTTTGAAAACGTCCCGACAAGAGCTGCAAGAATATGCAATAAAAAATAAGAGGTTTCATTTAAAAAGTTGAAGTACTTTATAATATATAATAAAAAGCATTAAAATAGTGAAATTTTAATTTGCTATATCTTCTAAACAAATGCCGTCCCCCACTTTTTCCTTGCGTAGAATTACTCAGTAAGATCTGCCCTACAACGTATTTAAGTGACGATAAAATCGGTGAGGTGTGACTTTTTATACACATTTACAAAGCTCTCCTTCGTTACGAATTTCCTGAGATATTTCAAGTTTTGTCATAATATTTTTTATATAAAACATAAAATATCTTGTAAAGTATTCATTTTTTTATGACTTTACCGTGATACTTTTATACGTAGAATAATGAAAGAAATCGAGTTGTAAGAAAAAAATAAAAAAATTATATCAAAAATTTTGATTGCATCTCGTAGACGCATTTAATTTTATAAAATTGCAAATGTAAAAATTAACATTAGTATTCATTTCCTATCATTATTCTACGTATAGAAGTACCTTGAAAAAACCTATATCTTTGTACCTCGAAAAAACCCAAGTAGTAGTATCTTTATATATATTTCAAAAAAATTAAAACCCAAGTGGTACATATCACAAAATTGTGTTACCTTATTCAATCCAAGTGATTAGCTATTACAAAAAAAGAAATAATATCCTTAAATTGCGCCAATTACATATAGGTATATTATCTCAAAAAATAACTATTGTACTTTTAAAAAATTAAACCCAAGAGGTAGTATCTTTATAAAAAAAAGAAGAAAAATCCAAGTGGTATGTATCTATATGTATTCCTATTGGAGGGAAAAAATTAATATAAAATTTAAAAAATTTTATTTAAAAAAACGGCGCTGCTAAACAAAATAATATATTAGTGAAACAATTTCTATAAATGGAAAAAGTACTTTAAATTAATGTGTGAAAGTATTTCTACATTCAAATTGTAATTATTTATTTAATATTTTAAATTATTTATTTATTTCTTTCAAATATTTTAAATTTAAAATCTAACAGCGCCAAGTATTTTTAAAACGCTAGAATTTTTCAAATTTTATATTATTTCTTTCTCTTTAATAGAAATACATGTAGATACGTACCACTTGGATTTTTTCTTCTTTTTTTTATAAAGATATTACCTCTTGGGTTTAATTTTTTAAAAGTACAATAGTTATTTTTCGAGATAATATACCTATATGTAATTGGCGCAATTTAAAGATATCATTTCTTTTGCTTCCTCATAGAGGAAGCTTTGTTTTCGTAAAAAAAATTTCTTTTCTTAGTTGCCGCTGCTAATGTGTTCAGAATGTTCTAAAACGTCAGAAAATCGCAATTTTAAAAAATGTCCGTATGTGTGTATGTGTGTATGTGTGTATGTGTGTATGTGCCAAATTTACCGAAATTTCTATAACTTCAGAACTGATCAACCAAATCTTAACCAATTATATATGAAATAGGGGTAGAAAAGACTGAAGAATATAATAGAATTAGAGAAATTGCCAATATTTTAAAATTTTAACCTTTAAGGGCTACATTTCAAGTCTCAACAATTGAGACTTTTCATAAATTGATATTTTTTGACAATTTAGTATTAATTTTTGGCAACTTTTCTAATTTTCTCAATGTTTATATCGGAAAGACGTTATATATTGCCAGTCACGGTCGATTTAAAATACTTTAATTTTCTAATTTTATTATATTCTTCAGTTTTTCTACCCCTATTTCATATGTAGTTCATTAAGATTTGGTTGATTAAACCCAGCTTTATAAAGCTTCTATGTATGTACGAATTCTCCAAAATTTCAAATGTGTGTAACACGTGAACTGATCAATCAAATTTTAAAGAATTAGTCCTTTTTCGAATATGCTAACAAGTGTTAGTGGACGATTAAATTGATTTTCAATTTAATTGTGTGAGAGTAGGTACTCTTTCTACTTTTAGTTGTGGCTACGTTTAAGTCCGTAAGTAAAGGCGCGTGGTTTACTAGAATGATGATTTGTACTTAAAATTCAGAAATAATTTTATTGGACAACCAAGATCCAGTCCCGACCGATTATGGCGTTTCCTTTAATTAATGATTTTTAAAGAATTATATATGAAATAGGGGTAGAAAAGACCTAAGAATACAATAGAATTAGAAAAAAATTGTTAATATAATAAAAAATGAGTGTAAATTAGAAACTTGCGCATTGCTTCTTATGTACGGATTCCCCAAAATTTCAAACGTCTGTATCTCAAGAACTAATGAACCAAATCTTAAAAAATTATATATGAAATAGGGGTAGAAAAGACTAAAGAATATAATAGAATTAGAAAGAATTGACAATCTAATTAAAAAGTGTGCGCTCACAGACGATGTTTTCGTAAAAAATTTCTTTTCTTAGTTGCCGCTGCTAATGTGTTCAGAATGTTCTAAAACGTCGAAAAATCGCAATTTTAAAAAATGTACGTATGTGTGTAAGTGGGTATGTGCCATATTTACTGAAATTTCTATAACTCCAGAACTTATCAACCAAATCTTAACGAATTATATATGAAATAGGGGTAGAGAAGACTGTAGAATATAATAGAATTAGAAAAATTGTCAATATTTTAAAATTTTAACCTTTAAAGGCTACATCTCAAGTCTCAATAAATGAGACTTTTCACAAATTGATGTTTTTTGACAATTTAGTATTAATTATTGGCAATTTTTTTAGTTGCCGCTGCCAATGTGTTTAGAATGTTCTAAGACGTTAAAAAATTGCATTTAAAAAAAATGTCCGTGTGTGTGTGTGTGTTTGTGTGTGCGCGCGCACGGATTTGATGTCCGTGGTTGCTCTAACTTCCGCAAATATTGAGATATCGGGTTGTCTTTTTTTATCGATAAAGTATTATTCAAGGAAGGTCGGTATTGAATTTAGCGATAATCGGTAAAAGGTTTTTTTTTTATAAAATTTTGAATTTTTTAGAAATGACCGTGGTTGCTCTAACTTCTGCAGATTTTGAAATATTGGGCTATTTCTAATTTTATTATATTCTTCAGTCTTTTCTACCCCTATTTCATATATAGTACTTTAAGATTTGGTTGATTAGATCCAGTTTTATAAGGCTTTTATGTTAGTACGGATTCTTCGAAATTTTAAATGTTGCTCTAATTTCCACAAATTTTGAGATCGGGCTATTTTTATTTTTTTTTATATTCTTCAGTCCTTTCTATTGAAGAAATGCGTTCGAGAAATTCAGAAGCGATTAATCGTTAATTTACCAAATTTCACAGTTAAAAATTCATGAAAGCATGGGATTAAAGATATGCAGCCAATCGCAGCTGAGAATTTAGCTGTGGAAAGTGTTGCTACAGAATAGAAGAAACATTCACTTTATATCTTTTTTCAGGAAAAATATTTCCACTATAGAAATAAAAAATCTAATTATAATTTGATAATAAAATTATCATCAGTGATTATAATTGCTCACTTTTTCTTACCGAGTTGTGAAAACAAATAGCATTTTAACGTTTCTATTTCTCTAACATATACCACACGTGCGTACATACAGAAATTTAAAAATACGAGCTCCATGTTAAACGTTTGTATCTCAAGAATTAATCAACCAAATCAACCAATTATATATTAAATAGGGGTAGAAAAGACTGAAGAATATAATAAAATTAGAAATAGCCCAATATTTAAAAATTTGCAGAAATTAGAGCAACCTTCCGTAAATAATACTCTCTCTAAAAAGAATACATCCCGCTATCTCGTTTGTAAAAGAGCAACCAAGGACATTTCTGGTCAAATTCAATACCATCCATTCCTTATTAATACATTATTTATTAAAATGTATGCACAGGGTTCTAGAGTCTAATAGGATGACACCCAGAAAAGAATAAATAATTATTACGTTATATGACCTATCGCGCGAAACAGGTTGTGTTTTCGTTAAGTCGATTTAAACTATGATTTGAGAGTTTTAAAGAATTATAATTTTATTAAGAATTTGAAGCAATAAAATTTTTAGTACTAGTTTTTTATAAAAACATAATTAAAATTTTCAAAAATCTTACTTTTTTTGTAATAGCTAATCACTTGGATTGAATAAGGTAACACAATTTTGTGATATGTACCACTTGGGTTTTAATTTTTTTGAAATAAAGATACTACTACTTGGGTTTTTTCGAGGTACAAAGATATTGGTTTTTTCAAGGTTCATAAACCATGCGTGTACTTGGCGCCTTCTTTTTGCCTTTTTGAAAAAGGTAATTTTGTACGGATGTCACGCCTTTTTGGAGTGTTACGCATGTTATAAACATTACATCTTATAAACAGTATGTACAGGGTGTGAAGCTAAAGATGTTACAAATACATCGAACGCCATAATGTTTATCGACATCGACATTTATATCTCTGATAAAATTAAATGTAAATATTTGTATTATAACTTAGAATTATGTCTGACAGTTTGACATTCTTAAATGTGTGTGGTTCGTATAAATTTAATAAATTATTAAGAAAATTAAAACATAAAATATGAATATATCAGGCAAAGTCAAGTTTGTCGAGAGCATATTATGCAAAGTGTGCTATAAATAAATTTTGTCGAAAGAAAAACTACAGATTTGATACAGGATTTGACATGTACGATGCTATTAGCAGAATGTTAGGAGATAATATATGTATAGTAAAGTTTGTTAACAAAATATGGCAATTATTTATAAGTAGAGCTTGGAGGATATCGACCGAGTGAGTATACAGAAGCACGCCTGTCAAATTCATCTGTGTTTTTTCGAGGATTACTGCCGCCCCATCGCCTCAGGGCGTTTTTGTTGCAGGTTGTATGCATGCGCATGTATGCTACGTCGAGTAGCATCATAAAAAAGTAGTGCAGGAAGCGGGAGTCGGACAAGTCCAGGACTTAACGTGGCCGTACGACTTTGAGGTTAGGAAGCAGGAGAAACTAGGGGTGCGTTCCACATAAAGGCCGTCACACACAAAATGCATAACGTCGCATAAGCATAGCATAAGACCGCTGGACCAATGAGCATCTTACGTAAATTAATATGGCGACATTATGCTGGATGCTCACTGGTCCAGCGGTCTTATGGTATGCTTATGCTGCGCTATGCATTTTGTATATTATAGCTTTAACACTCGCAACTATTGTGTCGCCTCTTAAGCCGTTCCACCTAGCGCCCGCGAGCGTTCTGGACTCGCCATAGTAAACAACTTCAGAGCGTTCAAATGACGCTCGCAATGCTCGCACTGAAGAGATGGGTCGACGCAAGCGTTATACCCACAATGCATTGTTTTGCGCGCTTGGAATAGACAGATGTGTTAGGTTAAGTTAATGCAATTTAGGTTATTGCTAAAAATGAGAGTATTACTTACTCTTAGGTTTATTGTGACTTAAAAGACTGTGATTTTACATATATAACACGTTAAAATGGAGATAGTTTCTTTATACGAGGGTCGTTTGAAAAGTCTGTGCAAAAATGAAAACTACTTAATTTTTTGGGATAAACCTTTTTTATTTTTCAACATAGTCTCCTTTTAGGCTTATACACTTCGTCCAACGCTGCTCTAGTTTGTTGATCCCTTCCGAATAATAGGATTTGTCCAAGTCTGTAAAATAGCCGTTCGTTTCTGCAATCACCTCCTCGTTTGAATAAAATCTTTTTCCCGCCAGCCATTTCTTCATATTGGGAAACAAATAATAGTCCAAGGGAGCCAAGTCTGGAGAATAGGGGGGATGTGAAACGAGTTGGAACCCTATTTCCATTAATTTTGCGGCCACAACTGCTGAGGCGTGAGCTGGTGCGTTGTCGTGATGGAAAAGAACTTTTTTGTGGGCCAATTGTGGACGTTTTTCTTGCAGCTCGGTTTTCAAACGGTCCAATAACGATGAATAATATACACCTGTAATAGTTTTACCCTTTTCCAGATAGTCGATGAGGATTATTCCTTGCGAATCCCAAAAGACAGTCGCCATAACGTTCAGTGTCACTTGTGCCCATATGGCCACTCCGAAAATTTTGAAACCACTTATAAACTGTTCTAATCGAAGGTGCAGAGTCACCATAATGTTTATCAAGCTTCTCTTTAGTCTCCTGAGGCGTTTTGCTTTTCATAAAGTAATGTTTAATCAACACACGAAATTCTTTTTCGTACATTTTTTGAAAATTACTCGCCTTCTTCGATTCAAACGAATGCCAAACACAAAGAAATAGACCGATCTGGCTGAAACTTGGTGTGTGTTCTTCCAAGAGATGCTACTAACTGAAAATAACCTCGATACGCACCAGTAGTGCCATCTCTCTGATTTTGCACGGACTTTTCAAACGACCCTCGTATGACAAAAATAATGATAAGGTGTATGATGTAATGGTATCTTCAGAAGATGCACGTCTTGCTAATAACAGTAAGATTAAAAAATTTTAATTACAACATATGTGTAACGATTTAATATTTGATAATAACCTTATGAATCTTGTATGTATTATATTTCTTTAAATTAAATATATTGCTTTAAAGAATGTTTTTTTTTCAAATAATAAGTGTATTGCTTTAATAATTATATAGTTTATTCTGTCCAATAGTTTATTGCATGGTTTAGTTTCTCATAAACAAATCATATTATTTTTTCTAATTTTGTATAAATATGATATTTGCTACGAAGCTTTTAAATGCAGCAAAATTGGATGAAAATAGAACTAAGCAAAATGAGGAAATATCAAAAGCCTTATTGTTAGATGTAGATAATAATACGCAATCTGAAATAATGCCAGAAGTCTCTGATGAATCTCTGGTACATAACGATACTCAATCAACAGAGAGCTGTGAAAAGAGTAGGTTACAAAGTTTTAAATTATTATTTTCTTAGCATTTCTTATTTTATTTTTAATATTGTATTTATACGTTTAGTATTTTTTTTAACAAGTATATGTCCAGTTATTCCGTTAAATTTATATTTACAGATTGTCTATTTCGGTGGTCAGATGCATGTATTCTTCTCTTATTGCGAACATATGAGGAGATGGAAGAAAAGTTTAATAATGGGAAATTGTTACATAAAAAATGTTGGAAACTAGTTGCTAAAGTATTACAAAATAAGGGATACAACGTAACAAGGTCACAATGTGCCTCAAAGTTAAGAAGCTTAAAAAAGACATACAAATCAATAAAAGATCATAATTTTAAGTTAGGAAACGATCGGCGAATATGGCAGCATTTTGAGGTCCAGAGTAATTTTTTTTATTGAGATGCATTATCTCTTCTAAAATATATTCAAAATCAATAATTCTAAATTCTATTTACAATCAATTTTAAACACTATATACAAATTCTATTCCTAATTATAAATTACAAAAATCTTGTGATTAATATATGAATAAAATTTCCTTTTATAGATTATGGATAACATATTTTCAAAAAAGGCCTGGTGTAAACCTATAGCACTTGCTTCGTCGACTGGTCCGTCAATTAAAAATATAGATACAGAGAAGAATATATATATTGTATATATAATTAAATATATATAATTAAAATTGCATATGTAATTAATAAGTAAATAAAACATAAGATATGTATCTAATCTGAAATGACTTTTGAATTCGTAAATCGAATAAAGCTCAATAACAAGCTCTACATTTTGTATACGAGGACGTAAGTTACGTTTCCGTTTTTCTTTCAATAATTCCCACTCTTCATCTAAACTTGTATCATTTTCCGAATAACTTTCGTTTAATATTAATAATGCAGAACTAAATATAATATTTTCCGCCATGATTTCAATACTCACAATGCTCATAAGCCGTTCCACTTGCCTGCCACGCTCATGCTAGTGGAACGGACGATCGCGGCGTTGCGAGCGTGAGCGTTGGTGTCTTTATATGGAACGCACTCTAGGTGAGAGAGGAGAGCGGATGGATGGTGACGGCGGAGAAGAGAGTAACGGGGCACATAGCGGCAAAAAGGTGAACAACAGAACAACACCGAAAGGAAAAGTTGCAAGGGGCAGACCACCGAGAGCGGTGAAGCAGTCGAACACCAGAGAAAGAGCGGAAGTCAAGGGTCAATAGAAGAGTACGTAAGGAAAAGGAGAAGGGAAGAAGAAAGAGAGGAGACGAGAAAAGCTGGGTAAAACTTCCGAATAGCCCCTACCTCCAAATTTAATAAAACTTGCAGCAATTGTATAGCATTAAAGAACACGCCCACACCATAAAGGATTTTATACGGAAACAAATAGGAACGGAGAAATTAAAAAAATACAAATTGTAAATTGTATGATTTACTAATTACTAATTAATGATTACTGATTACATATTAATATGTGTCTACAGACAGTACATATAAACATACATATAAACGTAGGAGCGGCAAAGAGAAACCAAAACCTAGACCAATAATTCAAAAGCAAAATAAAAAATTGGTAATTATACAGAATAACTAACACAGCTCGGATTACTTTGACCTTATTGACATATGTTGTCAAGGACATGATTCTGAGTAACTTTCCCTTATAACTTAATCGGCGGTCGCTATTTATTAAAAAGTCATTAACAAATAAAGTTTAACAAGTACAGTAGTTATTTTGAAATAATTTGTTAAAGCAGAGAACAGTTGGTATATAAAAAGTACATATTTATATGTACGATGAATAGTCGTATATAGGTTAGTGACGCGCTTTAAACAGTTAAATACTTTTAAAGCGCGTTACTAACCTATATAAAGTCGCTACATCTTATCGGTATGACAGGTCTCATAACCTGATAATCGTCAACTTTAACTGTTAATATCTCGCTTCGCGGGGCAGAGCGACACTTTTTTCTGCCAGATTCGGTCGTTTTGTGCAAAAACGCGTCGATTAAGCCTAATCAACGAAATCGGTGAGGAGGCCACTATTTTGCACATTTACCTCACTTGACTTTCGATGATAAATATATCGCAGCCACATGGTGTACACACACACACACACGCGGGGGGGGGGGGGGGGTGCAAGGGGGGGCCGATTACTCAAGTTTCATAAAAATTCAACCACTAGATTGTCTATAAATTAGAATGAGTTTTAAATTTTTGACGCCAATTTCTCTGTTCCTATTTGTTTCCGTATAAAATCCTTTATGGTATGAACGTGTCCTCTAATGGTCAACAATTGATGCAAGTTTCATCAAATTCGGAGGTAGGGGCTATTCGGAAGTTGAGCCAAAAGCTGAAAAAGAGATTTTAAAAAATTTTAATAAGGACAGGAGACTGACGAGATCCCCACCGAATGAGGTAATAAGAGAGAAAAAGAGGGAGGTAGGCATGGATGCAGAAAGAATGATCAAAGAGATTTTAATAAGAATGGATGAGTAGGAGAAGGAGAAAAAGAAAGATAAAAAGGAGATAATGAAAGAGATACAGGAGCTGAGGGAAGAATACAAAAAGAGAGAAATGCTGTGGGAGCAGCAGAAAGCGATGCTAGAAGATAGAATTCAGCGAGTGGAAGAGAAACTGGAAGAATCAAAGGCGGGCGGTAGAGAAATGCACGGGGGCAGAATTGGAATAAAATTAATTATTTATGTAAAAAATATTATTTTCTTAAGACATTGCCAAATCTCGCGGGATCCCGCGAGATTTGGCAATGTCTTAACAAAATAATATTTTTTACATAAATAATTAACTTTATTCAGATAAATATAATTATTTAACATGTAAACATTATTGAGATCTTGTTTTATATTGTTACACATTACTTTATAATATAATAACATTAATAAGTAGGTTGTCAAAAATATTATAAGATACATGGTACATAATGTATTATACATTATTACTAACATTTTTCAATGCGAATAATGTGATATAAAGAAATAGATAAAACGTATCGGCATAAACGAACAAAATATTTAATCTGTAGATAATTAACTGAAAACAATATTAATTTTTCATAAAAAACTAAACATAGTTAAAATAAAACATAATTGTACTATAATAAAACAAAATATATTATTTATCCGACAGTTTCACTGTTCACAGTTCCGACTTCCGATACATTAAATTAATTTCAAAATTGCACAAAAATGTTTAAGACCGATTTATAATATAAAAATTAAGCTTTGAGTTGAACCTAGTAAGTTAGTATTATTAAATGTTCAATATAAAATAAAAAATAGAAAATTATTTAATTTAAGAAATTAAAGTTACAAATTTATTAAAGTAAGAAATAATTTTTTAATTAATCAAATTATCGAACTTGTAATTTTTTTATGATGTAGAATTTTGGAAATATGATCTTAAAAAGCAAAGACTATTAATGGTTTCATCCTCCAAGCTGGTTCTCAGATCACTACATAAATATCCTGCAGCCGAAAATGCTCGCTCTGCTTCTACGCTTGTCGGTGGAATTGTTAGTAGATATTCATATGCAATACGAAGATATTTGCCTTTAGTATCCTTATTTTCGAAAGCGCTCATTTCTTTCTTTAATATGTTTTTTATATTTTTAGAAAGACCCTTTGATTCGGTTACTTCGGAGTATTCATTCTGCAATTTCATCTCTAACTCTTTCTCTAAAGACAGAATAGGAGGGGCAGGTTCATCTTGGTCTTCGTCGGAATGATTAAAATATAAATCAGTATCGGACGTACTTAGAATAAGTTCTCCGTGTCGATTATTTAAAACTCTTTGTAATAGGTTTTTTATTACTTTGCGTATCGTTATTTTTTTAGGCATTAGAAATGTACTACCTTCCGGATTTTTTAAATCATTTTTAAATTTATTCGGATTCTTCAAATATAACAATGTACCAGTTACGTCAGTACGGCGTTGCCCAATCCTACGACGAAGTGCCACGGCTAAGTTAGTGCTCAGAGGAGTGGACTGCTTATCTAGCTTTTCTAGTATAAAACGCAATGCTGTTTTCGCTGTAATAAGAGTTGCATCTCTTCTGCACAATACCTCGACTCCTAATTTTATTGGTTCCAGAGAGATCTTCAAGTCATTTATAATGGACCATTCTTCTTCTGTGAATCGGATTTCCGATTCCAAATCGATCAAAGATTTACTTATACATAATCTAACATTATAAGTGCGTTCTAACATGTTTAGCAGGCTATTCCAGCGAGTCTTACAATCTAGAATTAATTCTAATTTTTTACCGTGTTGTTCTTGAACATATTTCTGCAAAATAACATCATTTTTTGTAGGTGATTTTCTAAAAAGCTTTACAACTTTTCGCACTTTTGTAATAAGATCTCTATAATTTGGAGCAACTTCTATGGATGGAGGAATATAATTTACTGTCAAACCACCTTCTTCGTCATCGTCATCGTCATCGTCAGATATCTCAGATTGAACGGTGTTACAGATTTCTTGAATTGCTTCTTGCTTCTCATCTTCACTTGCTGTAAAATTTTTGTACAAAACATCAATAATAGCAAGCTGTATGCCATGAGCATAACAAAGTTGTTGATAACATGGTATAAGCCTCCCAACTTTTATCATCACGCTCGCTCCATCGGTGGTTATAGCAACAATATCATCTTTAATGGTTAGATTAAAGTTCGTAAGACGCTCTACAACCATTCTCACGCAATGCTCTGCTGAACAAGAACCTTGGATTCTGACCAATCCAAGATTACAATGCTTTTTGTTATAGTGTAGATTTATGTTTAAGTATCTCCGGTTCTTTCGAGATGTCCACTCATCGAATGTTAATGAGAATTTTTGGTTCTGCACTTAAAGTTTTGTAATTTCGTTTATTATATTGGCTTTTACAGAATCTGAGAATGTAATAACTATAGACCTTATTGTGTTTGGAGATGATGGAAGTTTATGGCCACTTTTCATAAACAAATTCCTCAAATCTAAAGATTTGAAAAAGGAATTAAAAGAAAAACCATCTTTGGCAGTCATTCGTGATATTATTACTTCCAGAGAATTTTCTTTTAAAAAGTAATCACTTATTTTGACCTTTTTTTTTGGTATGGCATTTTCGACATCATTGTTAGACGGGGTAGTCGACGAAGTAGAAGGTGTAGATGCTTGACGAATTGTCTGTGACACATTTTGTTGACTCTCACGTGATAACGCTGCTTTTGACTTTACATCTATATAATGTTTGCTCTTCAGGTGCGTCACTAACCTATATTGCATTTTTTTGAAAATTGAGATAATTATACGGATATACATAATGTAAATAGCGTATACATAAATTGTGAATAAATAATTACCCTTTTCTTGATCGTTGACTTAATTTTAAAACTGCAGTACACAGTAGGCATTTAGCGTTTTCTGAATTTTTCTCTTTTTTAAAATATGTCCAAACTGTTACCGTCTTATCAGTGGCTACTGTCTCATCATTCTCATCAACGCACATTAAACTACTCTATTCTTCATTAGACATTTTTCTTTCACAAGTAGTACTAATAAAATAATATTAAACTCGCGTCACTCGCGTGCGTCTGATCTTTGTCATAAGAGACGAAGCAGTAGTGGGATATTTACGTTTAGACAAAACAAAACTGACAAAAGTCTGACGACGCGAGGACGCAACGCTCGAACAACTGACAGACGACGGACGGAGTGGAGTGGAGAAAATCGTTCAAAAAGTTTCGCGACTCGTCCTCTTTCTCTCTCTTCCTCTCGCCTCCCATTACGCGGATAAAAAGAAGATTTAGTTAATCATGCGAATGCTAATAATGCTATCCGCAGCTGATGCACTTGCTCCGATAGTTACTTAAAATGTTAAAATATATTACTATGAATGTACGTAATTGCACATATGAACGGCTTGAGATAATCGTTATACGCTCAAAGTGATGTGTTTAGTAAAAACTTTCTTTAATTAATTGTTTTATATAATAAAATATAAACTTGTTAGCTACATAAGCAACAAATAAATTTTGCGCTATTAAAATGTCAAGAGATAAGCATATTATTGATACATTTTTATAATATATTTTACTAATTACAGAACGTCTCATGAGAAAAAAAAATTTTATTTAGAAAGAAACTAATTCAATTATATGTAAAGAAAATTTATTTCTTTTCTACATATTATGTATATTTTCAATCAATTTTTCCTTATACATTTCGAATTTTGATTCCAACTTTCTGACTGGGAAATCAGTCGTCGCAGTCCCGCAAATCCCGCGGAATCCCGCAAGTATAATTTTATATTTGCGGGATTAAAAAATAGCGTGGGATCCCGCATTTTTGCGGGATCCCATTTTGCGGGATTGCAAGCACTATTCCAGGTTCAAACCCTGGCTGAGGTAATATTTTTCGCAATAAATTTTCTATTCTAGATAACATCTTATTAATTAACATGGCCAGTTGGGTCGATTTTAAAAATTATACGTTTTTAATTATTGGCTGGCGACGAGAAGTTCTTAAATTGCTTTAAAGTGAAATTCAAATATCTCGACTTAAGTAAAATGCCCAATACATATTTTACCAAATAGCACAATAAAGAATATTGGGGATTTCGTGATTTAACCCGTTTATATGTATATTAAGCTATTAAGCATACATTCTACGTCGATTTGTATACGACCGCGACGTACGGCTTTAATGTTCACCAGTGCACACTATGTGCGTCCGACCAAATTCGCTATTATTTTTAGTTTATATTGTTTTTATAATATTAAAATAAAATTATTAATAATTTCAGTTTACAATATTAAAATGGATAGAAGCAGCATGAAGAAACAGTTTTATGAGCACATTAATGAAAAACCACAAAAGGCCAACAGTTTTCAAATGTCTTCAACAAAGTACTTTAAATTAATAGACGAAGTAGAAGCAGCTAAAAGTGGAAATAATAAAGAAAATCGTAATTATTGGCTTTTTTTAACGGCATTGTGATGTTGTTACTGTCAACATGAAGAAGAAGCTTATTGTTCTTATAGTTAATAATGAAGTACTTTATTATATAGTTTTTGAAGAATCATTTGACATTCTGTATGAAATTCATGCATTAATTGGCCACGGAGGACGTGATAAAATGAAGAACAAACTTAAACAGCGATACAAAAACATTACCGTTTAAGATATCTAAACATTTTTAAATTTGTGCGAACCTTGTTTGCAAAAATGAAAGTGTGAAAAAAGGGATTAGTAGTTAAGCTCATGATTTTTTCGCATATCAATGCAAGATGCCAGGTAGATTTTATAGACAGCTTTCAGTCTCAAGCTGATGGAGAATTTGAGTTTATTATGGTCTATCAAGATCATTTGACAAAGTTCGTGATTTTAAGAGCCCTTAAAAGTAAACAAGCGGTAGAAGTTGCTGAACAGCTTATTAATATTTTTTGTTGTTTGGTGCGCCATCGATATTACAGTCCGACAATGGACGAGAATTTGCGAATAACATCATCGAAAATTTAAAAAAAATTTGGCCTAAATTAAAAATCATTCATGATAAACCTCGACACAGTCAATCTCAAGACAGTGTCAAGCGTGCAAACCAAGATATTGAAAATATGTTAATCACATGGATGCAACAAGAACAATGTAATAATTGGAGTAAAGGATTAGGCTTCGTACAATTCATGAAGAATTCATGAGCACTCCATGCTGGATTTAAAAGAAGTTCTTACGAGGCAACGTTTGGACAACCCGCCAAAATTGGGCTTGCTTTATCTTTATTACCTCGAGATGTTATTCAAGACATAAATACTGAGGAGGACCTGGAGAAAGTTTTGCAAGAAAGTGCAATGCAACAAGAAGATACATTTCAAAAAAACAAATTGCAAGAAGATACTATTCAAGAAAAGAACTTGCCAGAAAATGTGTTATTAGACAAAGCTTTGCAAGAGGATATTTTGCTAATGGAAAAAACGGCGATGACAGAACAGGAACTATTAAAAGATGTACACATTGAAGATCTACAGAATGACACACTGGAAGGTGAGATCCTAGAACTTGGAAAAATTTGTAAAACATGTGAGACGTCTTTTAATTCCTTTAATAATACTGATGTTTGTGAACTTTGCTCTCAACACATGAAAATTAAGAGCAATAGAAAAGAAACTAAAGAGAATTTAGAAAATCAAGCAAAGCGGATAACAATTATTTCTAACGCTTCCCATTCTCAAGCTGAAATAAGAATGACCGTACAAGTAAAAGTGCCAGATGTAAATAGAGGCAGAGGAGATGCACGTTCAATATTGGCATTATAAAAAAAAAACAGATGAGTAGGAATTTTTAATTAGGGACAAAAACGGGATTTTTAAGGTAGTTTGGTCGTGAAGGGCCGAAGTCAAAGCAATGTTTATAATTTTTTTATCGAATCATTTATATGATTATAAAAAATAGGATAACTCGTCGCAAAGCTTCGTAACGACGTAAAAGGACCATTAGTAAGTAACGTTGTAGAATAATATTTTGCCTGAAATAGATTAACATAAAGTGTATGTTAACGCGTCGCTTGACTAGTTTTCAACTTGTACCAACTCCTGAGTGCTCTACTTTGGAGATTATTTTGATTGAATTATTGCGTTATTATGGCGATTTACTGAAGTACAGTAATTTCGCATTAATATTTTCGATGGAAAAAGTTGATATGATATCACAAAGTGCATGTAATTTTTTACATAAAAAATTTTCCTCATGCACGAGATAAGGGCAGCGACTTGGCAACGCCGCACAGTTCGTGCGGTTGGTACTTGTGATATACCCTAACCTAAGTGTCAGAGCACATCACGAGCTCGGCGCATAGACTTATATAGATAGACCGGCCCCTGCCGTAAGAGCACGCGTCGGAAGACCTACGGTGCAGACATAGCCGTGGATATGGTCCTCTCTCTTTCTACTGATCACTTGGTGGGGATAGAAGTTTAGCCCGGCTATTCCCTACTAGTCCCCACTAGTACTTTCTACTGATCGCTTGGTGGGGATAGAAGTACTAGTGGGGACTAGTAGGGAATAGCCGGGCTAAACTTCTATCCCCACCAAGCGATCAGTAGAAAGAGAGAGGACCATATCCACGGCTATGTCTGCACCGTAGGTCTTCCGACGCGTGCTCTTACGGCAAGGGCCGGTCTATCTATATAAGTCTATGGCTCGACGTAAACATTCAATTGAGCACACTCACACCTAACCTTACGCCGACGATCCCAGCGTGCGGCGTTGCCACGTCGCCACGCTCGAGTTGTGAAAGTCAGCGCTTGAGCTCCGAAAGACAAACTTTAATTATTAATTTAAAAAAAATTGTACGCTTTCTCACAGTGTCCTCTTTCCATCGATATATATTGTTTGGACATTTTTGGCAAAATATTTTTCGCACACTCGTGTTATTCATAGGAAAATACCTGTTTTCCTATTAGACCAATGTTAAAATCATCTAATTTTGAAATTAAATATCTTGAGAACGGGACGGTGAATTATCTTTTTTCTCGGCTCAATCGATGCAGGAGAGTTCCTTCTTTCGATATAAAAAATAAAACTTGTCACTTTTGGCAAAAGTTCTTCACGACCGAACTACCTTAAAGGTTTATATTTAAAAAGTCAA
Source organism: Leptothorax acervorum (assembly GCA_035220615.1). Lineage (NCBI taxonomy): Eukaryota > Metazoa > Arthropoda > Insecta > Hymenoptera > Formicidae > Leptothorax > Leptothorax acervorum. The sequence goes on along the minus strand of JASTWQ010000157.1, from coordinate 144,586 downwards.
TTCAGTGTATGTCTTGAGAAGTTAATTTCAATAGAAAATATTCCAACAGAAGAGCTGTCGCTCAGAACAGTGGCCAATGAACAATCTACAAAAACAGGTCAAGGTTTTGCGAAATGTCACTGCAAAACAAAATGCAATACAAAAAAATGCATGTGTGTAAAAAAGAAAATTTTATGTAATTTAATGTGCACAACAGTTTACCTTGTTGCAATAAATAGAACAGTATTAATTATTTTTATAAAAGTACTATTATATTTTTTTAAAGAACGTTACCTACTTTAATGAAAAGGATTTCTATTTTAAATACGTATTTGTTTTACTTTATCTAACTAAATGTTTGTAAATTTATTAAATAAAATGTTATTAAGTTTTTATTTTTATTTTTTACATTAAAATATTAGAAGTACAATATGCTTTTACTAATGTGTTGTAGCAAAGTGCCACAGTTTACCTTTTTCAATAAGCAGAACAGTATTATTTATTTTAATTAAAGTATTATATTTTTCTAAAGAACGTTACCTACTTTGATGAAAAAGATTTTTATGTTAAACACGTATTGATTTTACTTTATGAAATTAAATGTTCGTTTTATTAAATAAAATGTTATTAAGTTAAGTTATTTTATTTTACTTGCCAATTGTAGTCGAGACAAATATATTTTTTGGTTATTTTATTTTAATTTTCTAAAAAAATAGAATTGCGATGTGTTTTTACTAATGTGTTGTAGCAAATGTATGCATTGTCTAGTAAATAAATATATTTACTAGGAATAGTAGACATTTTTATATTTAGTTGATGCTTTTGCTAAAATCTTACGTATATACATACATTGACTACTAAGTGTATTTACCAAATTTTACGCTTTTACTGTAAGATATATACAGGATGTCCCATTTTAACTTAGACAGCAATATACCTCAGAAACTAATTGTAAGCTTTATCGAAAAAAATTTTTTAGACAAAAGTTGTAGGGTTTAAAATGATCTATATACTGACTGTACTAGTTTGACTATGGGTGGTGTCTTCAAAGTCAGGTAATGATCACCTTGAATTTTTTAATGGAACCCTTTATTTTTTATTGCAATTTCTTGTAGCCCTTAATAATACATAACATGAAAATTCCAATTAATATTAAATATGTACAATTATGGATTAAATAAATTGATAAGAGATACAATTCTAATTGTAAATGTAATGTAAAAAGTAGGATTGAATAAATTGATTAGAGATACAATTCTGATTGTAAATGTAATGTAAATGTAATGTAATATATAAAAATTAAAAAATATTTTGTATATATTTCTATACAAAGTGCATTTATTTATTTATTTATTTTACTAAAATTTATTTTAATGCACAGCAATATTAATAAAACTATAAATAATTACAACTAAAACAATTTATAAATATAATACATCATACCTCCGCTATCTGCAGATGAAAACAAAGTTGGCACTGCATTTGCCTTAAGAACGTGTTTAGAATTACAGAAGTTAGGTAACTGAATTACCGATCGAGGAGAGGTAAAGTAGGAAACGGGTCATGGATATCTGGTTAGCTCTCGTGAACACACTAGGAACGGCGGGCGGCGCCACCAACTGGCTCGCAACATAGAGACAGACAAACGGAACGGGTGGACTCGAATCGTCCACGCCGCGAAGAAGAAAGCGGCCATTGTTCATTCGTCTTAGAACAGTCATTGAGTGCGGACGTGCGGTCCGTATAGCTTAATTGTGTCGAGTCGCATATTCACTGCGGATGCAGATTGCGTCATAACGATCAACGCAAGATTACAACCGGATGAACGTGAAGGGAATCGTGCAGATGACGAAGTCGGACTCTGCTGCACGATACAAAGACTTCTGGGTTCGGGACGACAAACAGTCGTCACTATTTCATGGCGGACCGATCCTTCGAGAACGCGAAGGATCACACGCCTACGGCCATAACAAACGGAAAGCTCTGTTCCCTACCAAGTAGGTACGGACAGAACACACATACGAGGTTTGACTCTTATTTTTCCTACGCATCACAAAGATGGTTTCGTAACCGAACAAAGAAATAATTGTGCGCACGTTGTTTTTCGCGAGTGAGATGTGCATACATCGCTGTACTAATTAATGTAAATCTGGATAAGAACGTTTAAGGTTTCTTTTGTTTCTTTCTTTAATGGGGAATATTGAGAGCTCAATAACTGCGATTGCGACATTGCAATGTATTTTATTTCATTTTTGACTATCCTGTTGTATTATTACTGATTATATTATACATGTGAGAATACGATCAATGTGTAATTGCGTACAACGTGTTGGCATCACCAACCACGTTTCTCTTTCTTTGAATTTAATTATACTTATATTCTTGATTTGCGAACCCCTGTATAATGATACAGATAATTTCATTCTTAGTGACATTAACTGCTATGTTCCACAACTGCTTATGTGCTAAGCATTATTTTCTCAATTATAATTGGTTACAAGTCACGTCTTTTGTCAACTTGTATAACACAGAGAAAGATATTGCGATTCCATTCATTCATTTGATATAAAGCCTTTCTATCAATATTGTTAAACGTCAACGATAAAGATACAGTCCATTACAGTTTACGATGCAGTATAGTTTACGATTCAATTCTTTTTAGTTCAAGATATAATGTGTTCATTTCCTTTTGTGTAATATTGACGTATTCTACATATGAATTTATGTGTCTCTATATTTTCTGTGTGATTTATACAGGGTGTCCCATTTTAATGTCCCACCTCAAATAACTTTCTTATTTTTGATTGTAGAAAGAAATGTTTCAGACAAAAGTTGTATGGTTTCGTGGAAGACATAAGATGGTGCCATTAGTTTGACCTTGAATAGTTGCTTGAAGGACACGTGAAGGTCACCTTCAATTTCTTAAGTGGAACCACCTACTTTTCATTACATATTCTTCTAGCTTACATCGAGAGCTTTCCAAAACAATTAAATACCTTTTCGTTAAGTACTTTTTAAGTTATAAGGCAAGATGAAAAGCACAATCCGGCCGGTCAGAGCAAGATGAAAAGCACGATCCGGACGGTCAAGGCAAGATCAAAAGCACGATCCGGCCGATCAAGGCAAAATGAAAAGCACGATCCGACCGGTCAAGGCAAGAACAAAAGCACGATCCGGTTGATCAAGGCAAGATGAAAAGCACGATCCGACCGGTCAAGGCAAGATGGAAAAGCACGATTCGACCGGTTAAGGCAAGATGAAAAGCACGATCCGGCCGGTCAAGGGAAGATCAAAACCACGATCCGGCCGGTCAAAGCAAGATGAAAAGCACGATCCGACCGGTCAAGGCAAGATGAAAAGCACGATCCGACCGGTCAAGGCAAGATCAAACGCACGATCCGGCCGGTCAAGGCAAGATGAAAAGCACGATCCGACCGGTCAAGGCAAGATGGAAGAGCACGATTCGACCAGTTAAGGCAAGATGAAAAGCACGATCCGGCCGGTCAAGGCAAGATCAAAACAACGATCCGGCCGGTCAAGGCAAGATCAAAACAACGATCCGGCCGGTCAAGGCAAGATCAAAAGCACGATCCGGCCGATCAAGGCAAGATGAAAAGCACAATTCGACCGGTCAAGGCAAGATGAAAAGCACGATCCGACCGTCCAAGGCAAGATGGAAAAGCACGATCCGGCCGGTCAAGACAAGATCAAAACCACGATCCGGCCGATCAAAGCAAGATGAAAAGCACGATTCGACCGGTCAAGGCAAGAACAAAAGCACGATCCGGTCGATCAAGGCAAGATGAAAAGCACGATCCGACCGGTCAAGGCAAGATGGAAAAGCACTATCCGGCCGGTCAAGGCAAGATCATGCTTTTGATCTTGCCTTGACCGGCCGGATCGTGCTTTTGATCTTGCCTTGACCGGCCGGATCGTGCTTTTCATCTTGCCTTGACCGGCCGGATCGTGCTTTTCATCTTGCCTTAACCGGTCGAATCGTGCTTTTTATCTTGTCTTGACCGGTCGGATCGTGCTTTTCATCTTGCCTTGATCGGCCGGATCGTGCTTTTGATCTTGCCTTGACCGTCCGGATCGTGCTTTTCATCTTGCTTTAACCGGCCGGATTGTGTTTTTTATCTTGCCTTATAACTTAAAAAGTACTTAACGAAAAGGTATTTAATTGTTTCGGAAAGCTCTCGATGTAAGCTAGAAGAATATGTAATGAAAAGTAGGTAGTTCCAATTAAGAAATTGAAGGTGACCTTCACGTGTCCTTCAAGCAACTATTCAAGGTCAAACTAATGGCACCATCTTATGTCTTCCACGAAACCATACAACTTTTGTCTGAAACATTTCTTTCTACAATCAAAAATAAGAAAGTTATTTGAGGTGGGACATTAAAATGGGACACCCTGTATGTATACTTTGTATTATTTCACTGCATACTTTGTTTACGATTTCTATGTATTTGACATGTACGCCGCTTCGAGCGCGAATGCTCATTTATATGTTTATGATTTATATGTACGAATACTGGTAAGGTTTTTGGGTAGTTTCCCTTGCCCTAGCAACGAATGTTGGTACTCCAACGAGAAGTTATGCCCTATGAATTTATGATTAAAGATACGAATATTCAAAATTGTTCTTTTTTCAATGTGTCATCTCCTCACCTATTTTCACGAGCTCAGACTTAAGATAAGTTTGTACAGAACGATACCACGACCTAATGATTGTAAACATTTTTCATCAAAATGGTAACTACACAGCAAACTTTTCTCATTTGGCATGAAACCTTGCAACTCTATTGTCGCTACCCATTTCTCCAGTAATTTGGGATTATTTAAGGGAAATCTATTAAAAAAGTATTTACAAGTTCAAATACAAATATTTCGAGATAAAAACTACAATTATACATTTTTTTTGCATTTAAAATAAGTGATTATTTGCATAAATAATTCTTATTACTTGTGGAATGATCTTTTTTTATCCTGTCCTTTCACTGCATGACAGTAAGCACAAACTGATTTGTACTCCCCAAATATTGTTGGAATACTTCCGATGCGTAGGCATTTCTTATTTGTACCTTCTTGAAAAGATTTTTCTTCAAAATGATCCGAACATAATAAGGAATGCTTTTTCGGTATAAAGTTTGACCCCAGACCCATCTGTTGCAACCATGATTGCAAAATTTCTTTATCTTTCAAAGGAAACCTTTACAAAAAATATTATTTTACAATATCAATTTTTGGAAAAAAATTAAATAAAATACAAAAAGGGAATGACAAAAAGGGAATAACCTATAAGACATAAACATGAGTATATGACTTGTATACTTACATATGAAATGTTCTACTTTCGGTCCCTTGTTTAGAGCCACAAAAAACACAGGATTTCACCATTTTCAAAACGTATTTTTTGTAAACCACAATGATACAGACAATATTTAACTCACATCTCTCTTAACACAACCCGAAACAGCACTGAACTCCAACAGTAGACGCCGCCATATTAAGATATTTTACCCGGTCAATCATGGCTGCCTGGTTTTCAACTCGTAACATGGTTTTCCATAGCATAGGTACGCCATCCAGTGTTATATAGAGATCAGTGCGCGACACCGGCAACCCCCACGCCGGGGCTGTTCAAAAGTACCGTTATCTCGGCGGTATAAAACGGCGAGACCCGAGATAAAAATTGTCACTTGGTTCCCGAGTAAATTCCTGATCCGATACCAGAAGCAGTAAACGTGGTCGAGCGCTCTCATCCACGGCCGAGGGCTCTCATTAGCTGCTTATCCCGAACGCCGAACCATCCTTACCCGCGAAGACGGTAAACCGAGGTTGAGGGCTCTCAGTCTCGGTCGAGTGCTCTCGTCGCCGACGCATTATTATCCTGGCTAATCGGGACGGCTGGTCCGTACGTCTGGACGTGCCCGACGCCACTTATTTCCACGCAATCGTAGCGTTAATCCGCCCGCGCCGCGTTGAATCCGAGCGATACGCCGCGCCTCCGAAAACACGTCTCGCGCGACGGACGGAGCCCGCCCGCCGCCCGTTCCGCGCCCCGCGAATAGCTGTCACACGTTTATATGAAATACGCGCGCCGATATAATCACGTTCCGTGCACTTCACGGATCTATTGAACGCCTGTCGTACATTGTATATATAATCGTTAACCCGTCTATTGTATATATATTCATTAACCAGTTTATTGCTATAAACTGCACTTGTCACTCGTTTCTCCGAAATGCACGCGTCGATGTAATTACGCTCCGAGCAACTCACGGATCTCAGTGGTGCAATCCACGTAATAGACTCTTGTCATTTTCTGTACTTATGTTTTTTAACTTGTCGTATTTTGTGTATATATTCTTAAACTCATTTATTCAATTATTGTAATAAATTGCACTTTAATCTTTACATTGCCTCTATCATGTATACTGTCTCTGGACCTACCCTATCGAACTTCTGACACGGCGAGCTAGTCCGCGTTCGATATTGATATCAAGGCAGGTCGTTATAAATGAAAAGCATCGACGGTTGTAAAAAAAACTAAAAAAATTATTTCAAAAATTTTGATTGCATTTTGTAAACGCATTTAATTTTACAAAATTGCAAATGTAAAATTTAATATTAGTATTCATTTCCTCTCATTGTTCTACGTATAAAAGTATGAAAGTAAAGTCATCGAAAAGTAAATACTTTACAAGATATTTCATAGACCACAAATGTAGTTTGTAAATCGTCAGTAATGATAAACCAATATATTTATTGTTATCGACTTAACTGACAAGAAAGACATTTCCGACCAAAGATTTTTCCGTTGATGTAATATAAATAATTTTTAATTTCAAAGTGCTACCTAATTGGCTGTATTCAATCGTCAAATACGATGTGACCATTAGCCAGAAACACTGCGCGCCGACCAGATTTGTTAGACTTTAAAAACGCGACTTTAACTAACTCGGTTAAAATATTCGTCAAGACGATTCTACCACGAAAGCATTTTGAAAAAAACTGTAAAGAAATTTATTGCGAAAAATATTACCCCAGCCAAGATTTGAACCTGGAACCTCCCAGCTATCCGTGCGGGCGTTGTACCAATTCAACCACTGAGGCATGTGGTATTATTCATCGCAATAACATATTAAGATGACTTTTAAGAGGGACACCTTTGTTTCAGTCGAGGTGTATAATATTTTAAAAGTCATTTTAATATGTTATTGCGATGAATATTACCACATGCCTCAGTAGTTGAATTGGTACAACGCCCGCACGGATAGCTGGGTGGTTCCAGGTTCAAATCCTGGCTGGGGTAATATTTTTCGCAATAAAAGACCCCACATAAAACACGGGGAAAAAGTGGTTTCAGTCAAATTGTCTAAAAATTAGATATGTTTTAGTTCTTGACCTCCTGATCACAAAATAAATAAAACCATCAAAAATGGACAAATTTTTTTGCTACAGGTGTTCGAAAGCGGCAATATTAGATTCACGTACGCTGAAAGTGTATTGATAAGTTCGACATTGCATGGGGAAAATGCGTGTATGTTGGTGTATGTGTGCGTGTGTTGTGTGTGACTTTGCTGTTGTTTTCCACTCTTTGCGTTACCCAAGATCAACGACGTGGACGTGGTGGATGATTGGTCCCTTGTGTGTATGCGTGTGCGTTCGTGCGTGTGTGTGTGTGTGTGTACGTGCAATTAATAACTGTAAAAGCTTCAAGTTATACTAAATACGTAAATTCCTTTAAATATCCTCGTATGTGTCCATGTATACGTGAAAGAATTTACCTATTGCAATATAGACAGATCTCATATACCCTTACACACACATGCACGCACACACGCACGCGCGCATACATACAAGGGATTAATCATCCACTACGTCCACGTCGTTGATCCTGGGTAACGCAAAGAGTGGAGAACAACAACAAAGTCACACACAACACACGCCCACACGCACTCACGCACACACACGCATACACCAACATACACGCATACTTACACATGCAATGTTGAACTTATCAATACATCTTCAGCGTACGTGAATCTAATATTGCCGCTTTCGAACATTTGTAGCAAAAAAATTTGTCCATCTTCGATGGTTTTACTTATGGAATTTGTGATCAGGAGGTCAAAAACTAAAACATATCCAATTTTTAAACAATTTGACTGAAACCACTTTTCCCCCGTGTTTTGTGCGGGGTCCTTTCTGGTCGGCGCGCAGTGTTTCTGGCTAATGGTCACATCGTAATTAACGATTGAATACAGCCAATTAGGTAGCAGTTTAAAATTAAAAATTATTTATATTACATCAACGGACCAAAAATCTTTGGTCGGAAATGTTTTTCTTGTCAGTTAAGTCGATTATAATAAATATAAAGATACCTCATGTTTTATATGAAAAATATCATGACACAATTTGAAATATATGAAGAAATTCTTAACGAAAGAGGAGCTTTATTATAGTGTTTTGAAAACGTCTCGACAAGGGCTACAAGAATATGTAATAAAAAATAGGGGGTTTTATTGAGAAAATTCAAGGTGATCTTGACCTGACCTTGGAGACGCCACCCATGGTCAAACTGATACGGTCAGTAAATAGATCTCTTTAAACCCTACAACTTTTGTCTAAAACATTTTTTTCGATAAAGCTTAGTTTCCGAGATATATTGCTGTCTAAGTTAAAATAAAACACCCTGTATACATACAGGATTTACCAAAAGTATGGAAACCCCTAAATATTTCGAAAACTACGCATTTTAGAAAAAAATGTTTCGGACAAAAGTTGTAGGATTTTAAGTAACGCATTAAATAGTAATATTATTGTGACTGCAAATAACTTTGTTAATGTTAGGTAAAAATAACTTTAAAATCTTTAAGTGAAAACCTCTATTTTTGATTGCATATTCTTATCGCTTACCTCGAGAGATTTTCAAAACACTATAATTAAGTATTTTTTTATTAAATAATTTTCAAGTTACGGAGCTTAAAAGCTACGATACCGCCGGCATCAGCGTTACCCAAGATGTACCGCGTGGAGGTTGCATGGTCGGATTTACACTAGCAGAGTTGTAAATAACAATACTTTTGTGATTGAAGTTCTTAATTACTAATTATTTTACATAATTTCAATTTAAATTAAGTTTAAGTACAAATGTTTTTCGGAATTGTAATTAAAGTCGTTCAATTACAAATACATTTTGAAATCGTAATTAAACTCGAATTTTATTACAATTACAAAAAAGTAAAAAAAGTAATTATTATTTACATTTTCCTAAATTACAAATTTTACAACCTTGATTTACATTTTTTTTGTGTGTTTGAGTGTTTTAGAGTAAATTCTGAAAGTGGTTTCCATAGACTTCTTGACAGTATGCCAATCTTTGATAGAACGCAGAAATAGCTCTACGATTTGATTCAGCAGGTATCAAGGCTGCTTCATCCCTTATTCGCTGCCTCAAGTCTTGAATATTTTGAAGTTTTGTTTCGTAAACCTTACTCTTCAGATAGCCCCAAAAGTAATAATCAAGAGGAGTTAGATCTGGTGACCTAGGTGGCCAACTTTCCCCACCCTCATTTCGGTTCATTCTTCCTATCCACCTTTGCGGAAAAACTTCATTTAAAATTCGACGTGGCCCTGCACCAAAATGAGGCGAAGCTCCATCATGCTGAAACCATATTTGCTCAAAGTTATTTGGAAAAATATTTCGTATGGCTGGAATTATTTCATCTACAAGTAATCTCTCGTACCTATAAACATTGAGGTTTTCCTCCAAAAAAAATGGCTCTATCACATAAGCGTCTATCATGTCGCACTATACATTTATTTTTTGTGGGTATTGTGTATGACTTTCCCGCACCCAATTCGGATTTTCATCTAATCAGAGACGAAAATTTTGATTATTAACCTCTCCCGTTGATGTAAAGGTTGCCTCGTCTGTGAAAACTATTTGATAAGGCAAGTTGGGCGAGGCATCTATTAGGTCCATCATTCTTGCACAGAAGCGTATACGACGCTCATCATCTCCGTCTTGCAATTCTTGAACGTATTGCAGTTTGTATGGATGTAATTTATTTTTTCTTAAAATTCCGTGTACGGACATGGGAGCAATGTCGTGAGCTTGAGCTGCTCTATCAACAGATGTATGGGGATTTTCAATAAAATCTGCAGAACATCAAGTTGTTTGTCGTTTTTAGTTGCAGATGATGGCCTGCCAGACCTAAAGCTTTTTACACTACCAGTTTCTTGAAAACGTCGTACAGTTTTCAAAAACTACTTTTATTAATTTTACGATTCGGATACGTGTTATTAAATAATCGAACATCAGTGAACGATCGTTCATTATCACCCCATCCGCGCATTATTAGGATAGTGATTCTTTCACGCTCCGATAATTTGTTAGCCATTTTTAACCAAACGTTTAATTTTTAATTTATTAATTTACGAATTAAAAAGACAAAAGTCCTCGGCAGAAGCAGATAGCGCTCTAGGACGCTATTACCCTACCCACGTGATTATGCGCGAGAAAAGAACACTGAACATCTTGGCGCTTGCGTTTTATACCCTCTCGGAGTATCGATCCAGTGGAAGAGGGTCAGCGCGAGGGTGGGGGAGGGAGAGGGCGATTAGGCCATTGGAGGATCCCATTGGACTCTTCCTAAGAGGGTCCAATGGGAGTCTTTAATGACCCAATCGCCTTTTCCCTCTCCCTCCCCTCGCGCTGACCATCTCCCACTCCCTCTTTCCCCATAGGATAGGAAGACCGAAGAAGGAACCAAAATGAGGGAAGAGAGGATTGGCCATAACTTTTTTAATTGTAATAAAATTTGAGTTTAATTACAATTTCAAAATGTATTTGTAATTGAACGACTTTAATTACAATTCCGAAAAACATTTGTACTTAAACTTAATTTAAATTGAAGTTATGTAAAATAATTAGTAATTAAGAACTTTAATCACAAAAGTATTGTTATTTACAACTCTGCTAGTGTAAATCCGACCGTGCAACCTCCACGCGGTACATCTTTGGTAACGCTGATGCCGGCGGTATCGTAGCTCCAGCGCTTGTTCTTCAAGGATATTTATTTGAGAGAATTTGTAGAACAAATTTAAGGGGTGAGACTTAAAATCAAATTTTTGACCAAAAAAATTTGGCACCATAATATATAGATACATATATTATATATATCCTTTTTTATAATAATGTTTAAATATTGAAGATAATATGAAAATGATAATAATTGTAAAAGATTCTTGATAACATTTATTGTATATTCTAAATATATTGCAAATATATGGTACAAATTTTGAAATGTTTTTAGATTGTTTGATGTATTCACAAAATTCATCAACCTATACTATATTAACCGGATTAAATAGCACTTACGGAAACATATCCTTCTGGATTAAACTTTGGAATCCTCTTGATGAACAAAATGTATATCAATATTGTTAAGTATAGATAAATCTGATTCAAGCAATATAAATTATAATACAATTATTGAAATTAATTTAATATATTTAGGCAGAAGCCAGAATATTATTAAGCTTGCTTCCAATTCCATCTTCTGCCAAAAAGATCGCTCAAGATTGGAAGGCAGGAGTTGAACTTTTGATTTCAAATAATATCAGTGGTCAAACGTATCCAACTACTGACGTTAGTGCAAACAATTTAAGCTAAGAAAATCAAATAAGAATGTTTAAAAGCATCAATATAATTTAACATCTGATTAATTATTAATATGTATTTTTAGATGCCTTTTTTCGAAAAAACACCTGAGATAATACTCAGTTCTAAATGGATTGGCCTGTGGATTGCATGGGGCGGTGGTTTCATATCACTTGGAATACATGGTGTATCAAAACCATTAGTTATGGACAAATATAAAATGGAAAATAGTATTTCAAGTTTATTTCCCGACAGTTTCTTACATTATGGCATCATGGGCACTGGAATTTTATGGAGAACGGAGTTCTGTCAAAAATGTATAGTGGCTTACATATAAATTGCAATATTACGTACATGTTGCATATAAATTACATAATATAAGTTACATATGAGATTACAAAAGAATTATAACGCTTGAATGAAATGCGCTTGTAACAGAATATTTATAAGCATACTTGCTTCCATAAATACGAGTGGTTAAATGTATATGTCTGCAATAGTGTTGAATATATATGCTTTCCTTGTTGTGCTCTCTACAATTAAATATCATACTTTACTTTTTACAAATATTGATACTAATTGTTAAATCGCATCACAAAAGTTATTAGAACCGTGCTATGTAAAATAATTTTCAGTTTAACGAAGATTCTGCTAATATATGTATAGTATATAAGTAGATAGAGGTGTTTTAGGAAATGTTTTTCAGCTAATACTATAATATTTATAAAATATAATTAAATTTTTTGTTTAAAAGTACATAAGAGCATATTTTATCAATTTATATTAATTTATATTAATTTTATAATAATTAACAAATAACAATACGATCTCGCTCGACTAATGTTAGTCACTGTGCCAATGAAGGAAGCAAAGCGTGAGAAAGCGAGTTTACTGTTCGATACAGGAGCAGTAATGTCAATAATCAAAGTAATACATTTGAAATGCGAAACATTAATAGAAGAGGATAAGATAATGATTACAGGAGTGACAGGACATAAAGCGCATACCATCGAAAAAATCAAAGCTACCATCAATTTAAAGGACCGACAAATCGAGCATACGATGTATGTGGTCAAAGATGATTTTCCGATCGAATATGACGGGATATTAAGAGTCGATTTTATTAAAAAACACCAAGCTTTATACAGCTACGAAACAAATTAAATCAATATAGGTCGAAGTACCCTGAGATTATATCCATATAAACGACTGACGCTAAAACTTCATAGCGAAACTTTCTGGTTGGCGTATCGCCTTGTATAATATAGTTGTAATATTGATAATTAATATGCTCTTTCTTTTGCCTTTGCTTTTGTTTAGTTATAGATTATTACGGTTGCTTGATTAAACACGCTTAGTATTAATTAGTGTTAATTAGCATAAATTAGTTAGATTTAGTTTATCATTTGCTCGTATTTACGCGAAACGTCGGTGGATCGCGATCGGTAGAAATTTACAAAATTATGCGACTCACCAATTGGCGCTGCCATCGTTCATCCGCCGACGGCAGCAATTACCCAAAAGGGAGCAAACTACTTGCTCGCGGCACACGTTACAGGACCGCAAGCTTCACTTGCCGCCAAGAAATCTCATAACGCGCATCGAGGCTTTTGGGACGCCCGACAGCGCTTTCCCCCCCCCCCCCCCCCTTGAGGACCGATCTCTCGCCTGCCTTGCTTTGCCTGCTTGCTTGTGCCTGCTTGTGCCTTTGCTATCCTGCGGATCTCGCTTCTATCTGTGTGATGCTGTGCCTGAATGCTGCATGCCGGACCAGACGAGACGAGAATCCAGCGGCCACGAGACAGGACGAGAATCGGCGGACTTCACCCAGGAGACGACGGGCGACCGAACGGTGAGTCGCTTAGCCTTTTCGTTGCATGCGCATCTTTGCTATTCGCTTTCTCGCTTTATCACAAACTTAGTCGTGAGGGGATTATAATTATCCCCCTCTGGTTCTTCGAGCAATTATAGTACATCTCGCCTCCGGGAACTGACACTTCCCGTTCACTTTCTATGCCCTGGAAATAGAGGAACTCAGTCAGGATGAAGCAACAAAGATAAATATCACTCAAACGGAAACTGAGAAAGAATCGATTCCGCGTAGCGAGAGAGTAAAAAAATTAAAGTTAGAATAGTACGATTACACAATCGTGCACAAGGCCAGTCAAGCGAACAGAAACGCTGACGCGTTAAGTCGGTACGTACCCGCCGACATCAATGGAATAAAGAAGGACAAAAGAGATAATACGGACGTCGAAAGACAATACACCGAGGAAGAGAAACGACGAATACTCTACGAATATCATAATGCACCGATAGAAGGGCATTAAGAAATAGAACGCACCATAAACAGAATTCGATTGACGCACAATTGGAGAGGATTAACGAAAGATGTCGAGAATTATATATCAAAATGCGAATTATGCCAGAAAAATAAACTATGTCGAAAATTAAAGCGCCTTTAATAATCACTGACCCAGGCGGATAAACCATTCGAGAAATGTGCTTTAGACATAGTAGTACATTTAACCATGACCGAAAACGGGAATAAATATATCCTCACATTTTAGGATAATTTAACTAAATTTAGCAAAGCAATGCCGATACCTAATCAAGAAGCAAATACTATCGCGAAAGAGTTAGTAACTAAAATAATCTTTGAGTACGGCATCCCAGAAAACATTTTAACCCATCAAGGAACGAATTTTCTAAGCAAAATTTTTAAGAGAACGTGTTACTGAAAATTGAAAAAATTCAAACTACGGCATACCATCCCGAGAATAAAGGAGCGTTAGAACGTTCTCATAGAACGTTAGCGGAATATTTGCAACATTAAATTAATGTGTATCAGACAGATTGGGATGAATGGACACCCTATGCAATTTTCGGGTATAATACGATTCCGCATACAGCTACAGGCTTCACACCGTTCGAACTTATTTACGGGCACCAAGCGACATTACCTACGGCACTGTCGCAACCGCCGAAGCCGACGTACACGTACAACGATTACGTGCAAGAATTAAAGAAAAAATTACGCGCAACGCAACGAGTCGCAAAGGAACATTTGCGAACTGAGAAGGAGGAAGAAAAGGAAACCTACGATTGGAAAATCAAAGAAAACAATTTTAAGGTGGGGAAAAAAGTGCTATTGCACGATGACACGGTACGTCGAGGAAGATCGAAGAAGTTGGAACCAAAATGGATAAGGCCATACACAATAATCGAGAAAAATTCCGAAGTCAATTACACCCTTAAAATGAGACGAAAGTAAAAAGTGCATGTGAATAGAATAAAACCCTTGGTAGAACACTAAAGCCAAAAACCGAAGGAGCAAAATGAACTATTATAAAATAATGCATAGATAGATAAATTAATAGATCATGCAAATAGGAATAAGTTAAAAATAAATAAGAATTAAGGTACTGACCAAATTAAGCCCGACGAACAGGCATCTCGACGACCCTCCAGCCGGTGGTGACGTCGAGCGTCACCCGTAACGGCATCACGGAGGCCCATGTCTCCTCGTATCGGGGAGGGGGTGTTTGAGGCCCGCCGGCCTCCTCATACCACGGCAGAGGTGATCGCGGTCCACTACTACTCACAAACGCACCCCGACGCGCAGCACGTAACCAGTACGTGCGAATACATGAATCACACGTAGCCGGTGTAAAATGTAAATTGCAATTAAGGCACCTCATCGGAAATCGATATCATCAACTACAAGAATTTATGCAGCAAACCGACTAGTTATGTAAAAACGTACTCGCGACTGATACTCAGCAGATGTGCAAAAATGTTTTAAGTACGATAGAGAAAGAGAACAAAAAATTAACGCATTATTAACGCGATTACAAACTATATATAAAGCAACTGATAGTAAACAAGGATTAATAGACGCAAGTGGAACAATCAGCAAAACGTTTTTCGGTGCTATGGATGCCGACGACGAACGCCTTATACACGAGCAACTAGAATTAATAAATAATCAACAGCAGACGCTAAGACACACAGCAAAAAATTAATTGAAAATAATAAACGCCACGATTGGCCATATAAAGGCTTTAGAAAAATCATTATATCAGAACAAAAATATGCTGACAAACATCACGAGAAGAATGCAAGCCTCAAAATTCATACGCCGAAAAGAAGTAAACGAGCATCTCCTAATAATAACCACGATCACAACAGATCTAATTGAGGATATCAAGGACACGATAGACTACCTCACATACTCAAGAGACGAAATAATACTCACACGCCTATTACCAATAGAAAAGATAATAACGGAATTAAAAAAGGCAACGTCACAATTAACTAGAGGATCACATTTCCCATTTAAAATTAGCTTAGAAAGCTGGAACGATATACAAAATTTCGTTGAAATTAACGCCTATTGTAATAAACCGAACGTATACATGATAATTAAATTTCCCGTAGTAGCATACCCCGTGTACGAGATCATACAAGCGACACCATTGCCCATTCATTAAAACGCAAATATATTTACATTCCTAAAACCCACACACGCTCTCTTAGCGATAGATAAAGAAAATCATAATTACATTACGTTAAACGAACGCGAATTAAACAATTTCAAACGAAACGGAAGAAAATTTATATGTAATCGGAATTACCCTGTATTCTTTGTAAAAGCGGACGCACCATGCGAGGTGCAAGTATATGTAAAAGCGCCAGGATATGTAAACACCTGCGAGAAACGTCACATACTATCTAATGTAACCGTATGGATAACGTTAACCGAACTACAACCCGACTAGAAATTTGAGTAGAGGTCACATGAGGCCCGGATGAGGTGAAAAGTAAGGTCCTTATCTGGTTACCTTATCCGGCCCTGCCCAGGGGTGTAACGCGATGGATGCATACGGGCTTGATCATGCTAACCACTCAAGGACCTGATAAAGTTGACAGGACAAGGTCCAGATAGAGATCACCAGCCATGGGCCGGATGAAGCCTACACTGATTTCCGACATTCACCCGAAATAAAAAGAAAATTATATTTGTTTCGAAATTTTATTACTATTTTTTAACTGTTTCTTAAAATTCAGCCTATGATGATTCCATCTAAAAATAAGAATTTGTAATTGATTGAATGTTTTAAAAAACACACTTACCTTAGTGGGATTTGAACTTGGGACCTCTGGATCGTGAGCCAACTGCCTTACGTAGTAGACTACATCTTAATTTAATGTAAGAAACAAATTCAGTTTAAAAAAAGTAATTTTAAAATTAGATATACGAATATAATTCTTTCTTTAATGTCGGGTGAATGTCGAAAATCAATGTCGGCTCGACACTGGCACGATATCAGTGACCATCTTGATTAGAAAGAGGCCAGGGTCTTATATTGACTCCTGGATATATGTTAAAAAAATATATTAGATATCTATTTTTATACTTTGTTCAAACTTCGCATGGGCCTGGTATTCGCCAAATCAGGGTTGCCCGATCAAAAAAACTGAGAATTTTTTTCATACACATCAATCGGGCGATCTTGATTGGGAAGAGGCCAGTGCCGTGTGTATGGACCTATGGACCCCCGAATATATAAAAAAACATCTATTTTTACACATCTGGAGAACCTCATACGGTCCTGGTGTTTGCCTCATCAGGATTGCCCGATCAAAACTTAAGATTTTTTTCATACACAACAATCCGGCGATCTTGATTAGGAAGAGGCCAGGGCCGTGTATGGAACCCCGGACGTATAAAAAAATATATCTATTTTTAGACATCTGGGGAACTTTATACGGTCCTGGTGTTTGCCAGATCAGGATTGCCTGATTAAAACTTGAGATTTTTTTCATACACAACAATCCGGCGATCCTGATTAGGATGTGGCCAGGGCCACATAGAACCCGGACATGTTAAAAAATTTATCTAATTTTAAGACATCTGGAGAACCTTATATGGTCGTGGTGGATGCCAGATCAGGTTTGTCGGATTGAATTTAGTATTTTTTAACGTGGAGATAACCTGAGAAGGTCCATATTCGGGCTTGATCTGGTTGACCTGATCAGGGTCCCTTTTTTCATGTCCGATCCGACCCTGATGTGACGGCAGGACTGCCAGCCGGGAAGCGTGGTTACACTCAACACCAAAAAAACATAAATTAACAGTACAGTGTAATGATCAGGCGGAAAGAAAAATAGAAATAGAGAGAACGGGAAAATTAATTATTAATGGAAATTGCAAACTAATAACGCCCGATATTATAATAAAAACCAAGCGACAGACAATCGAAAAATCTATTCAAATGCATTTAGCAGATTTTAATTTGACAATAACCCGCGAAAATAGACTATTTAATAACAGCGAACAAGCGAATAAAGAAATCAGGTTAAAGCCGATAATAAGAAACCCGAACGAACTAATGGAATTAAGTCTAGATGTAAGATAAATAAACAAAGAATTAGACAAAACCTAAGATAACATATTCCAAAATAAATACAACATTATATATCCGGTAGGATCTAGTATTACCGTTATAATAATATTAAGCGTGATAGAAATAATAGTATACGTAATAAAACGAAAGAAGCGAGCAAGCGCCGAACCGCGCACACAAGGCGACCCGGCGATGTTGTATTAGCTCATAAGATGAATGTAAAAGAAAAGAATAAAAGTAGGATAAGATTCCCTTAGAATTAAGATAGATAAAAAATATGTAAATAGAGTACGAAAAACTCTAAACTGTAGTTTTTCTCTTCCTAAAGGGGGAGGGATGTTGCGGCCCGAATTTGTTGCCTAATTACGACATTTAGAAGTAATTATTACTAAGAAATTGCGAGCTAAAAAGATGTGACAAAACCGCGAGTCAGCATAACAGCTGACTGCATAGTCCGTAACAGGAATCGACGCGACCTAGAGAGGATAAAAAGAATGCTGATTAAGCATATTCCTGAGCCAATTCAACTCGAGAACCGAAGGAAATAAATAGGAAGGAGAGAAGGCATTGAGAGGGGCAGTTTTGATTTGATGCTTATAACGCTCAGTCTTGCGTAATAATAAATAAAACCTTTGTAAAGAGTAAAAGAGAAGTAAATTTATTAAAAGATATCCGAAAAGTCATAAGAGAGTCTGTGATTTTATCCTTAACTCCTCGCGCGGAATCAAGATCCCGTGGTAGTGCCCGGAGCAGCACAACAGAAGCATCCATTTTCGGAAAATTGAAGCGAAAAACGTTTAAGGCTCGAGAAGAGAAGCAGTGTAAACCAGGAGAGATAATTCACTCGGATGTGTGCGGACCCTTTCAGACAGAGTCGTACAACGGTGCTAGATACTACGTTGTATTCAAGGATAATGCCAGTGAGTACAGATGTATCTATGCAATTAAGAGTAAAGCTGATGTATTTGAGAAATTCGTTCAGTATGCCAATATGATACGTAATCGTTTTAAGCGAGAAATTAAGGTAATAAAAACGGACAACGGACGAGAGTACATCAATGAACCGTTCAAGAGGTTCATTAAAGCAAATGGCATGAAACATCAGACGTCTGCTTTATATAATCCAGAGCAGAACGACAAATCGGAGAGATATTCAAACGATTCCTCCTCCTCCTTGCGTCGTTTTCCTCAGTGCTGAGGGTCGTGACCCCTTCTTGGAATAACTTTCCGTCACGATACTCCGCCAACTGGTTCGGTCCTGGGCGGTGTGAAGAACCTCATGCATGGTGGTGTCGAGTGTGGTGCGGATCTGGTCGGTCCAACGTGTAGGGCTACGTCCCCTTGGTCTTTTTCCTTCCACCTTGCCAGTCACCATCAACCTTTCCAAGTTGTCATCGCTCCTCCTGGCGATGTGGCCGAAGTATTCAAGTATCCTCCGGAGGCAGATAGTAGAAAGTCTTGCTGTTATACTTAGCTCACGCAGGATAGATACGTTGGTCCGGTGTGCCGTCCATGGAATGCGCAGCATTTTCCTCCAGCACCACATCTCAAAGGCGTCAATACGCTTGCGGTCGTTCGCCTTCAGAGTCCAGGTTTCAGCGCCGTACGCGAATATCGAGAACACCAAGGAGCGCACGAGCCTGGTCTTGGTTTTTACGGAGATGTTCCCGGTCGCCCAAATTCCATGCAGCTGTGACATGGCGTTCTTCGCCATTCCAATTCGTTTGCGCACCTCCGTTTTACAAGAGCCGTTGTTGCTGATGGTGGAGCCCAGATAATTGAAGCTCTCTACCACATCCAGGCCGCGAACTCCGGTGAGTTCCAGCCTGTTAAAACGGTCCACAACCATGATTTTGGTCTTGGATCTGTTTATAGTAAGCCCCATTTCGTTGCTGACTTCCTCCATTCTGTTCAGCAGGGCGACCATTTCGGCCTCTGTTGCGGCAAAGAGTGTGGTGTCGTCGGCGTAGCGTAGGTTGGTGATTTTTACGCCTCCAATAGTGACTCCACCTTCCCAATTCTCGCAGGTTCGCCTCATTATATACTCCCCGTAAACGTTGAACAAGATGGGGGACAGTATGCAGCCCTGGCGCACGCCCTTTTCGAAGTTGAAAGGTCCCGATGTCGTTTTATCTATTCTCACAACTCTCTGACTGCTATAATACTATAGTGCTGAGTAGTGCCGTTAGATGCTGCGGGACCCCTAGCTCTGCTAGTACTCTCCACAGGCAACGCCAGTCGACACAGTCGAAAGCCTTACTGTAATCGACGAAACACATTATTACTGGTGTGTCGAATTCATAGGACTTCTCAATAACTTGTCTGATGTTAAGGATTTGTTCGCGGGTCCCTCTCCCCCTGACAAAGCCCGCCTGTTCTTGCGGAATCTGCCAGTCCAAGAAGTGCCGGATTCGGTTGTTGATGACATGGAGCAATATTTTGCTGGCATGGGAGATTAGGGATAAGGTGCGATAGTTGTCGCACCTCTTGGTCGATCCTTTTTTGTGTAATGGCAGGATGACCGATTCCGTCCAATCTCGGGGCCATTCTCCGTGCTGCCAGATGTGATTGCAGATTGCGTGCAGCGTGTCAATCCCCGTCTCGCCCAGAGCCTTCAGGATTTCTGCCGTTATTTGATCTGGTCCTGGTGCTTTCTTGTCCTTGAGTGAACGTAAGGCCTCTGTTATTTCGGAGCAAAGAATGGATGGCTCCTGGTCTATTTCGCTCCATTCAGGTTGGCGACCGATTGAGTTGCGGGGGTTTTTGTACAGCTGTTTGCAGTAATCGCACAGTTTTTTGCAGTTTCGCCACCTTTCCGCGATTTTATCTAATTCATGCAATGTGTTCCCGTCAGCATCTTCGATGACCCATGACTTAGATTTAAATTGCTTGGAGAGTATACGGACTTTCTTGAAGAGGTCTGAGGTTTGTAGCCTGTGTGCGTGGTTTTCAATATCGCTGCACATGCCCTTTATGAAGTTGTTTTTGTCTTGTCGGCAACACTTCTTTATGACCTTGCAAAGGGCCGTGTATTCTGCCCTCGCCTATGGATCCCTTAGGCCCTTCACTTTTATGTCCTTCCTTAGCTGTATGAGTTCCCAGGTGCGCATGGTAATCCATGACTTCTTCCTGCTGTCAGTGTTCTTATTTTTAGTTATATGGTCCAGTGTGTCACAAATGTGGCCTTTAAGAAGATCCCATCGTGTCTTAGCGTCCGCGCACTCGGACGGTGGACTCTCTTTTATCTTTGTCTCCACGATGTCCTTGAAGAGTGACCGTTCTGGGGACTCCAGGCGCCTGGGCTTTTGCGGTGGGTTCCTTCTAGACGCTTTCAAGCGAATGGAGATGTTCGCGACGAGCAAGTTATGATCAGAGCCGCAATCAGCCCCGGGGAAGGTCTTAACGTTAGTTACTGAGGTTTTCCAGCGCGTGTCCAATATGATGTAATCTATCTGATTTCTAAACCGGTCGCCCGGAGATCTCCACGTGTAGAGTCGTCTGGGATAATGCATGAAACGTGTGTTCATGATACTCAGTTTTCTGCCTGTACAGAAGTCGATGAGTCTCGCACCGCGTTCATTCCTCTCACCAAGTCCGTATTTGCCGACAGTGTCCCTGATGTGATCGTCTACAGCTGTGTTGCCGACTTTGGCGTTCCAGTCCCCGAGGATCATAGTTATTTCCCTGCTGGGAATTGTGTTCAGCGTCTCCTCCAACATCCTGTAATAATCGTCGATCTCCTCGTCCGACGATCCTGAGGTGGGAGCGTATACTTGGACAATATTCAGCGTGCATGGCTTTGTGCTGAGTTTGACGGTGATAATCCTTTCAGATACCGGGTTATAGCCGAGAACATATTTGATCATATGCGGTGGTAGCAAGACACCGACCCCACTCCTGCTCAAGGCTCCGCATCACAAGAAGTACAATGTATTCCCTGCGGCAGTTGTGAAATGACCGTTGCCTCGCATGTGTGTCTTGCTGATGCCGAGCACGGTGACGTTATGATTCTCCATCTCTCTTTTGACGATGCTCAATTTGCCCGCCTGTAATAGACGCGGACGTTCCAGGTGCCAATGCGATGACCTTGCATTGGGACTTTGCTTAGAGTTGCCTCCAGCTCGCCAGTAGCAGCTCTTCCTTCGGAGGCCTGGCGTGCCACCTCTTCGGAAGCTTCGGTCGCCAATTTCACACCATCCAGCCCGGACACTGAGTGGCGCCGATTGTTAATCGGATTGCCCAACGATCCAGTATCCATATCCATTCCTGATTCCATTGGGGGTTTTCTTGGGAAAGTAATCGCGGTGGGTTCTTCCAAGTCCTTCCGCGTCAGTCATTTTGAGGCGATTTAAGTCCTCACGGCCAACTGAAGCCGCTCCACGTATGAAGTCATGGAGTTGTGAGGTTAGTTCCCGCCGCCCGATGTTCGGCGTTGAGGCAAGAAATACTCCGGTTGGTTTGCCATTGCCTCCCGAAAGGTGGCGATCGAATAAAAACCGACTATATTTTTGGTTGGATATGGTCGGATTCGAACTCGGATCCTCGGCTTACTAGCCTAGCGCACATCTCTCTGCGCCACGATCGCCACGATTCAAACAATTAACAAAATGATTAGATCGATAATCTACGGTCGGCATCTTCCTAAATACATTTTTGTAGTCTGAACCTGTCAATATGGCTGCATACATTCTGAATAGATCAGCAACGAGCAAGAGCAATGAGTCACCGGTATATAAGTTGTCACGACTTTTTGCACTCGGGCGCAAGCCGGATCAAAACGGGACGGGAGAGAGTCAAATGTTAGGCCTCTCGAGTATGTCCCTCGCACGAATTCTTTGCCACACGACACGAAGTGTTGGGCGCCAGACGCGGAAGATCGCGTCCACTAAATACCGCAATTTGCCAAATATTTATCGCGACAATTCCAATACTTCCACTCTCGAAATTCACCAAAACGCAATTAATTACTCGCAAAGACTCAAAAGTAATTATTCGTGCGAAAGGCCGACCAGTTCGACCTAACGGTAGAGGGGCAGGGCAAGGCGAGGCATCGCAAGAGGACAGCGGGGTGACGGCTAAATGATTCGTCAGACAGTGTAATATAATAAAAATAATGTACCGTTTATTACTAGAATATAAGGAGGTAAATAGTTGGAACAGTTATTCAATAATAGTAGGTTTATTAATAATATTTAAAATAATTCGCGGGATAATAATAAGAATGATTGAGGCAATTGCCCCAGCCTATCGAACTGTAATCAAGTTCTTTCACAAGAGGCTAAAGAATTAGATATGGATAAGAACGCAAAGTGATATCGAACGCGAATATAACGCAAAACAATCTTAAAGCGCGAATAATGCGCGACAACGAATCACGTAAAATTAGATGAAAGGTTTAATGGAATTTAACGAGATTAATAATCGGCCAGATTATAACAAATTTTGGATCCTTACGAAACTAATAAAAGAAACTAAACAATGAGGTACAAATAATATTCGCGATGCTCCCTCGCAATCAAAACGTAAACTCTGTGGATGATACTAATAATAAAGCAAAAACGTCAACGATCAAGTATAATTTCTGAGTGCGCCAAACGGATCGCGACAACTTATTTCCGCGAGATTGTAACTCGCCAATAGGAAATAGTTAAGAGCTTGCACAATAGCTTGCTCTAAATTACTTTCGGAGATGTGGTTCTGTTCTGTCGCCAGTGTTTTACGCCGCTGAGGCGTGAACTCGTCGCACGCGCGACGCAATCAACGGACAACGCAATAGAGTACGCAAATAAGGAAAATATTCAATGACTTATAGTAACGCAAGAAAGGATTCCCAATGACGCGAATAATAAATCGGGGTAAAGTAAATAAGAACGCCAAGTAATATTCCGCCATAAACAATAACGCAAAATAATAATCAGACGCGGATAGAACGCACAATAATATCAAACGCGAATAATAGCGCAAAACAAATACGCGGCAGCGAATAACGCAAGATAATATCGAAAATAATGCAAATGTCCCGAATGACGCAAATAATAATGCGAATAAATAACGCAAATAATTATTGGTAGCGGCGCAAGGGATACGCCGGAGACACGCGGCAACGGACATGCAAAAAGCACGAGGAATTCGAACGCGGCGTGACTCGCACGTCGGGATGTGGCGACGGAAAGGCAAGCGCGAACGCGGACGCGACTCGGGACGGCACTACGCAATTAAGAACGCACAAAGGGGTCGAACTCTAACCGGAACGCGAGCAGATACGTGTTTGTGCCATACTCAACGCGAACTCAAAGTCGGTCGTGATAACGCCGAACTCCACACGGTACGCAAGCAGATACACGTTAACGCCACCCGAGGACGTACGCCACAAACGATCTCTAATACGCGGCCACTCCCGTATGCCGCCCGAACAAACGCAATATCTCGCCCTTCGACCGCCGCCGAAGACTGTCGCACACTCCCGCGATCACGATCCCCAGGAGACCGTACGCGACAACGATCCCACGCAAATCCTAAGCCCGCGTGATCGCCAAGAGGGCCCCCCGCGCTTGATGACGATCGCTTCCGCGAAACAAACTTGTTACGCCGTGCACGGCGAGCGAACACCAAAATCACCAAAGATGCGTAACGTGAATCGGCAACGAAACGCAAACGCGACCCGGCAGCTATCTCGTGGCTTTACACCGATTATTTCGGCTTGGCAACCTCACCGGCACGCTGTTCTCTCCCTCGGCGTTGCCTCCTGGCGCAGGGCTTGGGGTAGGCCTCTCGTCCTTCGGGGCACTCAATAGCGCGGTTTGCAGCAATTTTCGCAACGTCTTTACAGCGCGAGGGGACGAACCGAAAGAGATCGCGCAGTCGAACGTTCGATGGCGGATCGACGACGCGCCCCACCCAGGGGGTGCGTACACCTCCTGCGCGATAACGCGGGCCAATGAGTGGCGAACTCGCAATTACGCTGCGGTACTTCGCGCAACGCCGTATTAGGTGATTCCTCGCAGGGTGCCTCGCGACGATTTTTGATAAGCTTGCCCGATAGCACGTGGTCAAGTGCCCCGGTCAGCTGGGTGGCATCTTCGTCGCGGGGAAGTCCCTCCCCGTGGCTTCCGGGACGGTATCTTGGCCGTCTCGGTGTTGTCGCCGTGGTGGCGGGGTCGTTCCGCCCCCCGCGCACGGAGTGCCTTGGGCCGCTCCTTTCCGCATTCCGGGATCACGCTGTCGAAGCGACTTCCTTGCGCCCCCTCCGCTTGGCCCGCGACGATCCTTGAGCGCCGCATCCTCGAAATTCCGGAGCGCTCTTAGTCCCTCGCCCTGCTCCCCCTCTCCGATGCTCGTGATGCTGCAGCCGGTGTCGTTCTCGACGATGGATCCTGGCGAGGTGCCGCGCGATTACAGAAATAAAAATAAAAACAATATAGAATCAGTAACGCAATTATTTATCTATTTAGGCCCCCTGGAGATTTCGCGCCGCTCCTTCGGCTTGTCCCCGGGCGCAAATCCGCGCCCTGTGGCGGCGGCGGGGACGCTACAACGTGCAGCGGAGCTGCCCTGTCACAAAGTATATAAAGTATTTGGCTGCGTTGCTTACACACATGTACCAAATCATCAAAGGCGGAAACTTGATTCCAAGGCACAAAAGATGATATTTGTGGGTTATCAAGGAAACTGTAATAACTGCAGATTGTTTGATCCGAGAATGCGCAAGATTGTTGCACTAGCGTAAGATTTGATTAAAAGGCGATCTACTATACTTTCTCAGAGACAGTGGGAGTTGAAGAAGAAACACGCTCGTTTATTTGTCTGGAAGATGACAACTCGGAATATGTATCGGATCGGGAAGCAGAATCAGTTGAAAGTGTCAGTGCTGACGATGCTAAAGAAGAAGAAGATGAAGTACCTAAAAGGGTAATTATTAGTAACCGCAACGAAGAGACAAGAATACTGCGTGATCGTAGAAAGATCAGAAAACCTGAAAGGCTTAGCTATCTGCAAGTAAATATAGCTGAAGCTGAACCAACGACTTGAAGAGGCATTATGCAGTTCAGAAGCCAGACAATGGGAAGAAGCAATATAGCAGAAACTCTTTGCACTTCGGAAGAACGAGACATGGTTCAACTCACCGAAACCTGAAAACAAGAAGGTTGTCACTTGTAAATGGATATTCAGGAAGAAAGTGACGCCAGGTGAACCAGGTCGGTATGAAGCTCTACTAGTAGCTCGAGGCTTTACGCAGCGGCATGGAGTCGATTATACAGATACCTACGCACCAGTAGTACGTTACGAAAGTATTCGTATGTTATTAGCAATAGCTGCGACAGAAAACAGACATGCAGTTTGATGTTAAAACTGCCTTCCTTTATGGCACGTTAGAAGAAGATATTTAGATTCAGCTACCTGAGGGGCCAGAAGAAGAACGTATTGTAAAGCTTCGCAAATCACTGTATGGCTTGAAACAATCTCCACATTGTTGGAACAAGAAGTTCAATAAAGTTTTGAAGAAGTATAACTTGCAGAGATCAGAAAGTGATGATTGCATATACATTGGCAAGGACGGTACGGAGAGATTGTATCTAGCTCTGTACGTGGACGATGGTCTTATTCTTTGCGTCATTAGAGATTTTTACAGAAATTTTTACAACAGCTAAGTAAGGAATTTGAAATTAAGGTGTGTAAACCAAAGTACTTCGTAGGCATCAAAATTGTACAAGATCACAAACAACGGATAGTCAAAATTTATCAAGCTGCGTACATCAAAAAATTGATCAAAAAGTTTAAGATTGGAGAAGCAAAAGGCATCTCCATTCCAGTTGATCCTAATGTAAAATTTTCAAGGACGGATGAGTTCATCAATTGAGGTAGAGAGAACGTCTATATCGAGAGTTTCATACAGTAAATTGATTGGATCTCTACAATTTCTAGCAAACGTCACTCGATTTGACATTACGCTCGCCGTGAATACGTTAAGCAAATATCTACAAGCTCCTGGACCAGGACACCGGAACGCAGCAAAGCGAGTCCTGAGATATCTAAAGGAAACAAGTAACGAAAAGATTTCGTTTAACAATATGATGCCGAAACGAGAATGCACCTGTTTTTCAGAATGCAGATTTTTCAGAAGACAAAGATGAACGTCGCTCTACCTCTGGATATATTGCAGTCATGAATGGTGTACCAGTAGCATGGGCATCCCGTCGACACAAGATAGTGACTCTATCAACTGCGGAGGCAGAGCTGGTAGCTGCATCACAAGAAGTTGAGAAACTGAGACAAATGCTGGCAACATTTTACGGTGTTAAAAAAAAAAAAAGATAGATCCGATCAAACTAAACCTGGATAATCAAGCAGCAATACTGTCGAGTGCAAATCACGCATTTCATCGACGAACGAAGCACGTGGACATTAAGTATAAGTATAACGGAAGGTGGTTAAATCAGGCAGAATATTTGTCAAATATTGTCCAACGGAAGATCATTTAGCGGATCTGCTAACCAAAGGATAACCGAAGCGTCGATTCAATAAATTAAAAAGACAGATAACTATGCACCCGAGGTCTCAGTGGGAGTGTTGCAAAGGGAGTCTTCATGTGTGCATAGATAGCGCTGCAAGCGGGCGCTGTGAACATTTAGATAGCGTATTTTGTTTTACATATGTATATGGCTGTATCCGCCTTTTTCAGTACTGTCACGTCAAGTCACGTCTTGTATTATTCTACATTAAATATCTGTTCTAAGAAAACCGTGTTACACACTTATCACCCTAACGACACATTCAAAAGCCTGTGCTGATTCAGGATTACTTCGGAGAACATAGGTTCCTAATTGTTCTATTTTTACCACTCTATACGTTCCTTAAATTCGGCAGTAACTTTTGAAACACCCTGTACATATGTATTTATACACATATTTGTACATGAAAAAATTTTGAAGAAGCTTAGTGCTATGTACGGTACCATTTGCTTCATCTTTATTTAGGCTGCCTGCGTATACAATCGTATTAATTTTGCTAACAAATTACTT
The DNA here is from genome assembly GCA_035220615.1 of Leptothorax acervorum. Lineage (NCBI taxonomy): Eukaryota > Metazoa > Arthropoda > Insecta > Hymenoptera > Formicidae > Leptothorax > Leptothorax acervorum. The sequence continues at coordinate 116,506 of JASTWQ010000157.1, read as the reverse complement.
GTTTCGCAACTCTGTTTATTGCTAGACTTGTCACTCGTTTATGTACTAATAAATTATTTTATTGAATTCTCTATTCCTTGGGTGTTTAGATTGTGAGAGCCATATAACTTTTGGAGATGAGTTTTTGAGAATTTGGCCTATGCAAAAAAATAACGATACGCAGGATATTCGTTTTTACGTTCGAGCTAGCCATAACATAGGAATACGGTTGTATCAAAGTCCTGGAACACTATTTCCTTGTTTCACAGTAAGATCAAAACTTCTGTCTTATGTTTTGTATATATTTAGACTTAATTGAAAATTAGATATAGAATATAAAAGCGTTAACGGTGGATATTTGTTCTAGATAGAAATTGGACGTAATGACGTTACATCTCTGTCGTATCAAGAAAGTGAGAAGTCATTAAGACAATATTTGAAAGAAGTTGTGGTTAAAGGATTGATAGACTATTGGAATTGGAAGGAGTTTATTATTAGGTCAATATATGTATATTTAAATTTATCTATTAAGGGGATCCTAAAGTCGTCTGTATTACCGATTGAACGCTATATCTGTCCATGTATAGACAAGGAGACAAGGATAGACAAGGTTATAGGTTATATAATCTTTTAAAGCACTAATCTTTTTTGTTAGGTGTCTGAGCCTAATTCTGAGAACGGTATGTTATTTCTTTATGTTATACGCTGAGCCCGAGGGTCTCATTTTGTACCAAAAAAACTGTAGAATTTTTATAGAAAGCAAATGTTGTCATAAGCTTGACGTTCGTGTAAGTAGCGAAAATCTGCATTTCTGAAATTATTTTCGTTTTTGGCATAAAATCGTTCGACGTTAACAGCATTAGTGCATATACTTTAACTTTTGAAAAGGATTTTTCAATCTGTAAAGCCAATAAAAAGAATAGTGCTTAAAAAAACGCGTTCAATTGGTAATACCTACAGACGGCTTTAGGATTCCTTTAAGGGGATCCTAAACCTGTCTGTATTATCAATTTTCTTTTAAAGCATTAATCTTCTCAGAAAAAATTTTGGTTGTGGGATGTTGCCAAAAGGGAAACAAAAGCCAGCAAAACGATAATGCCAAAGCCAGGGCCTATTGTGTCCTCAGTTGGTCTCCAATGTGAACCAAATCTGAAGAACATATTCCTCAGTCAAGTTGACGACAACACCAGAGCAAATCTGACAACAGCAATACGACAAATTGACACAACAACCTTAAGACAGATCTGTTTGTAGCAAAACGGCAGCCGATTGGCACCAAACGTAGACCAAATCTGTCCCAATAAATGTAGCAAATTTGTTGTTTAGAAAAAATAATTTGCTGGCATAGCATATTTTATGCTGTCTTAAAAAATTTTATTAGTTATTATATGGCCAGCAATGTAATTTGTTAAGGATGTTGATTCTATTAGTTAAAAAATAACAATGCTTTTCGGTTCTCTTCTTGCACGAAGAGAACCTCTAGTTATGAACTGGATCTGCCTTTCGGCTCGTCGGGGTCCTCCTTATATTTGTGACAGGATGTCTTTTGAATACGAGAACGTTATCTCTCCATGCGCCGCCTAGTGGTGTCGATAGTGTATTTTGACTAGCAGATGCTGTTGCATTCTTGCGTGACGAATGATGACACTTTTGTAATAGCAAAGCTACTTGATATTTGTCGTGAATCTGTCGTCAATGCGTTCAACAGACCTGCTCGCTTATCCGAGCCGTCTGTTGTCAACATATATTGTTGTATTTTTGCGAGATGTTTGCTAACACTGTTTGCAATAACAAAACGGCTTGGCATTTGCCATCAATCTGCCACCAGTATCTGCAATCAATTCGGTATCTGCTTGTTGTTAACTGCCATTCTGTCATATATTTTGCCGACAAAGGTTGTTGCATATTGTAAGAAATATAGGAGTATTTAGTTAGTTGGTTCATGGCGTAAGGCCGCGCTAGTGTCGCAGAGCGTGTAGATGGCGCACGGTCGCCGTTCTATTCAGTTGGTATTACGGAGGGCGCGGAAGGCGCTTAGCAACGGAAAGATCTCGAAAGTAAAAGCGCGCGCATCAACGGTCGTCGTGCCGGTTCGTGCAGGTTTAGTCGAGAAGTCTTTGTCGAGCAGTCAAGAGAGTAGAGCTTCGCCTGTGAAACAAGCCGTGATTGCATTCGTTCCGGTTCTTTTTACATTGTACGAAAGTTCCCATTAAAGAGATATTATTATTCCGAGTAACTACCGATCCTTTATTCGTTTATCCATCCATCCAGACATATTATCCAGCAAAGATTTTACAGCCATTAAATTCAGAAGTGGGATTCCAGCCCGGCTCTTGGGGTGATTCCAGCCCGGCTCTCGCGGTGATTTGAGTCCGGTTCTCACGGTTAGTGTTCGGTAGCGGGAATATCGGTTTTTTGGTAACGAAACAGAAATGTGTTTTGCGAGCGGCAGCGAAGTTCGACGCGAGTCTCAGGATACGAGTCTCAGGAACGTCTCAGGATACAAGTCTCAAGGAAGCGAGGCTTGGAGACACGAGTCTCAGGAACGCGAGTCTCAGGATACGAGTCTCAGGAACGTCTCAGGATACGAGTCTCAAGGAAGCGAGGCTTGGAGACACGAGTCTCAAGGAAACGAGACTCAGAAACGCGAGTCTCAAGGAAGCGAGGCTCAGGACACGAAATTCGGTTTTCGAAGTGCAGTTCGACTGTGTAGCAGCGGTCCGGTGAAAAAATGGATCGCAGGCGTCTCGATGAGTTGACGCACGTACAACTACAGGAAGAAGCGTCCAGATATAGTCTCCCTGTGACGGGAACAAGGGACGAGCTAATTGATTCGATTATGTTGCATCTGGAAAGAAACGGTCTGTTCGATCTGTTCGCGAGCGCAGGTATTCAAGGCGCGACGGTTAATCCGACGCAAGCGCCGTTGAACGTGGAACAATCTCCATCGCAGAACGAGCTGATATCGTCGTTGACAAACGTTTTTGACCGGTTAATGACGCAGATGATGACACAACAACAGCAGTTCCTGCAGCAAGTTTCAAGTTCGGTGCAACGAGTGAATGGTGCCACGCCGGCATCTCCCGAATGGCAGAACGCGGCGACGCCGTCGCACGTTCCGTCATCCGCACACGGGAATATGGAAAGTTCCAGGCTTTCGGTTATGAGTTCCGTCTCTCCCGCCAATGCAGTTTCACTATTGGCATCGCAGATTCCAGAATATGGAGGAGGAGCGGACGAAAATGTGCAACAATGGGTGCAGCGAGTCGATCAAGTCGCTTGCGTTCATAGAGTGGCAGACGATGTGACGTTGCTTGCGGCTTCAAGCAAACTAACGAAAATAGCGAAGAAATGGTACAACACGCCCGGTGTTGACTTCCTGGGCGGGTTGTCGCCAAGCATTGCTCAAGATGTTCGAGTGGAAAATTCCGTTCTATGTGATCATGCAGAAGATTGAGGCCAGAAAATAGACGCCGTCCAAGGAGACATTCCAGGAATACGCCGTAGACAAGTTGGCGTTAATGCGTAATCAAGGTATGCCTATTCAAGACACGGTTGATTTGCTGATTGGAGGTATCGCCGAGAGGTCGCTAAGGGCCACAGCAGCAGCGATCCATGCCACCTCAGTCGAGCAATTTATCAATCAGATGTGCCAAATAACATCCGCGGTTGGTACGTTTGAGAAGAAATCGTCGGACGTCCACAAATCGAACGAGAACAAGGCAGCTAGTTGCAAAAATTGTGGAAAGAAAGGCCATAATTACAAGGACTGCAGAGACACTGAGCTTACGTGTTTCTTTTGCAAGGACAAGGGCCATCGAAAAGTGGATTTCCCTAAATGGAAGAAGAAAAATCCTTCGACATCTACTGGTGAAACGCCTGCAGCGGTGGCAGCGGTCAAGGACAAGAACGAAGTCTCTGCGTCTACCGTGGTTGCGTCTGGGTCTTCAGTGGCAGAAGTGTCGGAAATGCCGGTCTCAACAGTCGCACTGGTGCAGCAGGACGCGGCGGTAATTCCGATTAAGGACCCTGTGATTAAGGTTGTGCAGTTAAGCGGTAAGCGTTGTGATTTATCAGCGTTAGTGGACACCGGAAGTCCAGTATCGTTTGTAAAAGATGAGATTTGTAAAATGTTTAGTTTACAAGATTCAAGTACACTAATAGAGTCTAAGCGTAAATTCACTACGTTGAATGATTATCCGATTCCGGTAAAAGGCATTGTCAGAACTTCAATTTCTTTGGATCTCTATCCTGATAATAAATACGAAATTGATTTGTGCATTTTAGGTAAAGATAATTTCATGTACGATCTGGTCATTGGTCGCGATTTTATGGAAAATAAGGTTACGTTGTCATTGCATGCTGATCAGAAAGTCAGTGACGTTAAGTTTTTCCCGGAAGATTTTATAACTACAGATATTTGTGCGGCTATTGAAACGAAAAGAGATTATCAGATTGATTTTGGTGAAAACGAGAAGGTTAAGCTGAAACAAATAATTCAGGAAGTTGAGGAATCTGACATCCCTATCGTCGAAGACGATTACGCGGTTAGAGTTGCGTTGCGCGACACGTCAATATACGCGTATGCTCCACGTCGTTTAGCGTATGAAGAAAAAAGACAGGTCCGAGAAATTACTGATGACCTCCTAGCTCGTGGTATTATTAAGCCGAGTACCTCGCCTTATTGTGCGCGTATCGTTTTAGTGCGTAAGAAAAACGGCAAGTTAAGGTTATGTGTCGATTTTAGACCATTAAACGCCAGAGTATGGAAACAAAAGTGTCCGTTCCCTGTGATTGAAGATTGTATTGCAGAACTCGGGGATAATGAAGTTTTTACGTTGCTAGATCTTAAAGATAGTTTCTATCAGGTGAAAGTACACCCTGACGACACCAAGTATTTTGCTTTTTCGACACCCGATGGTCAATTTGAATTCACGGTGTTACCATTTGGATGGTGTGAATCAGCGGCTGAATTTCAGAAACGGTTATTAAAGTTATTCGATCCTCTTATCCGTCAACGTAAGGTGACCGTATACATCGATGATGTAATGATACCATCGAAAACGGTTGAAAAGAATTTAGAAACGTTAAAAGAAGTGCTTTGGCTTTTGAAGCAACATGGTTTTCAGTTGAATTATGAAAAATGTCAATTTCTTAAAAGAAGAGTTGAATTCTTAGGTTATGATGTATCGTCCGCAGGTGTATCTATTAGTCATGATCATACAGAGGCGATTAAAGCTTATACTTACCCGCGGGACATGCATGAGCTGCAACGGTTTCTTGGTTTAGCAAACTATTTCAGGAAATTTATCAAAGATTTCGCATTAATTGCAAGGCCGTTGTATAACTTGTTTAAAAAGTCGGTTGATTTCGTTTTTAAAGAAGGGCATATTAAAACCTTTGATACTCTCAAGCAAAAGTTAACATCATATCCGGTATTGCGGGTGTATAACCCCGAAGCAAAAACAGAGCTGCATACAGATGCGAGTTCGCATGGATTGGCAGCCATATTGTTTCAGAAGCAAAGTAATGGCCAATGGGCGCCAGTTGCGTATTTTAGTCAAGCTACGAACAAAAGCTGAATCCAATTATCATAGCTTCGAGCTTGAAATGTTAGCCATAATAAGAGCAATTGATAAGTTTCATGTTTTTCTTTATGGAAAAGATTTTACAATTGTTACGGATTGTAACGCGATCGTATATGCGGTTAATAAAGCAAATTTGAATCCAAGGGTTGCGAGATGGATTTTGCAATTGCAGAACTATCGGTTTAAAGTAGTTCACAGACCTGGGAAGCGAATGCCTCATGTAGATGCTTTAAGTAGGCAGGTGGCCTATGTAAAATTTATGACTTTGGAAAGAGAGCTTGAGTTCAAGCAGTTACAAGACGATAAAATTAAACAGATTGCTAACGATTTGGAATATGAAAGTAATGATAAGTTTGATAAGTTTGAGCTTATAGATGGATTGGTCTACCGGAAAGATGAAGACCGTTCCCGTTTTGTAGTCCCAGAAGTCATGATTAACTCTATTATTAGGGTCTATCATGACGATATGGCTCATTGTGGTTTTTCGAAAACCTTTGAAGGCATTCACGCGACGTATTGGTTTCCTACCATGCGTAAAAAAATAAGAGATTACATCGATAATTGTATGACGTGTTTAATTGCTAATTCTTCAACATGTTTGCGAGAAGGTGAAATGCAGTTAACGCCTGCTCCTTCGATACCATTTGAAGTTGTACACGTGGATCATTATGGCCCGTTGCCCACCACGTCACATAGTTTTAAGTATATATTAGTAATAGTCGATGCTTTCACGAGATTTACGTGGTATTTACCTACGCGGACAACGACGTCTAAAGAAACCGGTGAAAAGTTGCTTTTCCTATTTAATGTGTTTGGAAATCCCAAAGAGATAGTTTCAGATAGAGGCACGGCCTTTACATCGCGGGAATTTCTTGCTTTTCTTGAAAGTTTAAATATTAAACATAGGAAGGTTGCAGTAGCCTCACCGTGGGCTAATGGTTTAGCCGAACGTTCTAATAGGTTTCTTAGAACGTCCCTAACTAAAGTAATAGATAATCAGCATGAGTGGAAGACTCATTTGTTAAAAATTCAATACGTGGTTAATAACACGGTTAATTCTTCCGTAAATGCTACTCCTTCCAAATTGCTTTTAGGATACGACCAACACGGTCATTCGGATATTGATCTTAAGCGTTTGTTAGATGATATAGCGAAAGTAGATAATGACTTAGCGCAGGAGCGTCAAAAAGCGCGAGATATGGCGGTCGAAGCGACTGAAAGAGTTAAAAAGTATAATAAGATGTATTATGATAAGACTCATAAGACTCCATCCCAGTACAAAGTTGGCGATTATGTCTTAGTGCGGGACTTACAGTCCAAAGTTGGCGAAAGCAAAAAGCTTAAACCGAAATATAAAGGTCCATACCGAGTGGCGAAAGTCCTCAATAAGAATCGCTACGTGATCACGGATATCCCAGGCTTTAACGAAGCGCCTAGACCGTATAATGCGATTTTGTCACCCGATAAGTTTAAACCGTTGGTAAAACCAGTCCTACCCCTATAGGTGTTAAGTTTGCGTTAGATTTAAGCACATGCGCAGGTTAAGTGCGTGAAAATTATATTGTCACTAAATTAGTGCGTAAGTTTATATTGCGAAAAGTTTGGATATGCGTTTTGTTTTACGTTTTATTGTTCATAACACATTCGGGTCGAATGCAGTTGCAGGCTGGCCGAAGCTGTAAGAAATCTAGGAGTATTTAGTTAGTTGGTTCATGGCGTAAGGCCGCGCTAGTGTCTCAGAGCGTGTAGATGGCGCACGGTCGCCGTTCTATTCAGTTGGTATTACGGAGGTCGCGAAAGGCGCTTAGCAACGGAAAGATCTTGAAAGTAAAAGCGCGCGCATCAACGGTCGTCGTGCCGGTTCGTGCAGGTTCAGTCGAGAAGTCTTTGTCGAGCAGTCAAGAGAGTAGAGCTTCGCCCGTGAAACAAGCCGTGATTGCATTCGTTCCGGTTCTTTTTACATTGTACGAAAGTTCCCATTAAAGAGATATTATTATTCCGAGTAACTACCGATCCTTTATTCGTTCATCCATCCCTTCAGACATATTATCCAGCAAAGATCTTACAATATTGACGGAAGTGTGCTAACAGAATTAACAATAACAAAGTATGTTTCCCATTTGTGGCCTTCCGGCAAACATAATTTGTCGCCAACGTTTGCAATTGTAGAAAATGTTAGCTAGGTTTTTATTGGCTTTACAGAATAAAGAATCCTTTTCCAAAGTTAAAGTATATGCACTAATGCTGTTAACGTCGAATGATTTTATGCAGAAAACAAAAATAATTTCAGAAATGCAGATTTTTGTTACTTACTGGAAACGTCAATTCATGACAACATTTGCTTCATATAAACATTCTACAATTTTGTTGTTACAAAATGAGACCCACCTTGACAGCGGATAACATAAAGAAATAACATACCGTTCTCAGAATTAGGCTCAGGTATCTAATAAAAAAATTAGTGCTTTGAAAGATTATATAACCTATAACCTTGTCTATTATTGTATACAAGGACAGATATAGGCCGGTAACATAGAAAATTATAAAAATTGGCACTTTTGGATCCTCTTAAGCCTGTATCGGACTACTGATTGGGATTGAGATTGGATTGAAATTTGACCAATCAGAATACAGAAAATTGATCTCAAGGAGCAAACTTTGCTCTGGATTGGTCAAATTTCAATCCAATCTCAATCCCAATCCGTAGGCTAATACGGGATTTAAGAACTGTTTATAAAATCTGTCATAATAATAAATTTTTATGTGCAATACTTGCAATACTTGTAGCGTTTTCGGGTCACATCTGCGTTTATTTTCGCAACGTACATATGGGAGTGAAGAAATTATAAATGTAAATCATGATTTATTAATTACCTTACGTTGGTTCAGCGTCGGAAGTAATCAAACAATAGCGCACTGGACATTCTTCTGCCTACCCGATGGTAAATATATTTTAATTCATGAATTTTAGGATATATGTGTATCGTAGTGGCGATGCGTGTGTATGCGTGTGTCGAGCGTCCAAAATCTGCGAACTAAAGTTTAAATCACGATAAGAACCCAGTAAACACACAGTAAACACAGCAATATAACATTTATGTCTCAGATATAGAACATTAAGGATCATGAAGTACCTAGTTACATCTCAAGTAACTTACATGTTACCTACATGTAGCACCCAATGTCAGCACCAAAAGTACTTCGGTGACATGTCTCTGATGTATCACTATATTCTAAATGCTCTGTGATACATAATCGATCTAACATATATGTATCTGATATAAAACATTAAGTAACATATACATTTCAAATGCGTAACATGTGACATATACGTATTTACGTTACTCCGTCAGATATATGTAACATCGACTCAAAGTTGATTCGACGTCGAAGCGATTAATAGCTTGTTTAAATCGAATTAAGAAAGGTAAATTAATCTTTCTCAATTTAAACAAATTAAGAACTTCTCGTCGCCAGCCAATAATTAAAAACGTTTAATTTTTAAAAATTATACGTTTCTCAATTTAATTCAAACAAGCTATCAATCGCTTCGACGTCGAATCAACTTTGAATCAATGTGTTACATTTTTTATCGAGACAAAAATTATGGAAATAAGTCAGATAATCTAAATGTGTACGTATGAATATACATATATTATATTTATTATTCTGTAACGATGCACCCCTAACCCGCATCGTTGTCCCGGCTAACACCCGCCGGATGCCGCCCGGCCGAACATCCGCCGGGAGAGAACATGGGCGCGGTGCGCCCACCCCATTTCTTTAATCACTCCATTGTCGCGATTTCGAGCAGCCGCGATAACGGCCCGACACACCGGTCCCCTCGGCGCGAAGAACAAGGCCGACGGGACCCGACCGCCTCCGAACGCCGCGATCGCACCGTCAGCGACGCGTGGGACAAATCCTATGATCTCGCGCCTCGTCCGTACATCTCCCGGCGTGCGCGCAACGCCGGCCCGACGGCAACACCCACCGGGGCCTTTTTAGATTCGAGTAGGTATAAAACCCCGGATCCGAGATCAAAAAGCTCTCTTCGTCTCAAGACAGCTTCTGATCCGATCCGCCGCTGTCTTGAGCTCCGAAATCCTAAAGCAGAAAACGTGGTCGGGCTCTCTCGTCCACGGCCGAGTGCTCACAGAAGCTGCTTAAACTTTTAGACCGCCTAACCATCCTAGCCCGCGTTGGCAGAACACCGGGGTCGGGTTCTCTCGTCCTCGATCAAGTGCTCTTGTCGCCGACGCTTCCCTACCCTGGCTAACGGAGAACGCCCGGTTCGTACGCCGGCCTGGACGTTACCGCAGCCGCTTGTTTCCGCCTTACCGCAGTAGAGGGTATAGGCGGGTTCTAACCCAAATGTTGGCTAGGGGGGTAGAGGGGCTGGGGGGGTTCCGCGGCGCGGGGTACTCCATACCCGGTAGGCGAGGGGTCCACGGGGCAAGGGAGGGGGAAATGCGTCACTAGGCGAGGCGTCCGCGAAAAGAGGGGAACCACGTTTTCGGGCGGCGCGGCGGCCCGCTGGGAGAGGGGAACGCGCTACGGCCCGCGGGGAGGGAAACCGCGTTTTCGGGCGCCGCGGCGGCCCGCGGGGAAGGGAAAACCGCGCGGGGAGTCCGCGGTGAAGGGGGGGGGGGGTCCACGCTGCGGCCCGCGTGACGTCACATCCCCCCCGCAAAAGTCAATGACATGATCGTTTTCAAGGACAATGTCCCGATGACTTCATCGAACACGTGCAAAATTGCAAATCTTGCATTTTCGGAAAGCATCGATGTACAGCTGCTGTGGATATGCATAGTGACAATGCAACCCACTTTAGATACAATTTCATTTTTTAAGATTATGCGCATAAAGTCAATGGCACGATATTATTTTTCAAGAACAATAACCTCGATGATTTCATTAAAAACGTGCAAAATTGCAAATCTTACATTTTCGGATAGCGCCGATGTACGGCTGCTGCGATCATGCAGATTAAATCCGCACAATTCAATGGCACGATATCATTTTTCAAGAACAATAACCTCGATAATTTCATCGAACACGTGCAAAATTGCGATTCTTGCATTTTTGCATGCGATCAAAAACAAAATAACGCGTAATTAGTAAGATATAAAATGAAAATTCTGAGTATACACTCAGTAGTCGAGGACTGGAAGTCACAAGTGCACCAAATTAATACCACACAATCTGTGTTTTATTTGCACAAAGTGATATAATTATATAAACTGTTTTAAAGTTTTCTAACGTGGATACAGAAACAGATTAAAATATTTTTCAGTGTTTTTTAGTGAAAAAAGGCCATTACAATATGAACCAATTGGAGCAAAATGTGCGGGAGCAATCCACACAAGTAAATTCGGTAAAAGAATATATTGTGTAGGAGCAGCGATGCGACGAGTGTATTGAGTCATTGGAAGAGCAAAGTCGAATTAAACGTACACGATTGGAAATCGATAGATTATCGATTGCAAATCGACAATCGCTGATTTTTCGAATATCGAACCTCGAAGGTTTGAAAAATTCGCTTCGCAGACGCTTTGTGCACGCGGGTGCGGGATGTAGCTCGCGAGAAAATGGACTTGTATGACGAGAGATCAATACGGCTTTCGAAAGTCGCATATTGACTGGTGTGGTTATAAAATATAATCACATCGAACCTCGTCAATTTCTCGAAGATGCTAAAGATATTGTACTCGATCGTGTGCGGAACGTTATGCAGCAACACAACAATATAAAGATAAACACTATGTTTAATGGCGAATTTGTTGCAGGTGACAAACGCGCGAACATAAATATCGCTATGAGAAACTATGAACTCTTTCGCACGTCCGATCTACATGAGTAGTACGAGCGGCGTGTTATCGAGCCCACCTTAGCATCGCTGGAAGAGTTCCAGGAACGTGATAGCGGGTGGGCATTGTCACATATACTCAATTTGACGGTGAACGTAAACAAGTACAACCCTTCGCACGCAGGATGTTTAGTGGAAATGTCGCGAGAGATAAAGCTGAAGAGAGCAGTGATCAATGTGCAATCAAAGGACAATGCATGTTTCGCGTGGTCAGTGGTGGCTGCTCTGCATCCAGCTGAAAGACATGTAGAACGGGTAACCTCATACCCCCGTTACACGTCGATGCTCAATCTTAAAGACATTGAGTTTCCGGTGACGTTGTCGCAAATAAAAAAATTTGAAATCTTAACGACATCTCCATCAGCGTATACTGCATCGAGAAAGAGAACTCAATTCTTCCGATACGGCACGCTGATAGTAAGAAGAATAGACACATCAATTTGCTATACATGCAGGATCCGCGGGACAACAACGTGAGACATTTTGCATGGATGTCCCACGCCAAAATCTATCCCGCCTTGTGAGCTCGCAAGTGAGCAAGAAAAAGAAAGACAAATATTTTTGCAATCGGTGAGTACGCATTTTTTTTGAATACAATTATGCAATAATTTTTATATAAAAGATATACATTAAAAATTTTATTATTTACAGATGCTTACACAACTACAGCTCGAGCGAGAAATTGGAAGCCCACACCGTTGACTGTCGGGAGATGAACGACTGCGCGACCAAGTTACCGAGCGATAAGGACAAGTGGCTCGCATTCGGCAATTATAACAGGAAAGAGCGGCTTCCCTTTGTCGTATATGCCGACTTGGAATGTGTGCTGGCAAAGACGGATAAGAAAAAGACGTAAAAAAATTTATACAAGCATCACAAAGTATTTAGTATCGCGTATTATATACATTGTTCATACGACGATTCATTATCCGCGTATTACTTTCGTCGTAGTGTAGATTGCGTTCCATGGTTCGCAGAACAACTTGAAAATTTAGCAATACGTGTAAAAACCATCTTATCTACCAATGTCCCCATGGTAAATTGAACGCGCGAAGAATGGGAAAAGGTTAACAACCCTACGCATTGTCATATATGTGAGAAATCATTCGCGCAAGACGACACCCGAGTACGCGATCATTGCCATCTGACTGGGCGGTATCGAGGTCCAGCGCATTCAAATTGCAATTTAAATTATAAAGAATCATTTTGCATTCCCATTGTATTTCATAATTTATCCAATTACGACTCACATTTCATTATCGAGGAAATTGCCGCAGCGTTCGAAGGGGGAATCGAGTTACTTCCGATAACAAAAGAAAAATATATTTTGTTTACCAAAAATGTTCAACTTGCGGAAGACAAATCTGAATCGAGAAATCATATTAAATAACGCTTTATCGATTTGTATAAATTTACAATTTGTCTCGACAAATTGGCATCTTTTCTTAATATTAATAAGCTTAAAATTTAAAAATCAGAATTTCAAATTTATCTACCAAACATTTCGAATTATTGACACAAAAGGGTGTATTTCCATACGAATACATTGACCGCATCGAAAAATTGGAGGACTCGTGTTTACCACCGCGCGAATCGTTTTACAGTTCCTTGACCGGTGACACTGTGTATCCGAGCGCGAATACGCGCACGCGGTCAACGTCTGGCAGCGGTTCTCCATTTGAACGCTAGGCGAAAATAGCGATTTTTACAACGAAACCGATGTCTTGCTGTTGGCTAATATATTTGAAAATTTCCGTGATAAGTGCATCGAGAGTTATGGGCTCGACCCCGCGGATTACTATACTCTTCCCGGGTATACGTGGGACGCCATGTTAAAACATACAGAAATTACATTTGAATTACTTACAGACATTGATATGGTTATGTTTATCAAACGCTATATACGCGGTGGTTTGACAATGAGTCAGTGTTCAAAGAGATACGCGCGGGCCAACAACAAGTACATGCAGTCGTACGATCCATCGAAACCATCGTCGTACTTGATGTATTTCGATGTAAACAACTTGTACGGCTGGGAAATGTGTTAACCTTTGCTTTATGCAGATTTTCAATTGCAATCTAAGTTGACGACGTGTATAGTTTTGATCTATCATCGATCCCGCTTGATTCACCTATGGGCTATATCCTCGAAGTCAACCTCAAGTACCCGCAACATTTGCATGATGCGCACACTGACCTACCGTTTTGTCCGACACGTGACAAGCCGCCCGGTAAGCGGCAGGACAAGCTCCTTGCAACCTTGTATGATAAAAAGCGTTACGTGATACACTATCGCAACTTGCAACAGTGTACGCGTCACGAGCTCCGCGTTACAAAAATACATCGTATATTGCAATTTACGCAATCTTCATGGCTCCGTAATTATATCGAACTCAATACACAATTTAGAACATTGGCAAAAAACGAATTCGAAAAACTTTATACAAATTAATGAATAATGCGGTATTTGGTAAAACAATGGAAAATGTGGGTAATCGCGTTAACTCCATCGATGTTAAACTCCTAACAAAATAGAATGGAAGATACGGCGCAGAAGCAATGATTGCGAAACCAAATTTTCATAGCAGAAGTATTTTTTCGGAAAATTTGGTTGCAATAGAAATGCGTAAACTAGAGGTTAAATTTTACAAGCCAATCTATGTCGGGTATGTGCATACTCGACATTTTCAAGACATGTTTATACATATGAGTTTCATCATGAATACATGTCACCATTGTATCGTGATAAATGTTGGGTAATGTACAGACAGTTTAATATAATGTTGGGTAATGCACAGACAGTTTAATATATCACATCGAATGGAGAATGTTTATGAGAATATAAAACGCGACCTCCACAAATTCGATACGAGCAATTATGCCGCGGACAATCCATACAGTATACCGCTTGTGAATAAAAAGGTACTGGGTCTAATAAAGGATGAAAACAATGGTACGATAATGACTGAATTCGTCGGACTTAGAGTAAAGATGTACGCCTTGCGAGTCGACGGTAAGAAAGATACGAAAAAAGTTAAATGCGTCAAGAGTAACGTTGTCGCGAGAACGATAACGTTTGACAATTATAGGCAGTGTTTGAATGATGAGATTGAAATGACGCGACCGCAATCTTGCATTAGATCAAAATTGCACAAGGTGTACACCATGTCCGAAACGAAAATTGCTGTAAGTCCGTACGATGATAAGCGATACATTCTACCGACTATTCTACGCTACCATGGGGACATTATAAAATACCGTTGTAAATATGTATTTTGTTTAATAAGAACATGTATATTTTGTAAATAAAATCACGGTAATTATGCATATTAAGACCCCACTCGCCAATGACCTTGACCTTGACATATGTTGTCAAGGTCACCCTCCTGAGTGACCTTCAGAAGGTTTTAGCCGGCGGTCATTGTTTACTAAAAAGTTATTAACAAAAAAGAATTGAAAATATAACAGTTATTTTGAGTACTAATAGACATAAATGACTAATATTTATGTAGAAATAGTACATGTATAAATGAAGAAAAGTTAGTTAAAGTAGCGAATTGTTGGTATATTGAAAGAAAAGTTAAAGCAGAGAATAGAGAGTATGTGCTTCAACTTACAAAGCACATACTTGTAAAGCGCGTCACTAACCTATAGGTTAGTGGGGCGCTTTACAAGTTTGTGCTTTGTATGTGCTTCAACTTACAAAGCACATTCTTGTAAAGCGCGTCACTAACCTATAGGTTAGTGGCGCGCTTTATAAGTATGTGCTTTGTATGTGCTTCAACTTAGAAAGCACATACTTGTAAAGCGCGTCACTAACCTATAGGTTTTGTCAATAACCAACTATCTGCTTTAACAAAGATTTAACATGCTTTTGCCATGAATAAAGCAGAGAATACTTGTATTCACGCTTTCTAATACATAAAATAGTGTATATACTTTTCAATATATCAACTATTCTCTGCTTTAAATAACTTTCCTTTCAATATACCAACAATTCACTGCTTTAAATAACTCCCCACCAAAGTTTTTTTGTTTTTAACTTTTTAATAAACTGACCGCCAGCTAGAACCTTCTGAGGGTCACTCAGGAGAGTGACCTTGACAACATATGTCAAGGTCAAGGTCGTTTATGCCTTTCAATACTCAAAATAACTGCTATATTTTTCAAACTTTTTTGTTTATAACTTTTTAATAAACAATGACCGCCGGCTAAAACCTTCTGAAGGTCACTCAGGAGGGTGACCTTAACAACATATGTCAAGGTCAAGGTCATTGGCGAGTGGGGTCTTAATATGCATAATTACCAAAATGACTTATTTGTATGTATAATGTTTATATTGTAATGAATATATACAAGTTTATAATTTTACAATACATTATTTTTGCTTATTCAAGAATTGTGTGAATTATCGAATCCCAGCTACTTAACATAGACCTCATCCCCCCTTTTGCGCAACACTTTTTCAACGAGATACACGTCGGGATTAGCGACGCGATGCAACCCGTATTCGTAGAATCCTCCGGCGACGGGTTTTCCGCAGAAATCTTCTAATAGATACGTCATGGGATTAGTTTTCTGCACGTTGATGATTTTAAACACCCTGTGGTCCAATTTGGCGTGCATCCTTTCTCGAAGATTGTCTTGAATTTACTCACGCGTATCGAGTCACCCACTTTAAATTGCGCGGGAGCAGCGATCTTTACGTGGCTGTACACCGTTGAGGAGCTTGTCGGCGATCGCGGGGGTAACATCGATGGGCCGCATGCCAATAGTTCGATGCTTTCGCGCGTTGTAATCTGACACAAGGCGCGACAGCGAGTCGATCCATCTGTAATTTCCATTGTGCGTAAACATTTTCCACATGTCGTTCTCTAGCGTGCGATTAAATCGCTCGACGACCGATGCCTTCATTACCGAATACGGAATAGTGTTTGATATTGTGTTTCTTCAAGAGTTTCTGCACGTTTGCGTTGTAAAATTCCTTTCCCTTGTCAGTGTGCAGATTTTTCGGACATCTTCCGCCGTTTCGAATTATTTTTGCAATCGCCGTAGTAACCTCATTTTCGCTCTTGTCCTTGAGCGGTAGGGCCCATGCGTGCTTGCTCAGCACATCGATAACGGTGAGATTGTAGTGGTAGCCTTTGTTGATTCGCGTGTAAGGACGCATCTCGACCACATCCGCCTGCCACAGGTCATCGTATCTGCGCACTATGACGCGTCGTCGTGGAAAATTTCTTCTCGCCGGAGCGTGCAGTTCCTCCACCAGCTGCCGTTTCTCAGCTGTTTTCTTTTTACTAGCCATGATGACATGCAAATGATGCCTAGATCAGGTGTACGTTCCGTCTTATCTATTCGCGATGATTCGTAATGATTTGCTGAATCGTCTTTTGGAGCTTGTTTAGGGTAATCTGCACGTTATTTTGGGACGCTGCCATCTTTCTCTCGATTTCATCCTGTCAATCCTTCAAAATTTGTATGCTCTGTTGCATGTATC
Source organism: Leptothorax acervorum (assembly GCA_035220615.1). Taxonomy (NCBI): domain Eukaryota; kingdom Metazoa; phylum Arthropoda; class Insecta; order Hymenoptera; family Formicidae; genus Leptothorax; species Leptothorax acervorum. The sequence goes on along the minus strand of JASTWQ010000157.1, from coordinate 99,573 downwards.
GTTTGTTGGCGGCATCGCCATCATCTACAGGTAGCGCTACACGTCGAATCTTGCGCGATTTTGCATCAAAGTCGGTGGCAACCACGCACAGAGCGTTATCGCGCACGTAATTTCTGAGTATCCGCCCCATTGGTAGTACGGTTCCGCTCCGCCTCTTTCGAGCGATATGCCTGTCCGTCGTGAGCCGTCGTGGTGATTACACGTGCGCTCTCATTTTTTTGTGTCGAGCGGCGGACTTCGCGTCTTATTATGGATCATCATCTGCTGCATTGAGCGACTTGGCTGGATATGGATTGACTCTCGGGAGTCTTGGATTCTTGATTCATCCATATATATCTGTTGAATGGTCTGGGCGGTTGACGGCCGTTTCTCGAGTGAGGGTTACCGGCTCCTCATAAGATCACCTGCAAGGAGTGAAGTTAAGTCTATTCCTTCTCCTTCTCTAAGGGATTACGGGTTTTTGAGCGAAGTAATAATCAATTTTTTTTTTTTTCCTCATCTTAACTTTTTTCTTTTCTTTTTTGAATAACTACGTTCGTTCTTTTCTTTCTTATGTGTTGCATTTTGCGTGCTCTGTATTTATGAATTCTTCGTATCTTTCATTTTATAATTATTATAGATTATTTATCGTTAGTATTTTCGTTTATGCGCTTATTGTGTACATTATTCGTTTTGCGTTTATACATTTACATTTATTATTTGCGTTATTTTAAAATCTTATAATATAATTTTCGGTTATATGCGTGTGTAACGATTGCGTTATTCACATCGCGTATATACATTTATTATCTGCGTTATTCTTAAAATTCTTATAACAGATTTTTCGGTTAATATTCGTGTATAATTTTGAAATTATTGGTCAGAATTCCTAAGGTATTCCGTGTTTGCTGCCGTCTCTCTGACCTTATTTACGAGTTCTTATATTTACTTTCTATTGTTCTGTTCTATGTTCGCGTGCGTGTAAATATATTTTGGTCGTCGTTCACATTCCTTTTGGATTGTGTATTTCTTATTATATAGCCTTTCTCAACTTAAAGTTTCATCATGACAAAGAACAGAAATCGTAAATCTCCTAAAGAGAAGGATAATGGGGTCGCGGCTAAACGGCCTCGCAATGAAATGAGTACTGATAGAAGCGTTATACCGGACTTGAATAAGTCTTCTTCTTGCGGAGATCAAACTTCTGGTAGAGAAAGGTTCTTATTATCGCAAAAAAACAATAGGTATTCCGATTCAATTGTTGCGCCCTATCCTGTTCATATTGAATCTCTTTCGCCTTCTTTGAATATTGGCAATCTCCATCCCATGAATATGGGGAAATTATTGTGTGCGAGATTCAATTTCGTCTCAGCGATACGCAGACTGGGAAAAAATTTAATTTGCGTCGACTTCTCTTCCTACGTGGAAGCGAATGAGTTAATATCCAGTAATAATATTCTATCCAATGATTTGTTTGCTTATGCTCCGAATTACAAAGTTTTTTGTTGCGATGTGATTAGAGATGTGAATCCTTCTCTTTCGCTTGAAGAAATTCAGAAGGGCATTACGTGGCCCTTTGATCCGGTTGTGATTCACTCTCTTGAGAGGCTTAAATTTTGCGATAAGAATAGTAATGAATTGATCGATTCTGCTTCTGTAAAGGTGGTTTTTTCTTCTAATCTTCTCCCTTCACATATTGATATTTGGAAGGTCAGATGTAAAGTATTTCCGTTTATTAATAAAGTTCGCAAGTGCTTAAATTGCTTTAGATGGGGGCACTCCACCTTTACTTGTAGAGGCGTTAAGTCGTGCGATAGATGTAGCTCACATCACCATTCTTCGAAGGATTGTGATTCGGACCCTAAGTGCATAAATTGTGGTGGGGAACATTTCTCCTCTGATACTTCTTGCTCTGTTTTTATTGCACATAAAATAATAAATACCGTAATGGCGTATACGAATGCCTCCTACGGTCAGGCAAAAAGAATTATTAAAGCAAGGAAGATTGATTCTTGTCAACAGGCTGTGAGTGCTTTCAGGAGTCATGCTTACATGATCTGGAATAAGTTTGACATATTTAAAGATTCTTTTCATACTCGAAGTTCCCGTATTAATTCTCATAATAAAAAGAAACGTTCTCGTAGAACTAATAGTGCTGACTCTGATTTTGGCTCTCCTTCCGAAATAGATGATACAATTCGTCCACCTTCTGTGGAAATGACATCTGCTGAACAGGTCCTTACTCCTGCGGACCCTAATTTAATTGAATCTAATTTAGAGTCTTTAACAAGTACTTTTCCTACCCCCGATATTATACTTAACGACCTACGTTTCCTATATAATTCAGGTAATTCAGAAAAGGGCAAAGCGGCGGCTTTGCTTCAGTATCTTCATTTAATTTTTCGCAAATTAAATTAATCCTCTCTTCTTTGTCCCCTTGCTTAATGTTATCAATTTTGTGACTGGAATCAATATTTCTTTCTTATCTAAGTTTAATATCGATAGGCGTTGGCTGGGTATCATTTCCCGCTTTATTGTCGGTTATGCTTTTACTAATGTTACCAAATTTAAATTTGGTTTATGCGACTCTCCTGAGTGTTCTTGCGGTTTTTACTCCCAGGATATTGAGCATTTATTTTGGGCTTGCGATTTGTATGTTAAAGAAAAAAAAGAATTTACAGATAATCTATTTAATCTTAATCTTTTTGCTCCTTTTTCTACTGTTTATTTATTTAATAATCTTAACAGGAAAATAGTTAATACAATTATTTGTTTTTGAATGATTGCAAGTTCGATTTAAAGTTGATACTTGATTATTATGGAAATATAGCTCTCTCCCGTACCGACGGTTGGAGTTGGAAAAAAGACTTATTGTGCTTCGGCAAGAGGGCGCCTCTCTCCCCGGAGAGTCCCCCAGTTATTCTTGCTTAAAAAGCGTGGTACTTTGGCTCCTGTGGAGCTGGATATCCATTTGGGGTACGAAGAAGAAGAAGAAGCGATATGCCAAACTTGATTCTGGCAAACTCCGTCAGCCACCAGCCTCCAGGGTAACCTCCGCTCCGGCGGCACGTGGTTATCGCAACAGAAAGCGCGGTTAGAAATTACGATGCGCGCGGGGCAGTTTCATGTTGTTAAACGCGGAGAGTTTCAAGTTGCCAAAAAAGCGAGAGTTTCAAGTCGCAAGCTGACAGATTGCAAGATTCAGAAAACGCAGGTTTCCTAGCAACCCCGTTGTCAATACTCGCCGCCGATTTTCACGGGTATATAAGGAGACCCCGTCGCGAGGAAAACTCGAAGTATTTCGAGCAGCCGGCCAGGGCGGACATCCCAGCCTCATCACGCCGCTCTCGAAGGACACCCGGAACCCTTCCCGGCTCGCCGGAGAAAAGGTCGTGGCTCGTTCAACGGTACGCCAGAGAACGAAGCCGTTGCCCTTGCAGCATTACGCAGCGAGAAGGAAGGTTGTCCTTAGCGATTGCCTAGCAAACGGCGCTCAGCCGCCTCCTAGTGCAAAACGCTCGGCACCTGACCTATTCCCGGATCCGCCGAGAAAAGTCATTCTCATAGATCCGCTCCCCGGCGCCAGCCGCCAGGAAACCAGCGCTCGTCGCTCTAAAAACAGGTCGCTCCCTTCCCTGGAGAGTTTTCCTGTCACCGGCGCTCAGTCGCCCGTAAAAGAAGGTAACCTAGCAACTAGCAAAGAGACATTAATAGACGCTAGATGTCTAGGTGAACTCTCACTAATTCTCGGCGCCAGTTGCCTGCCTTTACCAACGTCGTTTATATCCCCGAACTTAACCAAACCATTCCTTCCAGCAACTTCAACACCGATCCAAAAGGTTACAGAGCTCTTGAAGGAGTTCGAGGTACCCCCGTCCTGTCTCTCCGCTTCCTCCCTCTCCCAAGCCAGGAAACAGGAAATACCGGGCAGTAGAGCTCCGAGACGCAGCCACGCAGACCTCAGAGTCGTATCAAACGAAGGCAACGGTGAGGAGGGTCGGTACTCAAGCCAAGCCTCGGGGTAGAGGGAACAAGAGGAGAAACGCGAACAAAAACAAAGAGAATATTATTTGTCATAATTGCCACAAATGTTCGAAATGTGGAAGGTGTTAAAATGTTGAATTATTAAAATAAAAAAAGTTTAATGTAAACTGAGTCAAATCTTCTTAAGCGAATCCCACACATTAAAATAGGAAAGCGTCATAAACAGCAAGCGTAGATAAACAGCGAGCGACAAAGAAAATAGAGATTTTCCTAAATTGGTGACCCCGACGTGATTCGCTAAGAAAGCAAAATGGAGGGCGACGAAAGAATTCAGGTAAATGGAGAGAATCAAGTTGGAAGAGTATCCATTAGAATACCGCCTTTCTGGAACGATGATCCCGAATTGTGGTTCGCGCAGCTAGAAGGACAATTCGTCCTGAGCGGAATAACGGCGGATTCAACGAAATACTCTTGCGCCATTTCACAGCTAGACTCGAGACAGATTAAAGAAATCAAAGACGTAATTACACAGCCCCCGAAGGTTGACAAATACGAGACGGTAAAAAAAGCGCTCATACAGAGGCTTACAGTTTCGCAAGAGCAACAGACTCGACAACTCCTAGAGCTTGAGGAGATTGGAGACAGAAAGCCGTCCCAATTTCTTCGGCACTTGCGCACTCTGGCGGGGAGCAATGTCCCAGATTCTCTCCTTCGAACGCTTTGGCTTGGGAGACTCCCAACACAGATGCAGATGGTTCTTGCAACCAGAATCGATGATCCGTTAAATGATGTGGCACAGCAAGCAGACCGCATCCACGAGATGTCAAATAAAACGGTAATAGCTGCCACATCTGTTGGAGGTCAGAGAAAAACGCTCGAAGAGCAGATCCAGGCTTTAACTAAACAAGTTGAGTCGTTAACGACACGTCTCTCGAGAGACAAATCAAAAAGAAGATTTGAAGGAAAGAGAGACCGAAGCCGAAGCAGAAGCCAATCAAAAGGGAGGAAATATGATGAGAAAAATTGTTTTTACCACAACAGATTTGGCAAAAAAGCTAAAAAGTGCACACAGCCGTGCGCTTTCAAATCGGAAAAAGAGCAGGGCAGTCACTGATGACGGCCAGTGAACCCGCCCCAAGGCCCCGCCGCCTCTTCGTAACATGCCGGGTAACCAAGAGACGATTTCTCATTGATACTGGATCAGACGTCAGCGTCTTTCCAAGATCAATGACAGCAGGGTACAAAAAACCTACAAATTACGAATTATTTGCAGCAAACGATACGACAATTACGACATACGGATGGGTCACACTTCAGCCAGAATTCGGATTGCGTCGTGCATTTCCTTGGAGTTTCGTAGTTGCCAACGTTTCACAACAAATCATTGGAGCAGACTTTTTGGCTCATTATAATTTACTACCTGATTTGCAAAATGGAGTACTACTTGATGGAATGACTCGAATCCATGCCAAGGGATCAGCAAGATCCGAGGCAATAGAGGCAGTAAAAGTCCTTTCAGTCGAAAATAAATATCATCAAATTCTGGCTGAATTTCCGGGCATTACCAGGGCAACTCCTGGAGTACGAAAAGCAAAGCATTCAACAGAGCACTTTATTAAAACAACGTCAGGTCCGCCAGAAGCATGTCGTCCACGGAGGTTGGCCCCTGAAAAACTTAAGGCAGCAAAAGCCGAGTTTAATCTCCTACTACAGGGAGGAATTATACAAGTCTCAAAAAGTCCTTGGTCTTCGCCTCTGCATATGGTTCCCAAAAAGGGGGGCGCATGGAGACCCTGCGGAGACTATAGAAGGCTCAATAAAAAAACTATACCAGATAGTTACCCTGTCCCTCACATCGAAGATTTCTCGCAAAATCTTCACGGGAAGAAAATTTTCTCGACTCTAGACTTGGTACGGGCCTATAACCAAATTTCAGTCCATCCGGACGATATTCAAAAAACGGCCATAACAACTCCTTTTGGACTATTCGAGTATAAGTTCATGCCTTTTGGACTTAGAAATGCAGCTCAAACTTTTCAACGCTTCATGAATGAAGTTCTGAGAGACTTTGATTTCTGCTATGTCTACATTGATGACATTCTGGTCGCATCTTGCAACGAAAAAGAGCATGAACATTTGCGCAAAGTTTTCAAAAGACTAGAAGAGAATGGCATTCTTTTGAGTCCAGCCAAATATATCTTTGGAAAAGAAAAAGTGCTTTTTCTCGGATACGAGGTATCAAAAAAAGGCACTCAAGCCCCTCAGGAAAGAATTGAGGCAATAAAAAATTTCTTAAAACCAGAAAATGCCCAACAACTTTGACGGTTCTTAGGAACTTTAAACTTTTATAGAAGGTTTATTCCGGAAGCCGCCAAAGATCAGGCTTTGCTAAATGGTCTGCTTGGTGGCCCAAAGACCAAAAAGAAAGCTCCAATCACTTGGAATGAAGAAATAGAGGAAGCTTTTATCAGATGCAAGGAGAGTCTTTCAAGAGCAACTTTTCTCGCACATCCGAAACCGGAAGCAGAAATTGCTTTGACGACAGACGCATCTGATACAGCTGTCGGTGCCGTCATCCAGCAACGAGAAGGAGATGACTGGCAACCTTAGCTTTCTTCAGCAAGAAATTAAATCCTGCTCAACAAAAATACAGTCCTTATGATAGAGAGCTTTTGGCCATTTATTTGGCAATCAAACATTATCGACATCTCCTCGAAGGAAGAATTTTTACTGTATACACTGATCACAAGCCGATAATCTTTGCTTTCCAGCAGGCTGCAGAACACAGCTCTCCCAGACAAGCACGTCATCTGCAATATATTGGACAATTCACAACCAATATTCAACATATCTCGGGGAAAGAGAATGTTGTCGCTGACGCCCTGTCGAGAGTTAAAGAAATTCAAACCGCAGTCAATTTGGAAGATCTGGAGAGAGCACAGGAAGAGGATACTGAAGTACAAGAAATACTAAAAGGGAACTCTTCGCTCAAACTTGAGAAAGTTCCAATTCCTGGAACTAGCTCTACACTCTACTGTGACACAACAACGCCTTTCGCTCGACCTTTTGTGACGGAGGATTACAGAAAACAAGTTTTTCAATCCTTACACAGTCTGTCACATCCAGAAACAAGAGCAACGGCAAAACTTGTCACACAGCGGTATGTCTGGCCCAGAATTAGAACTTGCAATCCCGCGCCGTTTTCAGTCCCGCGGGATTAATGCGAGATTGTTTTCAATCCCGCGGGATCCCGCGGGATCCCGCGAGATTTGACAATGTCTTAAGAAAATAATATTTTTTACATAAATAATTAACTTTATTCAGATAAATATAATTATTTAACATGTAAACATTATTGAGATCTTGTTTTATATTGTTACACATTACTTTATAATATAATAACATTAATAAGTAGGATAAGATACATTTACTTCGCCAGTGTATAAATAACCAAATAAAATTTCTTAAGCGACGAAACTGGCAATCACTCCTGACAATCGTCAGGCCACTTTAGACCGAGATCCGGTCCTATCCATCTAAACGCTTAAATTTAAGCAACTTAGATGGAGAAATTCCCTCACCCTTCCCTTAATTAAATCGATATCGATTTAATATTAAAATCACTGTGAAAACTTATTGCGAAAAATATTACCCCAGCCAGGGCTCGAACCTGGAATCTCCCGCATTCCGTTCGGGTGTCTTTACCAATTCGACTACCGGGGCATGTGGTAATATTTATCGCAATAGTACATCTAAACAATCATAAGATGGAACACCGATAAATAAGGGAAGGGTGAGGGAATTTCTCCATCTAAGTTGCTTAAATTTAAGCGTTTAGATGGATAGGACCGGATCTCGGTCTAAAGTGGCCTGACGATTGTCAGGAGTGATTACCAGTTTCGTCGCTTAAGAAATTTTATTTGGTTATTTATACACTGGCGAAGTAAATGTATCTTATCGTGTTTGAATATACACCGTCGACGTAAATATCGGTGTTCCATCTTATGATTGTTTAGATGTACTATTGCGATAAATATTACCACATGCCCCGGTAGTCGAATTGGTAAAGACACCCGAACGGAATGCGGGAGATTCCAGGTTCGAGCCCTGGCTGGGGTAATATTTTTCGCAATAAGTTTTCACAGTGATTTTAATATTAAATCGATATCGATTTAATTAAGGGAAGGGTGAGGGAATTTCTCCATCTAAGTTGCTTAAATTTAAGCGTTTAGATGGATAGGACCGGATCTCGGTCTAAAGTGGCCTGACGATTGTCAGGAGTGATTGCCAGTTTCGTCGCTTAAGAAATTTTATTTGATTAATAAGTAGGTTGTCAAAAATATTATAAGATACATGGTACATAATGTATCATACATTATTAATAACATTTTTCAATGCGAATAATGTGATATAAAGAAATAGATAAAACGTATCGGCATAAACGAACAAAATATTTAATCTGTAGATAATTAACTGAAAACAATATTAATTTTTCATACAAAACTAAACATAGTTAAAATAAAACATAATTGCACTATAATAAAACAAAATATATTATTTATCCGACAGTTTCACTGTTCACAGTTCCGATTTCCGATACATTAAATTAATTTCAAAATTGCACAAAAATGTTTAAGACCGATTTATCATATAAAAATTAAGCTTTGAGTTGAACCTAGTAAGTTAGTATTATTAAATGTTCAATATAAAATAAAAAATAGAAAATTATTTAATTTAAGAAATTAAAGTTACAAATTTATTAAAGTAAGAAATAATTTTTTAATTAATCAAATTATCGAACTTGTAATTTTTCTATGATGTAGAATTTTGGAAATATGATCTTAAAAAGCAAAGACTATTAATGGTTTCATCCTCCAAGCTGGTTCTCAGATCACTACATAAATATCCTGCAGCCGAAAATGCTCGCTCTGCTTCTACGCTTGTCGGTGGAATTGTTAGTAGATATTCATATGCAATACGAAGATATTTGCCTTTAGTATCCTTATTTTCGAAAGCGCTCATTTCTTTCTTTAATATGTTTTCTATATTTTTAGAAAGACCCTTCGATTCGGTTACTTCGGAGTATTCATTCTGCAATTTCATCTCTAACTCTTCCTCTAAAGACAGAATAGGAGGGGCAGGTTCATCTTGGTCTTCGTCGGAATAATTAAAATATAAATCAGTATCGGACGTACTTAGAATAATTTCTCCGTGTCGATTATTTAAAACTCTTTGTAATAGGTTTTTTATTTCTTTGCGTATCGTTATTTTTTTAGGCATTAGAAATGTACTACCTTCCGGATTTTTTAAATCATTTTCAAATTTATTCGGATTCTTCAAATATAACAATATACCAGTTACGTCAGTACGGCGTTGCCCAATCCTACGACGAAGTGCCACGGCTAAGTTAGTGCTCAGAGGAGTGGACTGCTTATCTAGTTTTTCTAGTATAAAACGCAATGTTGTTTCCGCTGTAATAAGAGTTGCATCTCTTCTGCACAATACCTCGACTCCTAATTTTATTGGTTCCAGAGAGATCTTCAAGTCATTTATAATGGACCATTCTTCTTCTGTGAATCGGATTTCCGATTCTAAATCGATCAAAGATTTACTTATACATAATCTAACATTATAAAAGCGTTCTAACATGTTTAGCAGGCTATTCCAGCGAGTCTTACAATCTAGAATTAATTCTAATCTTTTACCGTGTTGTTCTTGAACATATTTCTGCAAAATAACATCATTTTTTGTAGGTGATTTTCTAAAAAGCTTTACAACTTTTCGCACTTTTGTAATAAGATCTCTATAATTTGGAGCAACTTCTATGGATGGAGGAATATAATTTACTGTCAAACCACCTTCTTTGTCATCGTCATCGTCATCGTCAGATATCTCAGATTGAACGGTGTTACAGATTTCTTGAATTGCTTCTTGCTTCTCATCTTCACTTGCTGTAAAATTTTTGTACAAAACATCAATAATAGCAAGCTGTATGCCATGAGCATAACAAAGTTGTTGATAACATGGTATAAGCCTCCCAACTTTTATCATCACGCTCGCTCCATCGGTGGTTATAGCAACAATATCATCTTTAATGGTTAGATTAAAGTTCTTAAGACGCTCTTCAACCATGCTCACGCAATGCTCTGCTGAACAAGAACCTTGGATTCTGACCAATCCAAGATTACAATGCTTTTTGTTATAGTGTAGATTTATGTTTAAGTATCTCCGGTTCTTTCGAGATGTCCACTCATCGAATGTTAATGAGAATTTTTGGTTCTGCACTTGAAGTTTTGTGATTTCGTTTATTATATTGGCTTTTACAGAATCTGAGAATGTAATAACTATAGACCTTATTGTGTTTGGAGATGATGGAAATTTATGGCCACTTTTCATAAACAAATTCCTCAAATCTAAAGATTTGCAAAAGGAATTAAAAGAAAAACCATCTTTGGCAGTCATTCGTGATATTATTACTTCCAGAGAATTTTCTTTTAAAAAGTAATCACTTATTTTGACCTTTTTTTTGGTATGGCATTTTCGACATCATTGTTAGACGGGGTAGTCGACGAAGTAGAAGGTGTAGATGCTTGACGAATTGTCTGTGACACATTTTGTTGACTCTCACGTGATAACGCTGCTTTTGACTTCACATCTATATAATGTTTGCTCTTCAGGTGCGTCACTAACCTATATTGCATTTTTTTGAAAATTGAGATAATTATACGAATATACATAATGTAAATAGCGTATACATAAATTGTGAATAAATAATTACCCTTTTCTTGATCGTTGACTTAATTTTAAAACTGCAGTACACAGTAGGCATTTAGCGTTTTCTGAATTTTTCTCTTTTCTAAAATATGTCCAAACTGTTACCGACTTATCAGTGGCTACTGTCTCATCATTCTCATCAACGCACATTAAACTACTCCATTCTTCATTAGACATTTTTCTTTCACAAGTAGTACTAATAAAATGATATTAAACTCGCGTCACTCGCGTGCGTCTGATCTTTGTCATAAGAGACGAAGCAGTAGTGGGATATTTACGTTTAGACAAAACAAAACTGACAAAAGTCTGACGACGCGAGGACGCAACGCTCGAACAACTGACAGACGACGGACGGAGTGGAGTGGAGAAAATCGTTCAAAAAGTTTCGCGACTCGCCCTCTTTCTCTCTCTTCCTCTCGCCTCCCATTACGCGGATAAAAAGAAGATTTAGTTAATCATGCGAATGCTAATAATGCTATCCGCAGCTGATGCACTTGCTCCGATAGTTACTTAAAATGTTAAAATATATTACTATGAATGTACGTAATTGCACATATGAACGGCTTGAGATAACCGTTATACGCTCAAAGTAATGTGTTTAGTAAAAACTTTCTTTAATTAATTGTTTTATATAATAAAATATAAACTTGTTAGCTACATAAGCAACAAATAAATTTTGCGCTATTAAAATGTCAAGAGATAAGCATATTATTGATTTATTTTTATAATATATTTTACTAATTACAGAACGTCTCATGAGAAAAAAAAATTTTATTTAGAAAGAAACTAATTCAATTATATGTAAAGAAAATCTATTTCTTTTCTACATATTATGTATATTTTTAATCAATTTTTCCTTATACATTTCGAATTTTGATTCCAACTTTCTGACTGGGAAATCAGTCGTCGCAGTCCCGTAAATCCCGCGGAATCCCGCAAGTATAATTTTATATTTGCGGGATTAAAAAATAGCGTGGGATCCCGCATTTTTGCGGGATCCCATTTTGCGGGATTGCAAGCACTACCCAGAATTAAGGCGGATTGCCATGAGTGGACTAGAGCTTGTATAGCTTGCCAGAGATCAAAGATTCAAAGGCACAATCGATCGCCTATCGGAAATTTTTGCAGCCCTTCGAGACGATTCGAGCACATCCATATGGATTTTGTAGGACCATTACCAATTTCCAGAGGTTACAGGTATTGTCTTACCATAATCGATCGATTTACAAAGTGGCCCGAAGCCATCCCTGTTTCAGATATTTCGGCAGAAACCATCGCAGAGAATCTCTTCACGCATTGGATAGCGAGATTCGGCACCCCAGCTCGAGTTACTGCGGATCAGGGAAGGCAGTTCGAGGCCGACCTGTTTCGACAACTCACCAAACTAACAGGCACCACTCATATCCGAACAACAGCTTATCACCCCGCAGCTAATGGCATGGTTGAACGTTTGCATCGTCAAATTAAAACTGCGATTAAATGCCACGGGATTGAAGCATGGACGGAGGTGCTGCCTGTCATCATGATGGGAATACGTTCTGCTTTCAAGGAGGATCTCCAAACAACTCCTGCGGAACTTGTTTATGGAGAATCCATAAGACTTCCGGGAGAGTTTCTTCAAGAGAATCCACAAGCAAACGTAATGAGCGAATTTCTACAGAGATTGAGAAAGACAATGAATAATCTGCGTCCTCAACCAGTCAAAAGACACGGAGCGTCCGCAACATTCGAGCATAAAGATCTGGAGAAATCAACGCATGTCTTCCTCAGACATGATGCTCCAACACGGGCTCTGTAACCAACTTATGATGGGCCTTTCGAAGTTCTCAGCAGAGGCGAAAAAGTCTTCAAGTTACGAATTAACGGTAAAAATGTTAACGTAACTATAGATCGTTTAAAACCGGCTTATTTCCTAGCAAAACAGGATCAAGCTGAAAAACCTCCTGAGATACTCCAGCAATCTAAGGATGCTACAACGCCATCAGAGGTCAAAACTCGCAGCGGCAGAGTATCACACAAAACGGTACGTTTTCAAATCGCAACTCTAAATCAACGAAGGGGGTAATGTGGCAACCTCCGTCAGCCACCAGCCTCCAGGGTAACCTCCGCTCCGGCGGCACGTGGTTCTCGCAACAAAAAGCGCGGTTAGAAATTACGATGCGCGCGGGGCAGTTTCATGTCGTTAAACGCGGAGAGTTTCAAGTTGCCGAAAAAGCGAGAGTTTCAAGTCGCAAGCTGACAGATTGCAAGATTCAGGAAACGCAGGTTTCCTAGCAACCCCGTTGTCAATACTCGCCGCCGATTTTCACGGGTATATAAGGAGAGCCCGTCGCGAGGAAAACTCGGAGTATTTCGAGCAGCCGGCCAGGGCGGACATCCCAGCCTCATCACGCCGCTCTCGAAGGACACCCGGAACCCTTCCCGGCTTGCCGGAGAAGAGGTCGTGGCTCGTTCAACGGTACGCCAGAGAACGAAGCCGTTGCCCTTGCAGCATTACGCAGCGAGAAGGAAGGTTGTCCTTAGCGATTGCCTAGCAAACGGCGCTCAGCCGCCTCCTAGTGCAAAACGCTCGGCACCTGACCTATTCCCGGATCCGCCGAGAAAAGTCATTCTCATAGATCCGCTTCCCGGCGCCAGCCGCCAGGAAACCAGCGCTCGTCGCTCTAAAAACAGGTCGCTCCCTTCCCTGGAGAGTTTTCCTGTCACCGGCGCTCAGTCGCCCGTAAAAGAAGGTAACCTAGCAACTAGCAAAGAGACATTAATAGAGGCTAGACGTCTAGGTGAACTCTCACCAATTCTCGGCGCCAGTTGCCCGCCTTTACCAACGTCGTTTATATCCCCGAACCTAACCAAACCATTCCTTCCAGCAACTTCAACACCGATCCAAAAGGTTACAGAGCTCTTGAAGGAGTTCGAGGTACCCCGTCCTGTCTCTCCACTTCCTCCCTCTCCCAAGCCAGGAAACAGGAAATACCGGGCAGTAGAGCCCCGAGACGCAGCCACGCAGACCTCAGCGTTGTATCAAACAAAGGCAACGGTGAGGAGCGTCGGTACTCAAGACAAGCCTCGGGGTAGAGGGAACAAGAGGAGAAACGCGAACAAAAACAAAGAGAATATTATTTGTCATAATTGCCACAAATGTTCGAAATGTGGAAGGTGTTAAAATGTTGAATTATTAAAATAAAAAAAGTTTAATGTAAACTGAGTCAAATCTTCTTAAGCGAATCCCACACATTAATATAGGAAAGCGTCATAATCAGCGAGCGTAGATAAACAGCGAGCGACAAAGAAAATAGAGATTTTCCTAAATTGATGATCGGCATTTCAATGTTGATTGAATGGTTCGCCGACGTGCGGTTTAATTTATAATAAACCCAGCCTCGCGCGAAATTCCTCGATAATCGATAGAATCTCGTTGTTGTGACCGTTGTGGCCCGCTTGGAGCAATCGGAGACGGTCTACAAGCTCATTGGGGTCGTCCCAATGAACGTAGTCGATTTTGTTGTCGTTCAATGTCACGGCACGCGGTATACCTTTCCCAGTTTTTCGGCCCGATATTAACGGTTTGATTATTTGTGTGTATTTGTATCCCCCGTTGCTATTTAATCGGTTGTTTGGATCATAATTACGTTTATGCGCGCTCGTCATCAACAGCATACTGAGATACGTTTGCATGTCGTCCGCCGTGTAGATGTCGTCATCGGGGATTTTCTTGAAGATTAACTCGTAAAGACCGGATTTGCCGAAATATCGTACGCCATCGATAAAAATGTTGTTCACGTCAAAACGTTTATTACCAAACTTTATTCCATCATTGTTGAATTCAACGCCGTAAACGCTGTCCATATCCTCTTGTTTGCCACTCATGACAGGCCAGAGATACTTTTGGCTCAATGGGCCCATTTGATCTAGCAACCCTCCTGTGTTTGTAACTCATTTCGAACGGATGTCAAGAGCGAGTCGTCTGTGGTTTCGAAAACATCCCCGTTCACGAGTGAATCATGCATTGTAGGTTGTACTGTTTTCACTGTCGTAGACGGTGTAGAGGTTATCGGCGGTACATCCTGTAGAGCTTTCAATTTACACGATTGTAAAGTTTTAGCTGTTTTGTTCAGAGTAGATGGCACAGTTTTCAATCGTCTCAACTTTGACGTAACCGGAGTTGAAGCCATTACAAAGTCATCAAACGAGGCATTTGATCGTTTTCGCTTGGAGCTGTCAAACGACTTTAACATTTCAGGTTTTCACCAACGGTGTTTTCGACAATCTGCTTTAGAGGCTCGATGATGGGCTTAAAGTGTCTCTCCAACGCGATATCTTCCTCCATTTTACCAGTTTTTAAAGCGCGATACTTTTTGCGAATCAAATCGCTCGTTTTCGCAATTTGCTTGGCTATCCTCTCGCGATATGACACAATTTGCAGAAATCCTCGAAAAACATGTCGGTGTTTACGTGATCGTTGTATACGTGTTTTAGATTGGTTCCATCTTGTTTAAACATAATCAATAAATTCGCGTTGTCGCGTATGAAATGCTTCGGTATCTTTGCGTACGTCTGACAAAGATAAAAGGAGTCGACGGCTGTGTGCCGACCCATTGAAAAATATTTTCTTATCGTGTCTTGCTTGTCGCATGCCACGTCATCAAAGATAAAAATAGAATTCGGAAGCGCCTCGCTCGGTGGAATGACGTCGCTGTTATTCTAAAAAGTAAAGTAACCAATCTCTTCTATCGGCGTTAATACATTATCCAAGTATTGATATTTTGGTTGTTGCAGCGATTTTGAGCACACGTAGGGGAGACCGGGGCTAAACCGTCAGTTTTTTCTCGGTGCCGATTTTTAACAACAAAATAAATAATTTTAGTTAAATGTGGTATACCATTGTAAAGAGTGAACCTTTAGCTACAAAATTTATACGGAAACTTTTTGTCTACGTCGCTTTGTTTAACCGGTATAGAGCAAAAACAACAACGGTGGAAAAATTGAAATCTCAAAAATGCCGGGGTGAAACCGTCACCCCCCCCCCCCCCCCCGGGGCGGATCCGTCGCACTGCATTTTCAATACAAATACGTACATCTGATCCTGAAAAATAATAGGATACGTTTTAATAATTGTTTTTTAAGAAAAAAATATAAAAATTTATTTTTTAAAATTTTTATGCGAAACGTATAATTAAAAAATAATTGTTTTATTCCATAAAACAATTTAGGCACGTGAATACAGATCCTGACAAGCGCACGCATGTGTTATGTGCCCTACGCTCGCACGCAATGCACTGTTTCCCATATGCTCTTTGTTTTGTCAACTTCTCTAAGCACACGCAGCACGTATTATCCAAGTCCTCGAATTTACGCCCACTGCTCGTCGAAGGCTGCGGTTCTGTTTGTGTGGTATTTTTTTGGGGCCGGCCTCTTTTTCTCGGCGCAGTGGCAGGTGTAGGTGTAGATTATAATTGTTAAGTACTCACTGATAAGCTTCCTTTATATCGTACGACCACTTCATCCACGTGTTCTATTTCATCCTGGTTGTTCTTCTTCAACCAGTCGTTCAACGTGGTTCTCAGGACACCGAATTGTTTTGCGGCTGCATAAGCACTCATTTTATCTTTTCTCACCGCCACAACTGCATTCTTGAGTTGCTCTTTGTCGACGGTAGTCGTTTTGCGACGATACGTGCGTACCATTTCCCTCCTATACAAACTGACGCACGTGGAAGGGAAGACAGAATCACGCTCAAGGGAAACCTAATCTAAAATCGCCGTGAGCTGAAGTTGTGCGCCCGGCGTGCCACAGTGACGAGACTGCCAGACCCGCCCCGGGTGCTTACTGACGGATTAGCCCCAAACACAAGTTTCAGGTTTGATCACCCACAAAATATTAGACATCAACGATAATGAAAAAATTACACTGGATTCGTGTTCAGCATGCATTACTCTTTATAATCACGTACCTCGAGATTTGGAGAGCAAATGTTATTGCAGATATTACAAAATTTCCACGCGCAGAAAATTTCACTTTCACCTTCCAAAAACACGTTTGCCCTCGTAAAAATCATAACACGACAGGTAATCTGCCGAAACTCCGTTGGTTACATGGATACCATAAGCAGCGTTTACAATGTTAATAGCGAGTTCGCACAATATACAGGTTCCGAGATATTTGATTTGACGGTTTCACCCCGTAGACGTTTTTGCCCCGGTCTCCCCTACACGTTCTCGAAACCTACACCGTGCGGACTTTCCAGCAAGCTTATCAACACGTTTGTCTTGCCGCAATTCGACGGACCGCAGATGATACCGCGTATAGAAGTAGGTAGCATGTCTCCATGTTTGCGTACCTTTTTCATTAACTGTATCTTATCGTCAAAGTTTGTCACTTTGATCGCCCGCAATTGTCGCACACACCGTATGTTATCTCCCCTCCACAACGAATAAAAAACGGTAACGTGAAAGCTGGCCTATTTATACAAGAGCGTAGAGCTAAGACGCTCAGTACTCAAAATGTTTTTGCTATAGCCAGATAACACCGATATTTACAATTTAACCGCCGAACAGTTGAAATATATTTTGAAGGTTATTCTTCTACGGCAGTTTTACAATTACATAGATTATTTGTGGGATAAACTTCCCGAACATATGAAGGCAGATTCGGAGATTCAGCAATATTGTCGGTGTTTGAAACGTTATAATTTGCCGCATCATCAAACGCATATCGACGATCCGCCGCCGTTGATAAAGAACTGCGGCAAATGTCAGCGACAATAAAAGGCCGCGGCTTATTAAATTGCGCGATAAACGCACTTACGATCGAATTACATATCCCCGGCTATCAGTTTTGTGGAACGGGCACTCATTTAGAAACATGATTGGCGAGAGGTGCTTAAGGTATTAATCCATTAGACGCAGCGTGTCACGAGCACGACATAGCCTATTCGCATAGCGACGATCTCGCAAAACGACACGTGGCTGACAATATACTTGCTACGAAAGCGCGAAAACGCATTACAGCGAAATATTCGATTCTCGGATAAAGAGCTGCCGCTACAGCCGTCTGAGCGGCCATAAAAACCAAGACGAAACTCGGAATGGGTTTGAAAACGAAAAAAAAAGAAGAAGAAGAACAAGCGAATACTTCCGATAGCGAAACGCGGTGGTATCCTACCGATCCTGCCGTTATTGGGGGTTTTTGGTTTGTTGGTCGGCGGAGCGGCGGGAGTCGCAAAAACCGTGAACGATAACAAAGCCTCGCAGCGTCAGCTGGAAGAATTTTAACGTCATAATCGCACCATGGAAGGTCACGGACTTTATCTCGCTTCGTACAAACGTGGGCGAGGAGTCTCGAGAAAAAAAAAGTCGAGGAGACGCTAAAAATCCCCAAAGGTGTAACTACAAACGTACAACTGCAACAACTGGCAAAGCGTATGCACATTCCGTATTTTAGGGGTATTTTCATGCGTACTACCTTACCAACGGGGGGAGTGCATCGAAACGATAGTGGTATCATAAATTTGGATAATGCTAAGGGACTCATTGGGTGGCATACGCAAAAAGGGGAAATGGAGCCATATATTTCGACAGTTTTGGCAATCTTCGACCGCCGAGGGAATTGGTGCAGTATCTAAAAAAGGATGTGACGCAAATCGAGTACAATCGCACGCCTTATCAACAATACGATCAGAGCAATTGTGGACAACTGTGTCTGCACTTTCTACAGGCGGTTGACGATCAATTTAAAGATCAGCGTTGCGCTGTTTGGACTCAGTATTCATTCAAACATGTCACTGACACTTACGCTCACAGGCAAGAGTAGCATTTTCGCGGTAAGCTACTTTCCTGCTGTGGATTTGAGCGACGGTGATTACGAGCTCGGTCTGACAGATTTTGAAACCTATTACACGATAAATAATAATAATGGAACTGGGGGTGGTCCTCCAACGAAGACCTACTGGCGGCACGCAGACTGAGTCCATTGTGCCTCCCCGCTGCAATAACGGCCTCCCAGTTAGGGAAGACCTGTTTCCCTGTAAAAGCGAAGCAGGTCCTCCACCGGTAGCTGTCTTATCTGCTCGGGATCCAGGAAGGATGAGCCGAGCGTACGGAGTCTTTGCCTGGCGTATGCCGGACATTGACCAAGAATATGGAGACTTGTTTCCTTCTCTTCCCCACAAAGTCTACAGTCGGGTGTATTACTACAGCCCAACTTGTACATGTGGTAGTTCAGGACGCCATGACCTGTCAGCAGCTGCACTGCCAGCCTGGCGTCCTTTCTGCTCAGTGATCTAATGCTTCCTGCCAGTCCCTCCCTGGGAGAATCTCCCAAGAGAGCCCTGGCCTGTCTGCATTTGCCCCTGGTTTCTTCTCTCCAGCTACCAAGATGCTGGTTCCGCAGCCAGCCCCGGATCTCCCTCCTGCCTAGGCTGAAGGGGACCCCCACAGCCGGCTCCGGTCCCAGCAGTCTTGTCTCCGATCCTGCCCTAGCGAGCTGATCGGCGGTTTCGTTACCTTTGATCCCCGAATGACCGGAAACCCACGTTAAGGTAACACTATTGTTCTTCGCCAGCTCCTCCAGGGTGCAGCTACAGTCCCAAACCAGCCGCGAAGTAAATTTCGGAGCACAGAGGGCCTCAAGCGCCGTATTACACGATACCGAATGTAAATTCTTTGAACAATAAATTCTACTTCGACGACAAGGAGATTGCCATTCCCGAAGAATCGTACGAACTGCGTGACATAGATACATATCTGAAACGCGCCATTTTACGTTCCAACGATGTTGCGAAAAAGAAACATGTCGGCGAAGATGAAGAGTACCCACTGGTTATTCTAGCTAACAACAATACAATGAAGAGCGAGATCAAGTGTACTTATCGGGTAAATTTCACCAAACCGAACAACATTGGATCGCTGCTAGGATTTTCAGCGAATCGCGTACTGCAGCCGCGACAATGGCACGAATCGGACGTACGATCGATAAATATTATCAGCGTAAATATCATTTGCATAGAATGTAACGTGACCGCGGGTGCGTACAGCA
This sequence comes from Leptothorax acervorum, assembly GCA_035220615.1. Taxonomy (NCBI): domain Eukaryota; kingdom Metazoa; phylum Arthropoda; class Insecta; order Hymenoptera; family Formicidae; genus Leptothorax; species Leptothorax acervorum. Next base: position 79,803 of record JASTWQ010000157.1, on the reverse strand, counting down.
ACGACAAGTACGTGCACATGATACACGAATTTTCATCGAGTATGCCACCAGGATATAAGATATCGGAAACGCCGGCACAGATCATTTACCTTCCGATAACCGTACGGAGCATTACGGACCTAACGATTCGTGTTGTGGATCAGAACGGCCGGTTGATCGATTTTCGTGGAGAAGAGATCACCGTTAGACTGCATGTGCGAAGACGGCAGCGGTAACGTGAGATGCTCATACTGAACAAAGCGGAGCAGGTGCAACAGACGAGAAACATAATTAGAGAGACAATTCGATCGCCGAAGAAGAAACTAACCGCATCGAACGTTGAATTTTTAAAATCATTGGGTTTTGTCGTGCGAAATGACTAATATCTTGAACATTGAAGGTGAACCAATTTTTGACGACAGCGTCGTCAAGATTGAGACTCATACGTACAATCCATACGCTAACACGACGTTTGGACATAGCGATGAGATAAGAATACCCATACAACAGCAAGATTTATACGCGTTACCGTGTGAAAGCTTTCTCTACGTCGAAGGAAGATTGACGATAAAGAAAAGGAATGACGAGTCTGTGGCAACGCTTGTAAATAATTGCGTTGCGTTCATGTTTGATGAAATTCGATATGAACTCAACGGTGTGGAGATTGATCGCAATAGAAACGTTGGAATAACCAGTACTATCAAGAACTATGTATCGCTAACGTACATAGTCTTGTACGACATGCTCAGATCATGCGAAATGCTGGATGGGACGTTTTATCGGCCATACCGGAAGGATATTTCAACTTTTGCGTACCGCTCAAGATGTTGCTGGGATTTTGCAAGGATTAAAAACGCGTGGTTGTGAATTACGTTTGATGTACGTTTGATGTACGTTTGTGTACGTTTAATGTAGGTTTAAACGTTTGATGTACGTATGTACGTATGATCTGTGGACATGCAAGACGACAAAGTTTGTTTTAGATACAATTTAAATTTTGAGATTATGCGTATAAAGTCAATGACACGACACCCTTATCAATATCGCGATGATATCATCAAACACGTGCAAATTTGCGAATCTTGCATTAGCGTCCATGTACGGCTGCTGCGATCATACAGATTAAATCCGCACAATTCAATGGCACGCGATACCTTTATCGAGGACATGTTGCGCGGTTAATATTAGATATGCTTAGGTTTTTTCTCGCGGCTCTGCATGGAACCGTTGCACATATATGATAAGCATAAGTAATGCTTAAACATCTCTTTGACGCGAGAATGATGGATCTGTATCTTGGCGAGCGGACCATTCTTCAGCTACGTATCATACGCGAACGTTCTGTTGAGTTTTTAAAAGAGCATTTTGGTGAAGTGTCACTGCCGCAGATTATCATTATTACCATCATCAGCATCATTATCATCTTGACGGATTTTGGCAGGATTCTGGTAGTAGGATCATTATTAAAAAGGTAAAAAAGAAATTAAAATAATATTTAATTTTTACAAATTTTTAAAGAACGTTTTGAAAATTTAGAAATGCGTCCACCAATTAAACGGTGCCACGTAGACTATTGAATGGAGTTCGCCCTCAAGACCACCCTGAACGCTATGGCACGCTTCTACAGTACATTTGCATCGTTGGATTGCATCCGTGTTACGTGCGATTGCAGTCCCCGCGCGTGCAGCTGTGTGAACGATGTTTTGAGCGTCGAGAACTGTTACGCGGTTTCATACGGAAACTGCGGTGGCACTCAGTTTCATCAACGTTATATGACACACCCATTAGTGTGAAAACTGAGTGCATCGGCTGTGGGGAAATATTGATGAGGGCAAGGTTGGCGCGTGGATGTCGCCAGTGTATTGAAACGTATTTAGATTATGAGGGAATGTTTGAAAGAGCGAGATACTGCGAAAAAATGGGGAGAAAGAACTAAGTAATAGGCATTAAGAAAGCGTTTATTTTATTATTAATTTCTAGGGGCGTAAAAGAATATGCATTTATATATAATAATATAAATTTCTATAATATACATATACCAGATTAATCTTAAATGCATGTGTAACTTTGAATTGTTAAAACTTTTATAATCTTGATTTTTAGTAATAGTGCTTGCTGAACACGTAATTGTATAAAATATTTGGAAAATATGCATATTAGGTCAAACCTCACCGATGACCTTGACCTTGACATATGTTGTCAAGGTCACCCTCCTGAGTGACTTTTAGAAGATTTTAGCCGGCGGTCATTGTTTATTAAAAAGTTATAAACAAGAAATTTCGGCAAATATAGCAGTTATTTTGAGTATTGAAAGTCATAAACGACCTTGATCTTGACATATGTTGTCAAGGTCACCCTCCTAAGTAACATTTAGAAGGTTTTAGCTGGCGGTTATTGTTTATTAAAAAGTTATAAACAAAAAAAATTTGGTGGGGAAAATTATTTAAAGCAGTGAATTGTTGGTATAATCATGACAAAAGCATGTTAAAGCTTTGTTAAAGCAAATAATAGTTGGTTATTGACAAAAACCTATAGGTTAGTGACGCGCTTTACAAGTATGTGCTTTGTAAGTTGAAGCACATACTCTCTATTCTATCCTTTATATAACTTTTCTTTCAATATACCAACAATTCGCTACTTTAACTAACTTTCCTTCGTTCATACATGTACTATTTCCACATAAATATCAATCATTTATGTCTATTAGTACTCAAAATAACTGCTATATTTTTCAATTTTTTTTGTTTATAACTTTTTAACGAACAATGATCGCCGGCTAAAACCTTCTGAAGGTCACTCAGGAGGGTGACTTTGACAACATATGTCAAGGTCAAGGTCATCGGTGAGGTTTGACCTAATATGCATATTTACCAAATATTTAATTAAAATACATGTATATCATAGTAAAAATTTTAAATTTATTTTCCTTTCACCTCCTCCCATCTCATATCATTAGAAAATTGCGATATAATTTTTAATTATAATTTGGCTGTTAAAAATTAATAAAATTATTAAAATATTAAATACCGAAGGAGAGAACAAGAAAACGCGACAAATAATGGTGAAGACACGAGCGGGGAGAAAATATGAAATGTGTCAAATGAGACTGAGAGAGAACACGAATATAAGATATAGAAGGGAATGAGAACGAGAACGAGGACATGGGGGAGAGAAAAAGAATGCGAGCGGGAGCGAGAGCGAGCGGAGAGGACATGCGGGAGAGAGATACATGATATGACATCACGCGGGCCGCAGCGTGGACCCTCCTCACCGCAGACCCCCTACTCGCAGCGGCAACCGTTTTCCCTTTCGCGAACCGTAGCGCGGTCCCCCCCCCCCCCCGCGGATCCCCCACGCGGTTTCTCTTTCCCCGCGGTCCGTAGCGCGCTCCCCTCTCCCCGCGGACCGCCGCGCCGCCCAAAACGTGGTTCCCCTCTCCCCGCGGACGCCACGCCTAGTGACGCATTTCCCCCTTTCTTGCCTCGCGCCGCGGAACCCCCCTGCCCCTCTACCCCCCTCTCCCACATTTGGGTTAGAACCCGCCTATACCCTCTCCTTACCGCCGACACGCGTAATCGTGTCGTGAACCCGTTTGCGCCGCGCATCCGCGATAGGATATACTAAAGTTTTGTAAATACGTTCTAATTAATTCATATGTAAATACGTTCGATTAGATTACCTGTAAATTTGCTCTCGTTATTATATTCATCTACCCGCGTTCAAGTAAAAGCGATACGTCGAAACACTTAGCCCGCGACGGCCGGACTTCGTGCGCCGCCCGCTTTCACACGCTGCGGTTTATTGTCAACGTTCCTTGCGAAAGCCACGCTTGTAAATGCGGTTTAAATTAACTCACCGCATTTTGTTTGTGCAATCCACGCTTTAGGCGTTAATGATATCGCAATTTCTTGTACATAGATCACCCTCCCAATTCACTTATACTAATAAATTGTTCACTAAATTTAATACATCAACTCTTACGTCTACTGTCTCAGGAATTACGGAACGATCTTGCAGCTCTACTAAATGATATCACATTGTCAGTACTTATACATACCGAAACGCAGCTGGCAATATATGCACTATCACGCACTATCCGCGAACATATATGGCGTCTAATGCCAAATTCGGCCGACCAGCTTTAATTACATCACTGATACGTTTTTGTTACCGATAAGATACATGTCTTTCAGCAGATATTGAAATGTATTATATACCAGTGCAACACATATATGTTGTATACATTTCCAAACGTTCAAAAATGTATCAAACGTAAGATTATTTACGTTTCTGATACGTAAATATGTTACATATCAATGTAATTTTTTTGATACTTCTTAATTACATAACAGGAATTATCAGTTATATGTGCGTTTACTGGGAATTAAAGTTTTCGAAAGAGTAAAATACACAAAAAAGTACTTATTATCCTTTATTTCAAGCAATAGTTTTTAGTAAAGATTAAAAATTGACCAATTACAGACTACGTTTATTCCTTTGTCACTGTAATATTATTAGCCTCATTTCTGAGACTGTACCCAGCAAACAACGATACGTAAGAGTTATAAAATCGTAATATACCGAAATGTAATACATAATGTAACATGTAAGTTACATGTAACGTAGATGTTAGTTATAATTTCCTACTTATACGAAATTGCAACCATGTAACAAAAATGTAAGTTGTTGCAAGAATGTTGCTGATTTGTTATAACTGTTATATTTTCTGTTGTAAAATGGTGATATTGATTTTAGGAAGAAATTTTGGTGCAACTTTCACAACACGTATGCTTCAACAATGTTAGACTTTTAAAAATACGTCTAATTTCTATTAGATATCTCTAATTAGAGATGTTGGATACATCAAATTTAAGAATAACAGGTCTGATTTATTTACAGTAATAAAAAGTAATAACAACTTTAATTATATATAAAAATCACATTTATTTTTTACGTACACTAGAATAGTATAATTAATTAAATCTTTTAGGAAATATTAATTTAATTCTACAAGTACAAATTTAATTGTTCAAATGCTTTGGCGTTAATAGTCTTAAAAACTTGAAACTGCACAACAATAAATTTTTTGAACTTAATCTTTTAAACTTTTAATCTTTTAAACTTTTGAACTACAAATTTAACTAAAAACTTTATCTTAAGATAAATATTATGCATATACAGGGTGATTCAGGACCTCCGCGACAAACTCTGAGGAATGATAGGTCTTACAGAAAGGATCATTTTTTGTCGAGCAACCCATGTTCTCTGATCCGTCGCTTAGGAGCTACGCGACCGCGCATACAGGTCTTAGGTGACATTTATTAGTAAGTACTAGTAGTAGTGGTAGTAAAATAGTGGGTGGTCTTATTAGAGTCCCTGACAACACCTAGATCGTTGTGATCCATTGTATCTCCCCACTCTTTTGTTAGCTAGGTGCTTGGAGCCAGTCTAGAACCTAGTACCAGGTTTACTAGATCTGTCACCCTTGCTCTTTCTAAATCCTGGGGACTTAGGTACATTCGTCCCCAGGTTTTGTATCTTTTGCATTTAAGTGCCGGACAATGACACAATATATGCACGCTGTCTTCTTTCTCGTCCCCACATAAACGACACTCCTTCCGTTCCTCGAGTCCGAGGTTGAATAGGTGTGCTCTGAGTAGCGTGGAGTGGCCTGTAAGCAGTCCTACTGCCGCTCTTAGTCTCTGTTCATTCAGCGCCAGTAGTTCTTTAGCCCTACTTGGCCTGATGTTACTCATCAGGGTCTTGGCCTGGCGGCAGGTCTTAGTTGCCTCCCACCTGACCAAGTGCTCTTTATTCAGACAGCCCCTGATATTCTTTTTGCCTACTGCAAAAGGAACTCCTGCCACTTGACCAGATGGTGCCTCATTAGCTCCCTTCTTGGCCAGTGTGTCTGCGGTTTCGTTGCCGGGTATCCCTTCATGCCTAGGCACCCATACCAAAGTGACCTTATTAGGTCCACTCAATTTCTCTAGCGCCAGCATGCAATCCCAAACCAATAATGATTCGGTAGTTGTCTTTGCTAACGCTAGTATAGCTGCTCTGCTGTCCGAGCAGATGTTTATTCTCCTTTCTTTTGTGTTGTTTTCCAGAAGGTGTTCTGTGCACCTCAGGATAGCCAGTATTTCAGCCGTGAAGACTGTGGAGTGGCATAGGAATACTTCCCATAGGAATACTCTCCCTATGGTCATCCTTCGGTCCATAAATTCCCGCTCCAAAGCGATTGTCAATGCCTGATCCGTCAGTGAACCATAGATCCACATTGGGGTCCTTGGCCCTCTTTGGGTCCAGCCATTCTTTTCTGGTTGGTATCCATTTTTTAAAATGTTTTACCAACTGGTATCTCCTTAGAGTCCTATCTTGTTTTAGAGTGCAAGGTTGTTTCTGGAGAAGGCTGAGCTTCGTGTGCCCTAGACCTGTATCCCTCCATTCTCTCTAACACTTTAGTCTATATGCTGTGTTCCTGGCTGCATTAACTACTGCAAGGTCCAGGGGAGGTACACAGAGTGCTACCTCCAGCGCCTCTGTGGGTGTGGTTTTCATAGCCCCTACTGCCGCCCTTAGGTAGCTACCCTGTAGACTTTGCAGAAGGTTCTTTGCCGCCACTTTCCTCGTCCTGGCCACCAGATCACAGCCGCATAGAGCAGTCTCGGTAGCACCGCCCTGTACAGCCATAAGGCTACCCCAGCACTGATGCCCCAAGACTTGCCCATAGCTCTTCTGCACATCCATATGCACGTGTAGAATTTTTTCCTGCTTTCTGCAAGGTGCAATTTCCAGCTAAGTTTAGTGTCTAGAAACAGGCCCAAGTACTTAACTGAATCAGTAAGAGGAATTACCTTTCCCCAGAGCTTAAAAGGCTCAATAGGTTCCGGTATGTATTTCCTGGTGAAGATCATTATATTGATCTTTGACGGATTGACCGTCAGACCTTTGGCCTCACACCACTTTTGGACGATTTTCAAGGCATCGTTTATTCGATCCCTTAGTATGTTTAGAAAGGATCCCATAATCACTATAGTTATGTCATCCGCATAGCCACAGGTCAAGAAACCCGTCTTTTGCAGCTCAATTAAGAGGTCGTTAACGACAAGGCACCAAAGTAGGGGGGATAAGACCCCTCCTTGTGGGCATCCTTTGCCTGGTTTGCCACTTATAACAGTGTCGTTGTGCATGAACATTAGGTTCCTCCCCGCCAACATGTCCTCTATCCAGTCCACCAGCGGTTCCAGGACCCCATGTCTGATCAGTGCTTCTTTGATAGCTATGGTCGAGGTGCTATCAAAAGCCCCTTTGATATCCAGAAAGGTTCCAATAGCGTATCCTTTCGCCTCTAGCTGTGTCTCTATTTTGCCCGTCAGGTGGTGTAGAGCGGTCTCAGTAGACCTGCCCTCCCTGTAGGCATACTAAGCATTGGCTAGGGGATAATCCCTTAAAGGTCCATTCTTGAGAAACCTATCAACCAATATTTCTAGGGTTTTCAGAAGAAAGGATGTTAGGCTAATAGGTCTGTAATCCTTAGCCCTGATATGTCCATTCCTACCGGGATTGGGTATAAAAACCACCTTGGTGGCCCTCCATGTCGGGGGGACATGTCTCAGAGCAATGCTTGCCCTAAAGATTTTGGTCAATGGGCCTATTACTCCTAGTCCCTCCTGAAGAAGTATGAGGTGTATACCGTCCGCGTGTAGACCGCCCACTCCACTGCCTGTGGGAAAACTACTTTTGCCGCCAAATCCCATGCTTTGGGCTTGTATGTAGCCCTAGGCTGTCTTTGGCTTCCTGTGTCCGAACAGAACTTTTGAAAACGGATAAACAAACAGGCAAATGAGAGCCAAAGCGCCGATTACAAGGCGAAAATCATACAATTATATTTTAACTCCGAAAACACGCATACATACAGACGTTTCGGTCCTTTGTTTGGACCTTCTTCAGTGTCGCAGAAACAATTAATAACCGTGCAGTTATGCCATCGTCAAACAGTAAAAGGTCGTAATTCCAGCCACGCTGTCATTTCCGCTGGTGATCAGCATTACAATCGTCGTCGCAAATCGTCAGACAAGAGGAACGATGCAATTTCCCGGGGCGACTGTTGCCTTATTTACAAAAGGAAAAAGTTTCAAATCTGAATAAAGATCAATCAGACATAAAAAAGTTCGTGTTACCTGACAGTCACCACGTCGAAATTAACGGACATCGTCGCTCGAGCGCAAAATATCATTTACAAGTCGCGTCGTTGTTGCGGGAGCGCAAGACCTGTACTGTACAGGGAAACACGGAGCATCGAAAATAACCGTTACCATCAAAAGTGTAAACAACCAAGAGGCACAATTACCTATCAGAAAATTTCTCAATAATTGGTAAATAAACGCTGCTTAATTTCGCCGTGTCTTCCTGCAAATTAATGCCATTGGTTTGGCGCCTAATATAAAACATTTCAGAGACGTTTCTCCGGGTATAAGATCTCTCTCTGTCCAAGATTGCGACATTATCCCAATCGAAATCATGTCCCTGTAGGCGGTGCTGAGACACAACCGACAACTTATTCTTCCCTTTTCCATTGAGCTGATTACGATGCTCCTTAACCCGCGTACCCAGTTGTCTCATTGTCTGACCAACGTACGAGGCGTCGCAATCACGGCAATTAATTTTATATACAACTCCACTCTGAGCAAAGCTTGGCAACACATCCTTGTGTGGCTTCACAAACCGATTAAGTTTGTTCATACCAACGAAGGCTGTGCGGAGATTGCATTTTTTAAAAGTGTTGCAAAGGGCGTTAGAGATCTTATCAATATAAGGGATGATAAAAAATTCTCCGTTCTTTAGAGTTGAAACATGCGAATCCATCACCCCCGTCCTCTGCTGCTAGTCCACTAATTTGAGCAGCCTTGCCCTTACGTGCTTAAAAATAAAATCCCGAGGGTACCCATTGGCCAATAAAACGTTGACTAGTTTAGTTAGATTCTCTTGGTGATACCTCGGGTGAGACAACAGAAACGCCCTATCGACCAAGCCAAAAATCGTGCCTATTTTATGGCAAATCGGGTGGTGGGAGAAAAAGTTTAAATATCGTTCAGAAAACGTGGGCTTATGATACCAATTAAATTCCACGATCCCGTTGTTAATAATTACCGTGGTATCTAAGAAGTTGATTGTCTTATTTCGTCCAATCTCGACCGTAAATTGCAGTCTATTATGGAAGGAATTGAATACCTCCAAAACCGTCTTGTCAAGTGAAATCGGGATGGACATCAAGATATCGTCCACGTATCTACGATAAATCGGTATAATGATAGGGACGCGCTCCAACGCCTTCCTCTCCAAATCCTGCATTACTAAATCCGCGATCGAAGGAGACAAAGAAGATCCCATTGGCGAACCGAATGTTTGCTTATAAATTACCCCATCAAAAACAAAATACGTAGACTCCAGCACAAATTGAACCGCTCTCAAAAATTCTTCCTGTGGTATGGTCGTGTTTGCCGCGATGTAAGGCCACCTATCCCTGATACTATTTAAGGCCAGATCCGTAGAAACGTTTGTAAACAGCGAAGTCACATCAAGCGATATCAATTCGAAATGCTCTTCTAAGTGTGTACCCGTCAGATTCCTGATTAACTCGAAGCTATTTTCCACGCGACTATTGGCCTTGGGCACGCTCATCTGTATTAGGTCTTGTAAAAACTTGGCTAACGGTTGCAGCGGACTGTTAACCGACGAGACAATGATCCTGAGCGGACAGTTGACCTATTTTCGGTAGTCCATAAGCTCGTGGGATAACGCCATCTGTGCAATTGAGAAAGTTAGAATTGACGCATTTGAGTTGTCGTGACAAATACTTAGAGAATCGTTGTATTTAGTGGACGCGATCTGCCGCGTCTGGCGCCCAATAGTCTATATCGCGAGTCAAGAGATTTTGTGCGAGGGACCAATTTGAGAGACCTGACTCTCTACCGTCCCCTTTTGATCCGGCTTGCGCCCGCGTGCGAAAAGCCGTGACAAAATTTGGCGCCCAAGGTGGGGCCAAATTTTGTCACGGCTTTTCGCACGCGGGCGCAAGCCGGATCAAAAGGGGACGGTAGAGAGTCAGGTGTCAGGTCTCTCAAATTGGTCCCTCGCACGAAATCTCTTGACTCGCGATATAGACTATTGGGCGCCAGACGCGGGACACAATTACGGGCGTGCGAAGAGCTCACGCCGAAACGGCGTAAAAACCACTGACGACAGAACAGAACAAAGTAGACCAGAGTTGAGTCTCTGAGTCTAATTGATAGATTTATTGCGATCCCAACGTGATTATCTGTTTCTTGGGCGAGTTGTAAGCTCACAAGATTACGTTATCGCGCTCCGTTTGGCGCACGCAGACATTATACTTGACAATAGGTAACACGAACTTTTTTATGTCTGATTGATCTTTATTCAGATTTGAGACTTTTTCCTTTTGTAAATAAGGCAACGCCCCGGGAAATTGCATCGTCCCTCTTGTCTGACGATTTGCGACGACGATTGTAATGCTGATCACCAGCGGAAATGACAGCGTGGCTGGAATTACGACCTTTTACTGTTTGACGATGGCATAACTGCACGATTATTAATTGTTTCTGCGACACTGAAGAAGGTCCAAACGAAGGACCGAAACGTCTATATGTATGCGTGTTTTCGGAGTTAAAATATAATTGTATAATTTTCGCCTTGTAATCGGCGCTTTGGCTCTCACTTGCCTGTTTGTTTATCCGTTTTGTATACGAGAGCTTTAACCTTTTTATAGAACTTTTGAAATCACGGGAAGTGGACCTCCATGAGATGTTTCATAGTCTTCCCGGTTGATTCGGTGAACTTCCCACTAGGTAGCTTGAGACAGCTCCACTGTGGGTTGTTCTCTTTGCAGAGGATTCTGCACAGTCTGGATACTTCTGAAGCACTCCCGATATCTACACAGAAATTCCTCCACCCTATTTTCTTTGCGCTAACTGTCGCCTTTTTGTAGGCACGCTGAGAGTCCTTGTACTTTTTCCAGGCTCCCGGCGTGTCCACTTTTTTTAGCCCTATTAAAGAGCCTTCTCCCCTCAGCCCTAAGCTTTGATAGCTCTTTATTCCACCATGAAATTTTGGTTGAGGCGTTCTTCAGCTCCAATGGACAATTCATCTCAAAGGATTCCCTGATGGCATCATTCATAATGTCCGACGCCAATTCCAGGTCCTCCTTCGTGTGAAATCTGGTCGGAGCATTTTTTAGCCGACTTGCAAGGTCGGCCCTAAAGCCCTCCCAATTTGTTTTCTTGGGGTTTCTTCCCCACTTATCTTCCTTTTGTACTTGCATAAGGTCAAAACGGATCTGTCTGTGGTCGGATCCTGAAGATTTATTTGAGACCCTCCATCCCGCCACCAGATCCACCATGCCCTTTGTGCATAAGGTGATGTCTATCACTTCCTGTCTTCTAGAGTCCAGGAAGGTTGGTTTCGTTCCTTTATTTAGGAATTGCAAATTAGTGTTTATGACGAAATTGAGTAGGCTTTCTCCTCTCCTGTTTATGTCTGTGCTTCCCCACACTAAATGGTGGGAATTTGCATCGCACCCCAAGAGTAAATCTAGCCGTCTCTCTCTCGCATAAGCCACTAATTCTATCATGTTCTTTTGGGGGGAAGGGGCGGTTTTTCCGAATTGTAGGGCATATAAACAGACCCCACTATCAGATCCCTAATCCCACCATCGGCCATCTTCAGTTTCAGTTTTACAGCGACTAGGTCGCCGTCACTGAATTGTGGTAGTAGACAAGCGTCTAATCCTTTTACCACAATGCAAGCCCTTGGTCGGTCCGCATTGTCGGCTTTAAACAACTTGCCACAGCCACCTAGGCCCTTAATGTGGCCTTTGATGAGCCATGGTTCATGGATAAGAAATAAGTGCATTGTGTGCATCTCAGCTGCGCACTTTACCAATACTGCCGAGGCGCTTTTGCTGTGATGCAAGTTAATTTGTATGAAGGGGATACCCGAGTCCGCCATTTCTAAGCAGTACCCGCTTTATCCGCCTTCTTACTCGGCGCCCCTCCGCAGTCATTTCCCGGCAACTTGACCGTCGCCTGGCTGAGTCCGCAGAAGGGTTTAAAATTGAGTGCTTTAAGAGCCCTCATCGCTCCCTCCCCAATAAGAGCCGCGAAGTGGGTGCTCGTGGCATTCCTACTTTTGCTGCCCCTCGCGACCACCACGTCCGCAGCCTGGAGTCCCTCATTTTGCCTGTTGAGTAGCTCTATCGCTACCTTAACAGGCAACTTGGGATCGTCCACATGCAGTGTCATGCACTACGATTCGATGTCGCTTCGGCAGCTCATCGAACCGCAGCGCACGCAGCCGGACCCCGTTTAAATTTATTTCCGAAGTTAGGCTTTGAAGCCACCCTTCAGTCTCTTTATCGGTGCAGTTAAAAATAACCGCCCCGTCCCTATCCACGGTGCCCTTGAAAGTGGGAGCTTTAGTACCCTTCGCAATGCCAAGGATACAACCCCTCACCTTTTCCTCTAAGAGGGCCACCTCGTTGTCGTCCAACCTGCGTTCAGGATAGTCCATGGGAACCATGGCCACCCTAACCAGGCCGGATGTTGTCTGGGCAAAAGTTCTTTGATCGACGGCGATCTTAGGCTTTTTGCCCGTCTGTGCAGTACTGGAAGGACTGGGTGTGCTCTGTTCCGACCTGAGTCGTTTGCACGACCCAGCGGACACGCGTTCCCCCGTCTCCAGCACTGCCACAGGTACAGAGTTTGGTTCTGGGATAGGCTTTTCAGCCCCACCCTTCTCCTCCATCTGCCTCTGTTTCTATAGCGGCGACGCGCCGCTTCACTAAACTTTTTAATCCGGTTTTTACCGACTTGTGGCTGGGCCTTATCCGGCTCTTTCCCTAAGCCGCCCGGTCTAAGTTCCTCCGGTCGTTCGTCACCTAAGGTGGCCACGCCTGGAGGACCTCTGTAAAATCATTTTTAATGTTTTTGTCACCCATTTTATTCCCACGAGTACCGCGGTCGCGCGATTTCACCCAGGCAGAGCCGCGATTGCCCGGGGCTTGGCTAAATACTCCCGGAGGGCGCCCGGTATCCGGGAGGCACCGTTTGCGACGCAGCACCCCCTGCGCCACGCAGCCTTCAGCATGGTTGCACACACCTTGGCTTGGGAGGTTTCTCTTAGTCGGTCGCGCCCAGCTACATCCCTGAGCGGGTGAACCCCGCGCGCGACCTTAAGCCCCTCCACCCGTCTCAGCGTAGCCACCCGCAGCCCCCGTGCGCGCCGGGTCCGCCGAGCGGTCCCGTCGTCCCCAGCGCCCCGCGGACAGCGTGCGCCCACCTCGAGGCTACGGCAAGGTGGGAACCCGTCGGGGGGTTCTTTAAGTTAAAAAACATTCAATTCTTTCGTAACTCGTTATGCAGTATCGTTATCAACTATATTGTCGTTGCGCAGCTTTTTTACAATATAGTATACCTGCGCAACGACAACATAACGATAACGATACTGCATAATGAGTTACAAAATTTTCTTGCAAAAAATATGATGCTGTATATTTTCTTTTGTGTAAGAAAGGAAGCATCAGAGCCAGAGGATCACCGCTAGCCCATCAAAGTCAAGCAACATCAGGCGCGGTTACTACTTGGCTGGGTGACCGTTTTTTCGGGTGGGCGCGCGGCTATACTCATACGGAAATAATAAAATTGTTTAATTTAACAAAATTATTATTGAAGTAAAATAATACAATACTTTGACCGAAATAGTAAAATTTTTTAAGTTAAAAAACATTTAATTTTTTCGAGAAATTATTTACTTGAAGAAACATATTATTTGAAAAGTCAAACAATTGTATTTTTTAGTTTAAACATTGGTTTGGTTGGACTATTCCAATGCGTAAATTTCTTTGGATTTAAGAAAATTTGTTAAATCTAAAGAATTATTTTTCTCTGTGTAGCAAAACTGATGAACTATGTTGTTGTTATGAAACCAAATTTGCCTACTCTTGCCTACTTTAATGTTGTTGCAACAAAATTGTTTAATATACTTGTGGTACTTACTGACTTTCATTTTCTTAAAGTGATTTTTTGTATCTAATAATTTAATGTTTAATTTTGGAATTAAACTTAATCCAAAACTTAATGTATCATGTGCAGTACGCAATTCTTTTATGTCGGATTCTTTGACTATGTTACTTGGCAAGTTATGCGTTTTTACAGTTTCCTCTGGATTTATAATAATTTTATTATTTAAAAGACCTTGATTTAAATTTTTAAATGCATATACACAGTCATGAAAAAAATAAAGGTTTCAACTTTTATCATAGGAATGTGCACATAAATTGTTGATTTTACTATATCTCGAAGCATTTATTCCAAAAGACTTCCACATTCCCATATTTGCAGCTCATATCACTTGTAACACTGTGATTAAATTTACTTCTATCCACTGTGTTACCGATAAAATAATATGCTACGATCTGTTTCCACCTACTTGCTACTCCGGCTAACATAAAGACTATAACATGAGTTGCAATATTCTTTTCTTTGGAATGATTCCCTGATGTTGCATTGCCTATGGAAGTATTTGTAGAAAAATCAAGTATTTGGAAAGAGTTATACTCATTTCATCCATTACGAGCATACAATGTTTATCCAAATCATTTTTAAACAGGCTACCTTGAGTTTTAGAAATTGAAAAACATTTTTTTTAAATTCCAGTGTTAAATTTTATGTTTTGTAATCGTCGTCTCAAAGTTCGTAAGGAGGGTAAAGGCATATGGCGAAGTAACTCTTCATATCCTGAATGACCGCATGTAAATTTGAGTATTAGTGCCTTTTCCACAGTTTTATTACTCCAAACGTATATCTTTTTGCATTACCCCGTTAATAATTGTAATTGGTCGACGTTTAAGATTTTATTGAGTGCCTTGCTTATGTCATTTTGTTTTATACCCACTGGGATACCCACCTTTTTTGTCAGACATTTAATTTGATATTTCGCTTTTTTTAACTTTTTTTTAGCTTGTATGTGCTTTTGTTGTAACGCGACATAACGCTTTTGTAACTGTGTGTTGTTTTGTAAAAGTTGTTTTTTGACTTTTTTGTATTTTGAATTGTCTCCTATCATTAATTCCTCCTTTTCAGATGTACCCGCGCTGTTAGTGTGTATCATCTCCATGTCACTTTCAACGTCACTGTTACTTATGTCGTCCTTTGTCATACATGTATTATCCAATATTGTAACATCTTCATCAACGGTAGGATTAGGTGTTTGATTAGGTGTTTCGACATTGTTTTCCAACATTGTAACATCTTCAACGGTAGGACTAGGTGCTTCGACATTGTTTTCCAACATTGTAACATCTTCCTCAACGCCTTGATTAGATGCTTCGACATTATTTTTCACAAAAATGTTGCGTATCACCATGTTGTTATCACCATTTGAATCAACTGCAAGAACTGCACCTTAATTTCGATTTAAATTATTATAAATTGCATCGTCCTGAGCTTCAACAGTTTCAGCTCTTTCTGCAACTATAAATATTTCACATAAGTATTTTTACACGTAAAATATAAGATATCATTAGCTTCCATATTGCCAGAAATTGTAGAAAAAAACTGTTATACATGAATTAAAACAAGATATTTGGAAACTAAAATAAAAAACACAACAAATAAAAATTATCTGTATAAAAAGTATCTGCAAACAAAGTTGGCACCGAATTTTCTTTAGTTTTAACAAGTGTTGACGATGGTTCTCCCACATTTCAGGAGCAAAATGTAGCTATACATTTATATTAATTACCATTTAAAAAACCTCGTAATAAATATTTTAATACAAAAGATTTTTTTTAAGAAATAATAATTGTGTTTAAATAATTATACTTGACACAACGTCGAATATTTATTTGGCGTCTAATTTTTTCGGTTTATATTGGCTACCCAAATTCCACATTTCTCTGGATCTTTAAGTGGAAAATGACACATTTTATAACGTTTTTTCCATAAATTGGGACAATTATTGGCTGAACAACTCGGCATCTTGCAAAAATCTGAAGCAAAAATATTTAAATGCTTTCTGATGTATGTATAATGTATAATATGTATATATGTATGTTTAGTTAAAAGTTAGGTTAAGATTACTATCCCGGGAAAAAAGATTAGATCTGACCAGATCAAATTATATCTCGACATATTAAATTATATTTGGTCAAATATGCTCAGGTATGACTTCTCATGTCTGCGCAGATCTGATCATGTGTGTTCATATATAACCATATATGGGGTGTAATCTGGTCTTCGACGATTCAGATCGGACCATATCTGCTCAGATCTGACCATATCTGTGGTTGAATTTCATCGAAAGAGTCCAGATCTGACTGTATCTATTTAAATATAACCATTTCTATATTCCCCACACAGCACAAAACTGAACAAATACCTTTCAGAGACCTTCGCAAAGCGTTGCAAAAAAAATCTCATAAATGTCTCATACACGTCTCAAATACGTGAAAATGTCCGCTCATTTGTCACAAAGACGTTTATGAAAGGTTGCACAGACATCTCCTAAACATTTTGCAACATCTCTGCGATGTTTTGCAAAACATTTTGAATATGTTACATACAGGTATCTGGCAATTATGACATGCGCTCAAATAGGATAATTTTAATTTAAGATTTGAAGAAATAATATTGTTTCACATTTGAAAAAGTTTTTTAATATTTGAAAAACATACATCTTATTTTGGAAAATATAGTCTTATATAATTATATCATCGCAGCAATGTTGCTGGCAAAAATATGTCTTGCGGATGTCATGATTTTGCTTTGCCTGGACCTGCTTATATTCGCTCTCAACTGAAACTTACTTACGAGTTAATCTCACTACTATGCGCCGCCTATCGGTGTCATTGCGAACTAGCATGGAAAGATGCGCTACCGTGCATCTTTCTTAAAATATCTCAGGAAATTCTTAACAAAAGAGAGTTGCATTACAGTGTTTTGAAAATGTCTCGACAAAGGCTACAAGAATATGCAATAAACACTATTTTTTATTTAACCCCCAATGGTGTTTTATTTAAAAAATTTAAGATGCTTTTGATCTAAATTTTTTATATAGAAGCCCCTATTTTTATTGTATATTCTTGTAGCCTTTGTCACGACGTTTTTAAAACACTATAATAAAGTTCTCTTTTGTTAAGAATTTACTGAGATATTTCAAATTTTGTCATAATGTTTTTAATATAAAATATAAATTATCTTGTAAAGTATTCACTTTTGACTTTACCTTAATACTTTTATACATAGAATAATTAAAAAAGTCGAATAATAATATTAATTTTTACATTTGTAATTTTTCAGTTAAGTTTGTCCACAAAATGCAAATTTTTTAAAATAAATTTGTCTGTTTTTTTACATCATTCGATTCCTTTCATTATTCTACGTATAAAAGTATTAAGGTAAAGTCATCGAAAAGTGAGTACTTTACGAGATATTTCATATTTTACAATTAAAAATATCATGACAAAATTTAAAATATCTCAAAAAATTTTTAACGAAAGAGAGCTTTATTAGTGTTTTGAAAACGTCTCGACAAGGGCTATAAGAATATATAATAAAAAGTAGGAGGGTTTCATTTAAAAAATTAAAGGTAACTTTCATGTGACCTTTAAACAACTGTCCAAAGTCAAATCATTGCCACCATCTTATGTCCCCCTTGAAACCGTACAACTTTTGTCTGAAGCATTTTTTTCTAGAATCACAAATAAAAAAGTTATTTCATGAGGTGTAAGAGATAAAGGAAACACTTGTATACATATAATATTTCAGCATCTTTCAGACTTCAGACTTGTATGTAAAAACCTTTCACAAACATCGCGTAAACGTTTCAAATTTTACGTTTCTATGTTATGTATTTTAGATGTACCAACGACGTTTTAGTGTTACTTAGAAACTTTTAGAAACTTTGAAACGTTTCTGAAACATTTCTGTTTAGTTTTGTGCTGTGTGGGCGAATGCGACCCAAAATACATTATATCTGACCATATCTGTCCAGATATAAGACAAACTGAGATTGTGTTTGATCGAAAACTGTTCAGATTTGACAATATATCTGGTCATGTTTATAGATTTTAAATGTTTAATGATATTCGTCTAATGTAATATTTAAATATATAAACATGAATTTATTCATATATAACAAATTAAAGATATTTAATTAAATATCTTTGATATGATTGTATAAAAATATAAATTACATAATAAAGATATATAATTTGCAGAAGACAAATATTTTTTATAAACAAAGAAATGTTATATATTTATTATAAAAGTATTTTTGGTAAAAGTTTACAATAACTTACACAGCTCGGATTACTTTGACCTTGACATATGTTGTCAAGGTCACCCTCCTGAGTGACCTTCAGAAGGTTTTAGTCGGCGGTCGCTGTTTATTAAAAAGTTATAATCAAAAAAAGTTTGGAAAATATAGCAGCTATTTTGAGTATTGGAAGGCATAAACGACTAATATTACGTTTTTTTTTACAAGTATGTGCTTCAACTTACAAAGCACATACTTGTAAAGCGCGTCACTAACCTATAGGTTAGTGGCGCGCTTCACAAGTGTGTGCTTTGTATGTGCTTCAACTTAGAGAGAACATACTTGTAAAGCGCGCCACTAACCTATAGGTTAGTGACGCGCTTTACAAGTGTGTGCTTTGTATGTGCTTCAACTTAGAAAGTTGTTTATAACTTTTTAATAAACAAAAAAAAATTTGGTGGGGAAAATTATTTAAAGCAGTGAATTGTTGGTATATTGAAAGGAAAGTTACCAATCTCTGCTTTAAATAACTTTTCTTTCAATATACCAACAATTCACTGCTTTAAATAATTTTCCCACCAAACTATTTTTGTTTATAACTTTTTAATAAACAATGACCGCCAGCTAAAACCTTCTGAAGGTTACTCAGGAAGAGGACCTTGACAACATATGTCAAGGTCAAGGTCGTTTATGCTTTTCAATACTCAAAATAACTGCTATATTTGTCAAACTTTTTTTGTTTATAACTTTTTAATAAACAGCGACCGCCGACTAAAACCTTCTGAAGGTCAGGAGGGTGACCTTGACAACATATGTCAAGGTCAAAGTAATCCAAGCTGTGTAAGTTATTGTAAACTTTTACCGTATTTTTATTCATTAATTCGCCTCATATCTAAAATACAAAAGACAATAGTAGAAATATAAGTTATTTGGTATATTTTAAGATTACAGATGGGAAAACGCCAGAATTTTACATCTTTTATTTATAATTTTTAATTATATCTGAGCACAGATCTGGATATATTTGCTTTTAAATTCGGATTCCCCGACAGATGGCATCCGATGGGATTTGTTTCTCGTATTTAAAATTTGACGAACAATAGTATAAGAATGGTATCAAGAGACACGGCAGTGTCTCTCGCCAAGCAGCACTAAGTTATAATGTAACTCACGGTGCGGCACAACTTTTGTATCAGTTGTATCGTGGAGACCACTCTTATAATAAGGTGGCACATTTCACATTTAAAAAGAATTTTTTACCAGACGTTTGTGGAGAGTTATATTTGGGGATACAGAGGTCAGGATGTCTAAGGAACGGATGGGCGATAGAAAATCGAGACTTCGGCGCTTTACTTCTTTATTGTGCGAAGGATCGACGGTGACTGCTCCGAATCGTCCAAAATGGAGCGAGTAATTCTCGCGTTGCCGCGACAGGTACATTGTCGCTAAATACATACAGTAACGCGGGACAAGGAGAAGTTCCGCGAGATATGGAAATCTCCTACACGTTAAATAATTATATCTCGACAGAATAAATTATATCTGTTCAGATCTGGTTGCATCTGTTCAGATCTGGCCAGATAGAGACAATTTACATATCTGGTCAGATCTGATGAATCAGATATGGTCGTATCTCGACAGATTTAATTCCTTTTTCCCGGGATAGTTACATACACAATTAAGTAATGTTAATAAATAATTATGAAAGTAATAAAAAATCTATATAGATAAATGCGTACTTTATTTACCCCAAGGGGTCTTAAAGGGCGTTTTTAAAGGGACGTACCTAACCCTGTACATTAATAACTAATATTTTTCATCCCTGGCTATTTGCGACCTTACAACTTATACGTATCATATTTAGGCATCGTATCGAGCCTCAATCAAAAACAAAAAACAAAATCAAAAAACGAAATCAGGATCAAAGTCATAACAAAAAACTTGAATCATAACAAAAAATAGTCGGGACAGAATCCGTAACGTGATCAGCTCTGACGTCTTCTCCCTTGCTCCCCTCCTCCTGTCGTTTGCTCTACCTCCTTCCTTCTTATTCGACTTTAGATTTTCCTCTCCTCTTAGCTTCCTCGTCCTCGTCTGATTCCATCAGCAAGCTCTTCTCCAGCTTGCTTGCTATCTCCTCCTCCTCGGATTTTCTTGGTTTCCCGCCATCCTCCTCCCTCTTCTCCTTTCTCCTTTTCTTCTCCTCTCCTTCTCTAAGCCTCCTCTCTATGGACTTGTCCTCGTCCAACTTAACTTTCAGCTTGCTCCCTATCCTCCTCCTTGCGTCCAACACCCTCCATTTATCCTCCTCACTTCCCAGTCTCACAAGAATCGTCATCCATTCTCCTCTTACCCCTATCACACTTACCTCCTTCATTTCGACCCTTACTTTCAATCCCTCTGCGAACAGCTGCCTCACCTTTTCCCGGTTCGTTCCCTTTTCTGTCCATCTACTCTTCTCTACCCTTATTATTACATTCTTCCTCCTTCTTTCGTCCTCATTCCTCTCTTCCTCATCGGACCACCATCTCCTTTCCTCCAGCCTTCCCATTCCCTCCTCGCCATCGTCCCTCTTTCTTTTCCCTGTGCCTTGCTCCAGCCTGCGTACCTTTCCCCTAAGATTCTCGATCTCTTCCCTCTGATCCCTTAACTCTTCCTTCAGTCCTCTTATTATTTCACCCGCTTGCTCCCTAATCAGCTTCTCCAGCGTTTCCTTCTTCACTATCACCTTCGCTTTACATTCCATTTTTTCCGTCCGTGATCTATCTCTCACCAACTTTACCTGTAACTAAAAGGTTATATATTATTTTCCCAAGCGCTTTCCTTTCCATTCTCTTCTCCGCCTCGCCTCATCTCCTCTATCGCCTTCATCCATTCTTCCCCCTCTTCCCTCTCGCCCAATATAATAAAAAATCTATATATTTCATTATTTTTAATATAACAACATTACAATAACAACATTATAATATTAAATATAACATTAAATGGAACTTACGAAGTATCACAGTAATTCACGACGACGCAGATGCCTGATCAAACGATATGTTTGACAATGTAACCTGACAACTTGCATTACTGTGCTTGCCACACAAAGAAATAGCAAAATATAATAATCATGAGCCTCAATAGGATTCAACCCAAATCGACAATATATATGTAGTACACCTGTCTTTATGCTACTTGAAGTAGTTTACTCTTATTAGATTTTAATATATTTTAGATGCAAAATTTAATATAAAACGCTTTCAGAATAAATATATTTTAAATTTATTTGGAAAAAGATTAACATTTCATTATATAACATTTTTTTATTAACTTATACTTAAAATTACGCTAATATTACTGTTATTTATCAGTATACACAATAATGAATTTTATTTTCCCTCTTCTATTTCCCTACTACATATGGCGAATCGAAGAGCCAATCAAAAATCGACCAAAGAGTGTCCTAACACTTATTAAAGGAACTAGCAGCCGTCGATTCCCACGCCGTAACAAACGATTTATATAAGTCCGGCAGTGTAACTAGAATTTTAGATATTATCATAGAATCCGCTATTTCCGTTTTCTTTTACTTTAGATCAGTGGTTCCCAATCAGACTTCCAGTAGGGCGGACGGGGCGAGCAGGTGGCTCGGAGCAAGAAGGAGTTGAGAAAAGGTTTTTTGAAATAGAGGAAGTCGGGAAAATAAAGTGAGGAGGTGGATAAAGGTGGAGGAGGTGTGGAGAAGGTCGAGTACGTGGAGGAGGGTGTAAAGGTGGAATGAATCGAGAGTGAAGGAGTATTCGGGACGAGCCTGAAGAAGTTAGGATGGAGCAAGGAAGGAGGAGGGGTCAGAGACGTGAAGGGAGATAATCCGGCGTGGCGGCGGTAGAGCGGAAGTCGAGCGTGGTGTTGCGTGGCACGAAAGACTCAGGGCCACTTTGACCAAACTCCGATTAATATAATTGTTGATTAAAGAGTTGCCAACATGACAAAATAATTCAGTTCTTACAGAAATGTTGCAAGTTGATAGGCTTTCGTATTTTAGCCAATCAACTTGCAACTTTTCTGTAAGAGCTGAATTATTTTGTCATGTTGGCAACCCTTTAATCAACAATTAGATTAATCGGAGTTTGGTCGAAGTAGCCCTCAGTGTTGATACGGGGTGTTTACGATAGTTCAAGTACGAGTTAGTTCCACTAGGGCCGAAATATACGATAGGCACAACCATCTAATATCAACATACTTTATGACAACTCAATGCTGTCTTGAGGTGCCACTGAGTTGAGTTGAGTTAGGTTAACTTGGCAGCAATAACATTGAAGGTACAATATAAATAATTTTGATACATATTATGCTTTTATTAATTCATACTAATATTATATTTACTGAAAGTTATAATTGTACAAAATTACTAGGCAGCTTGAAATATGTATAATATAAATTTAAAAAATTAAGAACTTAATTTTAATCTACAAATTTACGAGCATTATTGTCATGTAATTAAGAAAATAATATTTATATTACTCATTTAATATCTTATTATTCTTAATATCTTATTTTTAATATCTTATTATAGTATTACGCATCGTGCGTCTATCTCAGTTTGTTAACTCACTTAAAGAAATAAATTGCAATTTGATTTAAATACATCAAATCCTACGTCTACTGTCTCAGGACCTCCCCCTATCAAACTCCTGACCCGGCGAGCTAGTCCGCGTTCGATTATAACATAAAGGCAGGTCGTTATATATTTAACGTAAACTAGTAACATATAAACAAAGGTTTGTTATATCAGTGGACTTATTAATTTGAATAGAAAACCGTTTAGAATATTGCTTCACTTTTGATATAAATTGATTTTCTACGTCTGAAGACATGACCTTAATTCTTCGTGTAATTGTGTTGTTAGATAAGGGTATAAATATTATTTTTTGGACAGACTTTTCTCCTACTCGTATTTTACTAATAATCACGGGTTGCATCAAGAATACGTGGCAAAATTAAATGTTCACTTATAGTAAAAGGTTTTCTCGCTTGAGCAATTCTTAAAGATAGAGTATAAGACGTTTTTAGATTAGCTTTATTAGACTGAAAAATGTTTCATTGCATCATTGCTTCAGTACATATTACACATTACGGTAGTTGAACATCTGCACCTTCAATGTATGTAAAACCATACTTACACTTGTTAATATATTTTGAATTATATTGCTTCCTCGGCGGTGCGCCGTCCAGCCTCGTTTTTTCGGGACGATAAGTACCTGAAGCTAGAAACTTGTCGATAAATTTTACAAGTTCTACCGTGTACCGGCGATTTTCTATTTGCATCACTGGCAAGTCTCTTAATGGATTATTAACACACGTGGAAAGAAGATATTATAACGGCGTGAGATACGTACGAGAATCCAACATATATCGCGAGACATGCAACAATACACTTTATGGCGATAAGCGACACTACGCTATATCAATTTTATACGTTATACAATATGCGGCTACGTGTCAGCTATATCAATTTAGCGCGCATAGCACATCTCTAAATATCGAATTACGAGAATATTACGTTCTCTTTGTTTACATTGTTGACTACATTAATCGATCTATATTAATCGCACACAATTACTTTTAGCTACCATTCTAAACGCCACATATGTGCATATAGTTATTTGCTGTGGATTTTAAAGATGAAAATGGAATATTCAAATGCATAAGGTGGAATACTGAGAAAAATAAATTGTTACTACGATTCATAATACCACTCAGAGAAATTTACAGTGCTTAAAAGTCTCAAATTTATTAGCCGTTCGTATAACTAGATTACGTGAGCCCTAATGCTTCTATGTTTAAAAAAAACCACGTTTTTGTACCTAAGCGTTAATTCTTCGGTGATAATAGCTTTGAATAATCGACTTTTGATGCAATAATCCTCAAATGAAGTCCCATAGCTAATCGCCAATTTATAGTTGCGGTGGCATCGATTTTCCTAAACATTATTGCATTGATATATATATTTAATATATAATAATATAATATGGTACATTTCTCTATATATACGACTTACGTATAATTCATTAACTATTAAGAAAATTTTTAGATAAAAGATAAAAGTACTCCTCGGGCGATGTGGACATACATGGAGTGAGTGGGTGGCTCGAGGATGGAGGAACAGTTGGAGTGGAGTGAAGGGAAGAAGAAAGGAGGAAGGCCAGTAGGAGATGATTGAATCGATGGAGGAAGCATGGAAGTTAGCGAGGAATTGGAGGAGATGAGAAAAATGGAGAGCAAGGAGAGAAATAGAAGAGTTCAAGACGAAGAGGTTTGGAGGTTAGGATGGAGCAGAGGGAGGCGAGCGGAGGGAGACGAGAGAGGGGGATCCGCGACACAGCGACAACGGAGCGTTTTGCGGGCGTGATGGCGGGGGCACAAGGTGCTACCCGCCGGACGGGGGCAGCGCTCCGATTGGTAGAGCCGGGAAGCAGTAGTTAGATGAAGAGAGATGGGGTCGAGGTGGCGCTGATGGAAAGATAAGATTCGAGAACGCGAGGATGGATGGAGAGGTGGAGATAGAAGAGCAGAAGCACATGGTCGAATAAAGGGAAAGAAGGAAGCGAGTAGTTACGAGTGTGAGAAACTGAGGAAATATAGGAAGGAAGTAAGAGCGAAGAGAGGAAAGAGAGGAAAAAGGAGGTGGAGGTCGAAAGCGAGATAAAGGAACGTGTTAGAAAAAGGCAAGAGAAATAATGGAGTGCAAAGGGAGGATTATAATAAAGAAGGAAGCGATAGAAAAAATGGTAGAAGAAAAGGTGGTGGAGATGATGAAGGAGTTCAAGGAAGATGGTAAGAGAAAGGATAAGGAGATTAAAGAGCTAAGGGTGGAGATGGAAAGTTTGCGGAAAAAGATGTATAGATTGGAACAGAGCACAGGAAAAAGGAAGAGAGAGGAAAGTGAGGAAAGGAAAGGTAAGATAAACAAAAGAAAATGGTGGACAGAGGAAAGCGAATGGAGCGATGACGAGAAAAGAAAGAAGAACGTGATAATAAGGGTCGAGAAGGAGAGATGGACGGGAAAGGAATCGAACTGGACAAAAGTGAAGGAGCTTTTCTCGGAAGGATTAAATGTAAAGGTAGAGATGAGAGAGGTAAGTGTGATAGGGCAGAGAGGAGATTGGTTAACGATAATAGTAAGGATGGGAAGTGAGGAGGACAAATGGAGGGTACTGAACGCAAGGAGGAAGGAAGGAGGAAAACTGAAAGTGAAAATAGATGAGGACAAGCCGGTGGAGATGAGAATAAGAGAAAGAGAGGAGAAAGAAAGGAGAAAAGAAGGGAGAGAGGAGGTAGGCAGGAGTGCAGGGAGATCGGTGGAGGACGAGATTACGAGAAAAATGGAGGAGAGCCTGTTGATGGATACGGACGAGGACGAGGATATCAGGAGGAAACGGGAGTAAGAGAAGGGTAAGACAGAAGGGAGAGATGAGCGGAGGAAGGATGGAGGAAGGGGCGAAAGTTAATGGAGGCAGGATTGGTAAGAGAGTTGGGGGAAGGGAGAGAGAAGGAGGAGATAACTGACTGAGGGCAGAGGAGAGAAAGGGAGAGGATGGTAAGAAGGAGAATTGGTAAAATTTATTTTTCTGTTTAGAATAGGAGGTATGAGAGAAAGGAGGGAAGACTCCAACTAATAGGAAGGAGAGAGTTGGAGGGGAGGAGAGCCAGGAGATCGCAGGAAGGGAGCCAAGGGAATGAGGATGGAAGGAAATCAAAGATAGCCAAAGGATATAGTGATAGCCATGGAAAGGGGAAGGAAGGGAGTTAGAGAGAATGTGAGGTCGCACAATGGCCAGGCAGGGGAAATGGTTAGGAATGTAAAGACATTGTAAAGGTTTTTGGGAATCGTTTTTCCTGGATAAAACGCCTTTCCAGCCCCGGAAGGGGAGAGAAATAAAGATGAATTGAATTATATTGCTTCCTCATAGAGGAAGTTTTGTTTTCGTAAAAAAAATTTTTTTAGTTGCCGCTGCCAATGTGTTCAGAATGTTCTAAAACGTCGAAAAATCGCAATTTTAAAAAATGTCCGTGTGTGTGTATGTGTGTGTGTGTGTGTGTGTGTATGTGTGTGTGTATGTATGTTCCAAATTTATCAAAATTTCTGTATTCTGTAACTCCAGAACTGATCAACCAAATCTTAACGAATTATATATGAAATAGGGGTAGAAAAGATTAAAAAATATAATAGAATTAAAGAAATTGCCAATATTTTAAAATTTTAATCTTTAAGGGCTACGTCTCAAATCTCAACAATTGAGGCTTTTCACAAATTAATGTTTTTTGACAATTTAGTATTAATTATTGGCAATTTTTCTAATTCTATTATATTGTTCAGTCTTTTCTACCCCAATTTCATATATAATTCATTAAGATTTGGTCGATTAGACCCAGCTTTATAAAGCTTCTATGTACGTACAAATTCTCCAAAATTTCAAATGTGTGTAACACGAGAACTGATTTATCAAATTTTAAAGAATTATATATTAAATAGGGGTAGAAAAGACCTAAGAATACAACAGAATTAGAAAAAATTGCCAATATAATAAAAAGTGTGTGTAAATTAGAAACTTGCGCATTGCTTCTTAAGCACGGATTCCCCAAAATTTCAAACGTCTGTATTTCAAGAACTAATCAACCAAATCTTAAAGAATTATATATGAAATAGGGGTAGAGAAGACCTAAGAATACAACAGAATTAGAAAAAATTGCCAATATAATAAAAAGTGTGTGTAAATTAGAAACTTGCGCATTGCTTCTTAAGCACGGATTCCCCAAAATTTCAAACGTCTGTATTTCAAGAACTAATCAACCAAATCTTAAAGAATTATATATGAAATAGGGGTAGAAAAGACTGAAGAATATAACAGAAATAGAAAAAAATTGTCAATATAATAAAAAAGTGTAAGGATAAAGATCTATTATTGCGTCACTACGGGGTGTGCAAGGCGTTTTTGAGGAACGTTCCCAAACCTTTACCACTCCTACTCATTCCATTCCTTGGACCTACGGCTTAACGTCTCTTCCGAAAGACGGACCCACTTCTCTTTCTCCGAAACCCTGGCCCTCACACGAGAGTTTCCTCCTCCCGCGCGAGAGAGCGGCAGTTTGGGATACTTTGCATCATTGTATCAGAATATAAAAATCTCTTGGTCTGGCGGGACTCGGCGGCAGTGTGGCCCGGTGGTAAAGCGCCAGACTCGTAATCTTAGGAACCAGGTTTGAGTCCCACTGAGCCACGGGGTTTTTATTCTCTGACGAAATGATGTTTTAGTACCCTGAAGAGCTGCTGCCTCCTCGCGCGGGTAAAATAACTCTCGAGTGCGAGGAGGCCAAAGGGTTCCGGGAAGGAGGTTGAGAAGGTGTAGGAGGGAAGAAGGAGGTTTAGAAGGTAGAGGAGCAGAGTGGGATAAAGAAAGTTGATGGTTTGGGAACGTTCCTAAAACGCCTTGCAAACCCCGTAGGGACTCAATAATAGATCTTTATTCTTTTATCCTTTTTAATAAAAAAGTGTACAAATTAGAGCACATTGCTTCTTCATCATTTTATAATTTGATCATTGAATTCGGCGATAATTGGTAGAGGTTATTTTTTAATAAAATTTAGAATTTTTGGAGAAATGTTCGTGGTTGCTCTAACTTTCGTAAATATTGAGATATCGGGCTGAATTTTTTCCAATCAATAGAGCATTATTTACGGAAAGTTGGTATTGAATTTGGCGATAAACGGTAAAGGAGTTCTTTCTTTATAAAATTTTGAATTTTTTGAGAAATGCCCGTGGTTGCTCTAACTACCGCAAATTTTGAGATATCGGGCTATTTTTAATTCTTTAAAATTATTTTTGGTATTCTCGGCTGTTTCGAAAAAAAGGAGGAAAAGAGAGACAGAGAGAAACAGGAAGAGAAAAACAAAAAGAAAGACAAAGATAGAAAAGAAGAGAAAGAGAGAGAAATAAGGTATTTATTGTAAACATAAATAATAAATAATATGTATTTTTGGGTAAATATATAGAGAAAAGTCCCCGATTATAAGATACCACATTTATTTTGTGTAATTGCCGGAAGTCTACGGACAGAATTGAAAAATATAATGTCATTTTGAAAGGAATTTAATAAACTTCAAGATACTGAAATGTAAAATTTAATATTATTGAAATTAATTTCATAAATTTATCTTAGGTTGGCAATACAATCCTATCAACTCACTTAGTGTTTACACGTTATTGCATATTCTTGTAGCCCTTGTCGAGACGTTTTCAAAACACTCTTTCATTCAGTCGATTTAAAATTTACCGAATAAAATGTAAGGAAAAAAAAATTTCTCTATTATATGAAAGATCCTCTTAAATTTCATTTAAAGTAAATAAACCAGCATCCACCAAAGTCAACATCTATCTGAAAGAACATCTATATATCTGAATTATGCGATAAACGCAGTTAAGCTTATCACAATAAAAAAAAGTGTACAAGTAGAAACTTGCACATTGCTTCCTCATAGTTCTTAAGTTAGCAAGTAGAAACTTGCACATTGCTTTCTCATAGTTTTTAAGTATGCAAATTAGAAACTTGCCCATTGCTTCCTCACAATTTTTAAGTATGCAAATTATAAATTTGAACATTGCTTAATCAACATTTTATTTCACTCATAAAGCTTTCTCTATGAGGAAACCAAATTAATAAATATCCACTAATAATTATACATCAAAGAAAAAACAAGCTTCTTTATAGTTTGGCTTCCTCATAGAGGAAGCTTTATGAGCGAAATAAAATGTTGATTAAGCAATGTGCAATTTTATAATTTGCATACTTAAAAATTGTGAGGAAGTAATGTGCAAGTTTCTAATTTGCACACTTAAAGCTATGAGAAAGCAATGTGCAAGTTTCTACTTGCTAACTTAAAAACTATGAGAAAGCAATGTACAATTTTCTACTTGCACAATTAAAAACTATGAGGAAGCAATGTGCAAGTTTCTACTTGCACGCTTAAAAACTATGAGAAAGCAGTGTGCAAGTTTCTACTTGCACACTTTATTTACGCTTTGTAGCTTTTCTACATTTTTGCCCACTTGCAACTAACTCTCTAGCAACCCTCTTTTAACAATACTTTGGCTTCACATGACTCATCATCAACAGATTTTTTTTAGAAGTTTAAACAATTTAACCTGCTTACTTATTTTAAACAAATTGGTTAAGAATTAACAGTATTAAAGAATTAAACTATACAGATTTCAGACAACATGCCTTTCTTAAAAACATCTGCAAGACATTTAAACAAAGATGCCATATTTGAGTCGCAGTTCACCTAAGATAGGTGGAGTTGGCTTCAATCAGGAATCTCTGTATCTGTGTCTGAACAAAATGACATCTTTTAGATGTTTTTAACTAAATTGATAACATAGTCGCGGACCACCTAATAATGCGCCGCGGACCACGGTTTGGGAAACACTGCTTTAGGTCTACCGTTATCTTTTTTCTCTGAGCCTCTGACCTGTAAACTTTTGTGCAGTGGTATTACATATAAAAGGAACGGACAATCGTTGTTTCTTGAAAACAAGATTTCTTCAATAAAGTAACATAACTTGCCGTGACTTGCGTTCGTACAAAAACATAAGGACTGAATAACTAAAGAAATAGGTTGCTTTTCAGCCAGCAACATAAATCGACACAAATATCATTTTATCTTTATTGCTCATTGGATATTGAACAAAGACAAAATGATACTTATGTCAATTTGTGTCGCTAGCTGGAAAGCAACTATAATTACTGTCGAGAACTGCAAGAAAAAACACCTCGTCTGATTTTTTTCTGTCTAAGCGTCTTGTGGCGGTGAACAAGATCTACACTAACTATCGATGTCATAAGAATTGACATTATCGATTCTTATCGACCATATAGAAATTATCGCTAACATTATAAGTTAACTCGAAATTAACATTTATTATATTATATAACAACAGACAAAGTAGAAGATCCTCAACCTCCAAACTGCATTCACAATATCGCAGATTATCAATATCAAGGAACTCAATGGACAAGTGTACGGAAACTTCCGTGTATACCGTGGATAGCAGAAGAGGTTTAATTTCCATAATATATTTTATTTAAATACATACAGAGTAACCCAAAACATATCAAAATATATCTTTTTTTATCATAAATTCTTTATTCAATAATAACGTCTTTCTTAGAATTGACTCTATATATTTACTTCACAATAAAAATATTGAATTATTTATATTTTCTAAATATACATAATTTATCATTTTTAAGAAAAAGAGTTTTTTACCTAAAAATACAAACTAAACCTTTAGAAAATACATGAATAAAATATACAATATTTATATTGGTAATTATGCATTAGTTCCGATCTCACCGATTTCAATGACCTTGAAATTTTCTAGGACACGACTCTGAGTAACTTTCAAAAGATTTTAGCCGTCGCTCGTTGTTTATTAAGAAATTATTAACAAAAAAGTTTGAGAAATATAACAGTTTGTGTCAGTGCTAAGGGAAGTAATTGGCTGATATTTTGTCAAAATATTATTTTAATGTATTAAAAAATAACACATTATTTACAAAATTTAAAAAAATTTAAAAAATTATTTTTTTACATTTTTTGGAACCGTTCAACGACAGACTTTGTTTCGCCCTGTAAGCAGGGGGTGGTGTGAGGTAAACCTGTACCCGGAACCCCAGCAGCGGCCAATGTGGGGTGGACCTCGCATCGTGTTGCTGGTATGGGGTGATTAGTAGTAGTAGCGATTAGTAACAAGAGGGAAGTAGGCTATAAAGCCCCTAGTCAGCCCGACCTAAAAGGTCTTTTGTAACAATTCCCTTTTTGTTAAATATTTTACTATGGCAGGCGGGTTGCGGAGTATCAACGCCCAATTACCCTGCACGAGAGCCCCCCTTTAATTTCCTTTTCTCGTGCGGGGGAGCGCAGTTTGGAAGCGAGGCATTCTTGTCCTTAGGCGAGGCATTATTTTTGTCCTCGCGAGTCATTTTTGCTCTCTAACTTCCTGTGATTCTATATAGAGGGGTTTTCCTGAGCAAGATACTCTCGGTGGTATGCCATTGCCTTTCGAGAGGTGGCAATCGAATAAAAACCGACGACTTCGGTCGGATTTGAACTTGGATTTTCGGCTCATTAAAGCAGCGCACAACTCTCTGCGCATCAATCGCCATTTTTTGTTTGGGGTGAACTTAGCTTTACCTTGCAAAGTATGCGTGAAGTTCATTGTATTGTTCGGATTTTCAACTTTCCACGGAGGTCTACTTCCAACCACCCCTGATACGCCCCTTCCCCCGCCCATATGTGTAGGGGAGACCAGGGATAAACGTAACATTTTGCTTATTTGTGTTGATATCTTTGATTTGCTTGTTTATTTACAAATTTTTTCTATTTCATAAGTTAATACATTCTTTACTTACATTATGGTATGGATAAAACTTATCCACATTATACAATTACGTAGAAAAATCGAATTTTATAAAAATCGAGATTTGTTACGATTGTCCC
The DNA here is from genome assembly GCA_035220615.1 of Leptothorax acervorum. Classification (NCBI taxonomy): domain Eukaryota; kingdom Metazoa; phylum Arthropoda; class Insecta; order Hymenoptera; family Formicidae; genus Leptothorax; species Leptothorax acervorum. Next base: position 47,946 of record JASTWQ010000157.1, on the reverse strand, counting down.
TACCCCTAGGGCTGGTTATAACAGAGCTCAAGGTTGATTTTAACAAGGTAAAATAAAATCAAAACAAACATATAATCAATGTATCCATACAAAGAAACATAGCACAAGTTGTAAGATTTAGCCGCATCTCGCAAAGAAGCTTTTCTTGTACGATATTGTCCTCCCGCCGCCGTATTGACCTCCGTAGGGAGGCAGGAGCCTGAGTAAATAAAAAGAAGAAATGTCCTGCCGCCAATTTGTATATTTCAGACGTTGCTAAACCTCTATTTGTTCTTTTTTTCGTATATTCGGCATTCTAAAATAATAATAACAATGTTTTTATAAAAGAGAAATATATATAAATGAATAGAAATAAACACCAATAACAAAATTATTGCTTTTGGGACAAAAGTAACAGACTGTGTCTGACTTTTGTCCCGACTTAGATTTTTGCCACAATTAGTCAAATATTTAATGTTATAAAATAAACTAACCTCTAAATATGTATCAAACTATTTAAAGGAATAGTGACTAATTTATAATAAACAATAAATAAAGGGGTAAACTAATTTCCAACGAAATATTGAGAAACTAAGAAAACACAAAATACTTACTTTGACCGTGTTTTTATTGCGTCGACGCAATGGACACACAACTTCTCATGACAGAGCTTCGAGCGCTACTGAGGTGAGAGGGGCGTTCAAAAAACGTTATATAATCGCGGGCAGATTCGTACATGAATGTTATTTTTTAGTAATCGCGTTTGTTACGTTTGTCCTGCGTTGCTTTTATCCCTCGTCTCCCCTACTGTCTGTACACACATGTCAGCAAATTACTTTTCTTAGTATTGACACAAACTGTTATACTTCTCAATTACATTTGTTAATAACTTCTTAATAAACAACGAGCGACAGCTAAAATTTTTTGAAAGTTATTCAGAGTCGTGTCCTAGATAATATATATCAAGATCATTGAAATCGGTGAGGTCGGAAATAATATGCATAATTACCTTTATATTTTTTAGTTAATTTGAACATTTAGATATTTTAATGTGAAATTTATAACACACCGGAGATTTTAATTTAGAATTTTTTAAAGTTCACAATTTGTAATGAATATATATGCGTTTAAATTAATTGATAATTATGTCATAAAAACTAAATATTTGATAAAATATATTGCATACTTTTTTCCTAAAAATTACAAAATTATTATTTTAAATATTTTTTTCTAAAATAGGAAATAACTGAAACTGGAGGTAGGCATTTACTCTGCAATTGAAGATATTTAACTGTAAGAACGTACACATATAAACGCTTTTTTAATTCTTTCTCTGACTTTATTCGCGTTTTTAAGGAACATCCTGTACATTAGGAAAAATTTGTTTATTTTTTAGTAAGACTATTATATGCTTTTTAGATTCCGCACAATGAGAAAATTGCAGAAAATTTTGTGGATAGATCTGTGGTGAAAGCTTTAAATAGATGTAGAAATCCAACACATGATTCTAATGGACCTTACTGTTATGCGATTTCCACCTCACATGCCATTGATGTCACAAAACAATTTTGTCCTGTACGAATTTGTAGATCATCAGGTATTTATGTCGACATTATTAATGCATATTGTTTAAAAAAAGTGGCGTTAATTCCTAAATGTTTACTGTATGTATGGCAACTTTTACGCACCGCGTGTGTTCTCCTGTTCGATTTCCTGTTTCCACTAAATTCATACCGGCGCTTCGTTGCTATGCTACGAACTGTCATTCCAAAAAAGAAAGTTATCGCGCGTGTATGAAGAATTATTTCACCTGAAAAAAGAAGGGATTTTCGGAGTATATCTTGATTTTCGGAACGTGGCGTGCGACGTTTGAGTGTTGGTGAGAGAGCAAGAGTTAGAGAAACGGTGTGAGGAATTCGACTTAACGACTGGGAGTTTACAAACAAGCCATACAGAAGCGGAGCTGTACTTTGTTAACCAGAGTGTGATTACGAGCAGAGCAATACTTCGTCAATCAGCGTGAGACAGCGTGAGGAGCTCAGCAAGGACCTTTCAGTCCGAAACTTTTCTTAACCCTTGGAGAACACACAGGGTCAAATTGACCCTGACCTCGAGTTTTATCATAATATCTTGAAAGCATTTTGAAAATTGTCGGGCCTGAGGCCATCTAGCTGTAGTTTGGGGTATACAATTTTTTTTGTAACACTCTGGGTCAATCTGACCCTACACACACTTTGATCGTCTACCATTTTAAATTGACGAGTGCGATCAGCTTGAAAAAATTTCCAGATGTACTTGGAACATTGTTAAATCAATTGATATAAATAAAAAGTGCCGTTGGAATTATTTACATATTTAAAAAAATTCAAAAAGAAAATTATGTTCTTAATTTTTTAAAAAATTTTTTTTAATATGTAAATAATTCCAACGGCACTTTTTATTTATATCAATTGATTTAACAATGTTCCAAGTACATCTGGAAATTTTTTCAAGCTGATTGCACTTGTCAATTTAAAATGGTGGACGATCAAAGTGTGTGTAGGGTCAGATTGACCCAGATTGTTCTCCGTAAATAAAAAAAAAGGTGTGTTCTCGGAGGGTTAAACTCCTTCTCTACAAGTATATAATCGCTTTTCCGTGCACGAGCGCTTCTGGATGGTTTATTTGGCGTCCTCAGATCGGAGTTACTTTTTGTCCTTGTACGGCTCTGGTTTAAATTCTAGCCTACAAGACAAATTTGACGGACATTCCAGAAGCCTCGTTATCATATGGTGCAATCTGGTGTTACCCTTAATTACTTAGAGATATGTTAATAGACCAGGGTATTTATTTTTACCTAATGAGGGCTCTGGTTATTTTTTTCTAACCTCCCGGGTTGGTCTGTTTAATATTTCATGTTACTTACAAAATTATAAAATTAGTTATCTACAAACTTCATAGTATTGAAAATGGAATAAAGATTACATGCATTCGTTTCTTTTGTTGTTCACTTAGATCCGGACTAAATGCTTTTCAGTTTATATATTTTGGTCCTTCGAGCCGGATCTGGTGAACAGCAGGAAGAATGAGACTTGTCAGTCACATAGAAAATCGATTGGAGCAACAGCTCGCTCTCATGGATTTGATTGCTAACGCTACTGATAACCTAACCGAAGTAGGATTATCAAACATTACACCTCAGAGAGTACATGCTCGCCTCATTTTTCTCAAAGAAAATTGCGAAAAATTCTCTCTGGTTCATGAGACGATTGAAAAAGCTATAACTGAATTGAGTTCAGAGGACGAGCTACGCTTACAGAGTCATTCGTATTCCTCCAAAAATCTTTTTTCAATGACTCACAAATGTTATCTTAAAGCAGTAAAAAAAATGATTTTATTTCTCGAACCTGAGCAAACAGACATACAGAAAACGTTTTCAACTCAATCCATCTCTCAAACTTCAAGCTTTCCAACTTTTTTCCATCATGCCCAGTTACCTCGGATTGACATTCCGAAATTCAATGGTTCACCTGCAGATTGGTTGTCGTTTGAAGATTTATTCAATTCTCTTGTTTTAGTTAATCCTACATTGAGTTCAGTTGAAAAGCTTTAATATCTTAAAACTAGCCTTGTCGGTTCCGCGGCTTATTTATTAAAGAACACTACGCTCACAACAGATAATTTTCAAAAGGCTTGGGATGCTTTAATATCTTTCTACGAGAATAAACGGCTTCTCGTTAGTGCAGCCTTACACTCTTTAGTTTCTCTAAAACGTATAACCAAGGAATCTGCCAGTGAAGTGAAGCAATTGTATACAAATATCACGCAAATTTACCGAACGTTAGAGACATTTTAACGACCTGTCAATACTTGGGACAATTTTTTGATATTTATTGCTGTTTCGTATTCTCACTTTATTTTGCTGAATACAATTTTGCCGGCGCCACTCCGACGGGGGTGCGAAACGAGGAGAATATGTCACGTTTCAACTGCTGACCGGAAAGCTCAATCTCGCGACGTGAACACGCGCACTTCACCACGGCTCACTGCCGGCGCTGAAGATACGGCCGGAAATCTTGAATCGCCAAAACAGATCTCTGCCTGATAACCGAAACGGAAATCTTGAAGAGAGGCAAACGGACCGCCCTCGCGAACGGAGATCTTGTCCGCGAGCGACGGAAATCTTGAGCGCGCAGACTTGGCGAGCGCGAACGCGTCGGATGCCGGAGGTGAACCTTCGGGTGAACCGAATGCCTGGCGAGGGTTAGGTGATTACAAAGTTCGCTTAAATCCCCAACTCGGGATTATAACTCGCGAAATCACGCGCCGGCCGCTTAATGGCGGAACTCGCGACACATGAACTTCACGAAAATGAGTCTCGGGAAGCGGGGGTGGCGAAACCGCGCTAATCCGCGCTCAAGCGATCCTCACAGAAGTTGATTCGCACGGCAGATTCACTGCTCCGAAAGATTGGCGGCGATACCGCGCACTTTGGTGGGATTCCACGCACTTAGAACAACAGTGTCTACTCGATGCCGACTCCGGAAACGAACAACTTTCGTTACGGCTCGCAGCCGCTTACTTCCGCGAGGATCGCCTGCGCGTAGGGGGGTGCGTTCGAAACGCGGCGTGCTCCGATTTGCTCCGCTAATTGACGGCGTTGCGCAGCTGACAAGATTGTCGAACGCGAAGGTAACGCGCGTGCTCGGAGTTGCGCAGGAGCTCCGATTTCGTGTGCCGGAACTGACGCATCGGGCAACTCGCGATGTCGATCGGATGATCGACCGAGGGGGAAGACTCCACGCGACTCCCTTGCGCCGATCGATAAAGGGCCACGAGGCTGAAGGCAGGCGTGTAGCAGTCAGCCTTGTCACCCGAGTTTGGGCCTTAAATTCTATATGCGATCCTTAACAATTGCTGTTCAACGGTTAGATTCGGAGTCTGTTAAAACATGGGAACATCATTTAGGTTTATCTAAAGAACCTCCAACTTAGAATCAATTTAGTGAATTCCAAATTACTAGATTGCTCTCTCTTCAAGCATTCGAGAAGTAACGGTGTGAAAAGACTTTTCCGCAACCACATCAGAATTCTGCTAAATCGCAAGGCAAAGCTAAAGATGGTAATTCGAGCAATTTGAATTCATGTTCGATATGTGCGTCAAATCACTACGTAGCAAATTACCCGCAATTAAGCTCAACATCTGTTCAACAACGATTGGCAATTATTGCAAAACACAAGTTGTGTTACAATTTGCTTAGGATCACATCGAGTCTCTACTTGCCGTGTAACAAAACGCTGCCGAAAATGCGGGCGCAAGCACAATACCATAATTCATCAAGCCAATTCTCAGACTGCTAACACTGATTCAACGTCTGCAAAAAATAATGACTACTGCAACTACCTCTAAACCAAGTGAGACTCATGTGTTACACTCTGCATTTGGACAGAAATCTACCACGTCATATGTTTCTCTTGCAACTGCTCAAGTTATTGTCGTTACGCATAATAGAGAAATCGCTAAACCTCAAGCTTTAATTGGTCAAGGTTCTGAAATTTCACTAATTTCAGGACGTCTCGTATGACTTCGTTTTCCTAGAAATCAATCTTCAATTCTATTGGTCGGAATCATCATCTAAGTCCTTGACATCTTGCCAGATGTGTGGTGATTATGCTTTGTTATTCCTCCATGGCTCTGATGACATTCCTGATAGTGGTGCGCCATCTGTCACGATTAGCAGTAGCCCTCACCGCCTCCTCCATGTTGGTATTGAGGAGTTGCTTGACCGCATCGGTCCATCGGGTTGAAGAGCGACCTCGTTGTCGTTTTCCTTCCGGCTTTCCCTGAACTATCAGATGTTCAATAGTGTTGCTACGGTTTATATGTCCAAAGAACTTGAGGATTCGGCTGTACACGTAGCTGGACAGCCTTTAGGGTGGATTTATTTCTGCCAGCATAGATGCATTTGTCTTCCTCGCTGTCCAGGGGATTTGTAGCATTCTTCTCCAACACCACATCTCAAATGCATCCACACGTTGTCGGTCGGCTGCTCTCATCGTCCATGTTTCGGAAGCGTAATGGAATACCGAGAATACCAATGATTTAACTAAGTTAATTTTGGTATGGCGTGTGATATTGGGGCTTTTCTACACTTTGGTCAGTTGGGACATTGCTACTCTTCCCAGCTGGATGCGCCTGCGGATCTCCGCCTCACAATCTCCCTGATTATTTATTAGTGCTCCTAGATATATAAATTGATCGACTACTTCAAAATTGCCAATACGCCGCGTGTCGGGGAAGTTATTACGTTCCCGGTCAACTATCATAATTTTTGTTTTGGAGCTATTTATGCGGAGTCCGTATTCCAGACTGGTGTTATTAAGTCTATCTAGGAATGCGAGAAGCTCTTCCTCGCTTCTGGCAACCAGTAGTGTGTCGTCTGCATATCTGAGGTTCGAGATCTTTTCACCGCCTATGGTTACGCCGCCATACCAGTATTCCAACACTAATCTCATTATACAGGGTGTCCCATTTTAATGTCCCACCTCAAATAACTTTCTTATTTTTGATTGTAGAAAGAAATGTTTCAGACAAAAGTTGTATGGTTTCGTGGAAGACATAAGATGGTGCCATTAGTTTGACCTTGAATAGTTGCTTGAAGGACACGTGAAGGTCACCTTCAATTTCTTAAGTGGAACCACCTACTTTTCATTACATATTCTTCTAGCTTACATCGAGAGCTTTCCAAAACAATTAAATACCTTTTCGTTAAGTACTTTTTAAGTTATAAGGCAAGATGAAAAGCACAATCCGGCCGGTCAGAGCAAGATGAAAAGCACGATCCGGACGGTCAAGGCAAGATCAAAAGCACGATCCGGCCGATCAAGGCAAAATGAAAAGCACGATCCGACCGGTCAAGGCAAGAACAAAAGCACGATCCGGCCGATCAAGGCAAGATGAAAAGCACGATCCGACCGGTCAAGGCAAGATGGAAAAGCACGATTCGACCGGTTAAGGCAAGATGAAAAGCACGATCCGGCCGGTCAAGGGAAGATCAAAACCACGATCCGGCCGGTCAAAGCAAGATGAAAAGCACGATCCGACCGGTCAAGGCAAGATGAAAAGCACGATCCGACCGGTCAAGGCAAGATCAAACGCACGATCCGGCCGGTCAAGGCAAGATGAAAAGCACGATCCGACCGGTCAAGGCAAGATGGAAGAGCACGATTCGACCAGTTAAGGCAAGATGAAAAGCACGATCCGGCCGGTCAAGGCAAGATCAAAACAACGATCCGGCCGGTCAAGGCAAGATCAAAACAACGATCCGGCCGGTCAAGGCAAGATCAAAAGCACGATCCGGCCGATCAAGGCAAGATGAAAAGCACAATTCGACCGGTCAAGGCAAGATGAAAAGCACGATCTGACCGTCCAAGGCAAGATGGAAAAGCACGATCCGGCCGGTCAAGACAAGATCAAAACCACGATCCGGCCGATCAAGGCAAGATGAAAAGCACGATTCGACCGGTCAAGGCAAGAACAAAAGCACGATCCGGTCGATCAAGGCAAGATCAAAAGCACGATCCGACCGGTCAAGGCAAGATGGAAAAGCACTATCCGGCCGGTCAAGGCAAGATCATGCTTTTGATCTTGCCTTGATCGGCCGGATCGTGCTTTTGTTCTTGCCTTGACCGGTCGAATCGTGCTTTTCATCTTGCCTTGATCGGCCGGATCGTGGTTTTGATCTTGTCTTGACCGGCCGGATCGTGCTTTTCCATCTTGCTTTGGCCGGTCGGATCGTGCTTTTCATCTTGCCTTGACCGGTCAAATCGTGCTTTTCATCTTGTCTTGATCGGTCGGATCGTGCTTTTGATCTTGCCTTGACCGGCCGGATCGTGGTTTTGATCTTGCCTTGACCGGCCGGATCGTGGTTTTGATCTTGCCTTGACCGGCCGGATCGTGCTTTTCATCTTGCCTTGACCGGCCGGATCGTGCTTTTCATCTTGCCTTAACCGGTCGAATCGTGCTTTTTATCTTGTCTTGACCGGTCGGATCGTGCTTTTCATCTTGCCTTGATCGGCCGGATCGTGCTTTTGATCTTGCCTTGACCGTCCGGATCGTGCTTTTCATCTTGCTTTAACCGGCCGGATTGTGTTTTTCATCTTGCCTTATAACTTAAAAAGTACTTAACGAAAAGGTATTTAATTGTTTCGGAAAGCTCTCGATGTAAGCTAGAAGAATATGTAATGAAAAGTAGGTAGTTCCAATTAAGAAATTGAAGATGACCTTCACGTGTCCTTCAAGCAACTATTCAAGGTCAAACTAATGGCACCATCTTATGTCTTCCACGAAACCATACAACTTTTGTCTGAAACATTTCTTTCTACAATCAAAAATAAGAAAGTTATTTGAGGTGGGACATTAAAATGGGACACCCTGTATATTCACTGTAGATGTTGTACAGAAGTGGCGATAGTATACAGCCTTGCCTCGCTCCTTTTCTGATTACACACTTCCCGGAGGTGGCATCTCCAAGTCTCACGACAGCTGTGCTATTTTTGTAGAGATTTTTAATTAACTGTATGAAGTGCAGTGGAATGCCCATTTCCTTGAGAATGCGCCACATTAGGTGCCATTTGACGTTGTCGAACGCCTTCTCATAATCTACGAAACATAAGAACATGGGTGTGTAGTATTCTCTGGCTTTTTCGATCAGCTGTCGTAGGTTCAGAATCTGCTCTCGCGTGCCGCGACCACTGACAAAGCCAGCCTGCTCTGGAGCTATTTGTCGCTTGGTAAACAGTTGCAGTCGGCTATGTATGATGTGAAGTAGGATTTTGCTGGCATGCGTGATGAGTGCTATTAAGCGATAGTTCTCACATTTGTTGGTCGGGCCTTTCTTATGAAGAGGAACTATTATAGAAGTGGTCCACTCTTTGGGCCATTGCTTTGAGTATCTCAGCTGTTATATGGTCTACACCAGCAGATTTGTTGTTGGCCAGCTTTCCCATAGCTATTGGTCGGAATAGGAGGTCAGAAATCCAGCAAAACTAAAGGCATAGCTTCCTTCAAATTTAGACCTTATTACGATATCAATCCTGAATTCTCTGTTTCTGTCCATATTTTACCCAAGCTTACAACTTCGATTCCATCTGTTAAAATTAATAAGCCTGCATGGCTACACTTAAGAGGATTAAAGTTTGCAGACCCTGACTTTATTTCTCCTGGGTCCATTGACATAATATTAGGAGCTGATGTCTACGGCCAGATAATTGAGGATAGAATCGTTAAAAAAATGTGACCGGATGTGATGTGTCCGGATTGGAATGCGGAATCTCCAAACGCTCAACTTACTAAATTCGGATGGATTATTTCTAGAGGCCTGCAAAACGTCTCCAACTCAGGCTCGAGCTCGACAGTTCTATGTACTTAGGCTCGATGTTCTATTAAGCAAAGTGGGGGTGAATGAAAAGAGTGGGGAAGAAACGAGCCTGAGTTCAGGCTCATCGAGCTCGTCAGGCTCGAGAGGCTCAATCAGGCTCAATATTGGTTCAAGACGTCTTAAGCTTGTATCGAGACAGTACAGTCAATGTTTCCTAAAATCAAAATTTCGAAAAACAAGTAGAAACTTGCACATTGCTTTCTCATAGTTTTTATGTATACAAATTAGAAACTTGCACATTACTTCCTCACAATTTTTAAGTACGCAAATTATAAATTTGCACATTGCTTAATCAACATTTTATTTCGCTCATAAAGCTTCCTCTATGAGGAAGCCAAATTTTTTCTTTGATGTATTAGTGGATATTTATTAATTTGGCTTCCTCATAGAGGAAGCTTTATGAGCGAAATAAAATGTTGATTAAGCAATGTGCAAATTTATAATTTGCATACTTAAAAATTGTGAGAAAGTAATGTGCAAGTTTCTAATTTGTATACTTAAAAACTATGAGAAAGCAATGTGCAAGTTTCTACTTGTTCACTTAAAAACTATAAGAAAGCAATGTACAAGTTTCTACTTGCACACTTAAAAACTATGAGAAAGCTGTAACGATGCACCCCGAAATGTGCATCGTCCCGGCCGTTCACCAGCCGAGCCGCCCGACCGACCACCCGTCGGGCGAAGACAGGGGGCGGAATGCCCCCACATATCTTTTAATCTAACAAAAGTCGGCGCACTCGCCGCCGGATATCGATTCGGAGCGACCGATCGATATCCGTAAGCGCCCGAAACGAATCGAGCGTCTTCGCGACTCCGGAGCGCTCAGCGCCCCTACTCCGGCTCGACATCCCCGCCACGTGCGTCTTCACGTCAAACCCCCGCTACCGAAGTAATGAGCCCTGGGGGGTATAAAAAGGCAACGAATTTGCCTAATGAGAGACTCCGTCGTGAGACAGTCATCCGTCCAGACCTGTCCGCTGCTCACGACTTCCAGTCCCGATCCTGCTCCTAGCAATCACCAGCCGTGTCGACGAGGTTGAGAGTACTCAGTCTCTATTCGGGAGTTCCCGTACGCCGACATCGCTTTCCTGATTCCCGGTCGCACTGGTGAGGTTGAGCGTACTCGTCTCTTCCGAGAGTTCTCGGTTACCAGTGCCACCGTTTTCTCGCACGTTAAAAAGTCCACGTCCTGTACGGAGCGTTCTCCGTACGTCGGGCGTACCCGGCCGTGGCCTTTTTGCCTTCCTCGACGTGTACTGTACAGAGCGTGCTCTGTCCTGCCGGGTGTTCCCGGTTACCGTCCGCGTGTACTGCGGAGGAGAGTACTCCTCCCAGTCGGGTGTACCCGATTACACGCAGCTTCCTGGCATTACATCCACGATCCTCGTGCCGCGTATTCACTCGCCATTTGTACGCATTCGCCCGTGCGAATTATACACGCCTCGTGTCATCATATCGCGCACCTACTCGCGCCGCGTGTACGCCTCGCGCCTTTCTAGGGCATTTACGCGAATCTCCGAAATTAGGCGCCGCCCACTTACCGCGGTACTTTCACTTTCTAGCGCCGCCCCGCGTAGACTATCGACGCGCCCATCGATCGTGAGTCAAAACGTCCCGCTAGCTATCGCCGCGAGCCGTTTCCGGAAATTCGGGAAACTAGCGACGTCCCGCCTTGCGCCACCATCCAGAGCATATTTTGTCAAACACCGATTGTAATACGTACACGAACTCGCCGTGGAATCTGTATGTAAATCAGTTATTAAAAGCGAATAAATTATCTTTAAACCAGATCTTTGAGTACACACCCGAGTATAAGCGCTTTTTCCTCCGCACCTTTTTCTCGACCCTGACCACGCCGCGAGCTACGATCCGAGCTTCGAGAACACAGATTGTTTTAAAGCAATGTGCAAGTTTCTACTTGCACACTTTAAAACTATGAGGAAGCAACGTGCAAGATTCTACTTGCACACGTAAAAACTATGAGGAAGCAATGTGCAAGTTTCTAATTGCACATTTAACAACTATAAGGAAGCAATGTGCAAGTTTCTACTTGCACACTTAAAAAATATGAGTAAGCAATGTGCAAGTTTCTACTTGCACACTTTAAAACTATGAGGAAACAATGTGCAAGTTTCTACTTGCACTTTTAAAAACTTTGAGGAGTTATTGGCAATTTTAACCGACGTTTTTTTTAAGTAAGGTTTTTGTAAATTTTAATTATGGTTTTATAAAAAACCGGTATTTTTCTGAAAATTTGATTGCTTCAAACTCTTAATGAAATCATAATTCTTTAAAACTCTCATATCATAGTTTAAATTGACTGAACAAAAGAGTGTTTTAACAAGGACTACAAGAATATGCAATAACATGTAAACACTAAGTGAATTGTTAGAATTGTATTGCCAACCTGTAATAAATTTCTGAAATTAATTTCAATAATATTAAATTTTACATTTCAGTATCTTGAAGTTTATTAAATTCCTTTCAAAATGACATTATATTTTTTAATTCTGCCCATAGACTTCCGGCAATTACACAAAATAAGTGTGGTATCTTATAATCGGGGATTTTTCTCTATATATTTACACAAAAATACATATTATTTATTATTTAAGTTTACAATAAATACCTTACTTCTCTCTCTCTCTCTCTCTCTCTTGGTATTTCTTTTTGTTTTTCTCTTATTCTCTTCCTGTTTCTCTCTGTCTCTCTTTTCCTCTTTTTTTCGAAACAGCTAAGAATGCCAAAAATAATTTTAAAGGATTAGAAATAGCTCGATATCTCAAAATTTGATATCTCTCTTTTCCTCTTTTTTTCGATACAGCCGAGGATGCCAAAAATAATTTTAAAGGATTAGAAATACCCCGATATCTCAAAATTTGCGAAAGTTAAAGCAACCACGGGCATTTCTAAAAAAATTCAATATTTTATAAAGAAAGAACTCCTTTACCGTTTATCGCCAAATTCAATACCAACCTTCCGTAAATGATACTCTATCGATTAAAAAAAATTCAGCCCAATATCTCAATATTTGAGGAAGTTAGAGCAACCAAGAACATTTCTCCAATTATTCCAAATTTTATTAAAAGAGAACCTCTTTACCAATTATCACCAAATTCAAAAATCAAATTATTATTATAATAGCAATTTCTTTCGAATTCTATTATATTCTTAGGTCTTTTCTACCCCTATTTAATACATAATTCTTTAAGATTTGATTGATTAATTTTTGAGATAGAAACGTTTAAAATTTTGAGGAATCTGTACATAGGAAGCAATGTGTAAATTTCTAATTTTTACACTATTTTATTTAAATATATTGGCAATTTTTTCGAATTCTATTGTATTCTTAGGTTATTTCTACCCCTATTTCATATATAATTCTTTAAGATTTGGTTGATTAGTTCTTAAGATACAGACGTTTGAAATTTTGGGGAATCCGTACATAAGAAGCAATGCGCAAGTTTCTAATTTACACACATTTTTTATTATATTGGCAAATTTTTTTAATTATATTGTATTCTTAGGTCTTTTTTACTCGAATTTCATATATAACTCTTTAAAATTTTATTGATCAATTCTCGTGTTACACACATTCGAAATTTCGAAGAATTTGTACATACATAGAAGCTTTATAAAGATGAGTCTAATCAACCAAATCTTACAGAATTATATATGAAATAGGGGTAGAAAAGACTGAAGAATATGATAGAATTAGAGAAGTTGCCAATAGTTAATACTAAATTGTCAAAAAACATCAATTTGTGAAATGTCTCAATTATTGAGACTTGAGATGTAGCCCTTAAAGGTTAAAATTTTAAAATATTGGCAATTTCTCTAATTCTATTATATTCTTCAGTCTTTTCTACCCCTATTTCATATATAATTCGTTAAGATTTGGTTGATCAGTTCTGGAAATATTCTATAGAATTTAATTCTATAGAAATTTCGGTAAATTTGGCACATACATATATACACACATACACACATACACACATACACACATACCGACATTTTTTTATATAGCGATTTTTCGGCGTTTTAGAACATTCTGAACACATTGGCAGCGGCAACTAAAATAAATTTTTTTACGAAAACAGAGCTTCCTCTATGAAGAAGCAAAACGACGCTGCCCCGCGCGTATACTACGATATCCGAGCAGCATCGGAAGCGGATACATTTACATACCTTGCCAGCGTCGAACGCGAATCTAAAAATTTCGGAGAATTCGTACATACATAAGAGCTTTATAAAGCTGAGTCTAATCAACCAAATCTTAAAGAATTATATATGAAATAAAGGTAGAAAAGACTGAAGGATATAATAGAATTAGAAAAGTTACCAATATTTAATACTTAATTGGCAAAAAACATCAATTTGTGAAAAGTCTCAATTATTGAGACTTGAGATGTAGCCCTTAAAGGTTAAGATTTTAAAATATTGGCAATTTTTCTAATTCTATTGTATTCTTCAGTTTTTTCTACCCCTATTTCATATATAATTCGTTAAGATTTGGTTGATCAGTTCTGGAGTTATAGAAATATCGGTAAATTTGGCACATACATACATACACATACATACATACACACATAAGGACATTTTTTAGAATAGCAATTTTTCGACGTTTTAGAATATTCTGAACACATTGGCAGCGGCAACTAAAAAAAAATTTTCTTACGATAACAAAGCTTCCTCTATGAGGAAGCAAAATGGCATCACACAGTACATGACATACATAACACAAATAACATATATACACACACAACGCACATACACACACGCGCGCGCGCACCCATCTACGTACACACGCACGTACGCACGCCGCAGAAACTTGATACTATATACCGAATATGTTCACCCTCTTCTAAAAAACTACATACTATTGTTATTCAAAATAATGACATACATATTATATGAAAAGAGACGCACGTGTGTGTGTGTGTAAGCTACTATTCGTGTGATGCTATTGTTTCGACATTTACATTTCAACTCGGAAAGAATGGTTGTCTCAACTTCCGAATAGCCCCTACCTCCGAATTTGATGAAACTTGCAGCAATTGTTGACCATTAGAGGACACGTTCATACCATAAAGGATTTTATACGGAAACAAATAGGAACAGAGAAATTGGAACAGACAATCTAGTGGTTGAATTTTGATGAAACTTGAGTAGTGTAGGTTAATAGGCCCTACCCCACACCGATTTCTCTGTGATCACATGCGCATGCCAGAAGTGTGCGAATTTGAAACATCATTGCGTGACAGAGGCCCTAGATGGGGATTTGGGAACAAAGCGCCTAGGGGGGGGGGGTCCAGGGGGGCGACGCCCCCGAAAGGGAGTCCAGGGGGCGAAGCCCCCGGCCAGGGGAGTTCGGGGAGGCGAAGCTCCCGGCCAGGGGGGTTTGGTCGGGCGGAGCCCCCCCCCCCCGACTTTGATATAACACTTTTCTATTGCAAAAGCAACATCTATTACGAAAAAAACAAGACTTAATCTGGTAGAAAAAACTGTCGTAAAACAGGCGTTGGCAGGGATGGTGGTTGTGGGGAGAGGGACAACGCCATACCTTGCGTAGGGGTCTTGCTAATCTTTTCTGTACCTATTTTTAGTATATTGTAGACTCATCTATTTAGTAAAGCAAAGATTTAATAGATATATAAATCCTTATACACGCGAGGTGAATGGAACGTTCTATTTTGCGTACGGGGCCTCGCTAATATTTTCAGTATTCATATTTTTAGTATATGGTGGACTCATCTATTTAGTAAGGCGAAGATTTAATACAGATATTCATTTATTATTAATCTATAGTCCGAAAGCGTCTTTCTCTTGTCACGAAGCATCCTCTGTCGCTTAGCGGCTCGCGGCCGCGACTGTGATTGCGATTACGTCTCTTGACCAATGAGAAATGTCCGAATTTCCAGCAGCTTCTTTCTCATTGGTTAAGAGACGTAATCGCAATTGCAGTCGCGACATCTTGCGGCCGCGAGCCGCTAATCTGATACGGGCTTTAAATTTTTTATGTTGTTTTGAATTTTTGGTCTAGGTTTTGGTTTCTCTTTGCCGCTCCCACGTTTATATGTATGTTTATATGTATTGTCTGTACACACATATTAATATGTAATCAGTAATCATTAATTAGTAATTAGTAAATTATACAATTTACCATTTGTATTTTTTTAATTTCTCCCTTCTTATTTGTTTCCGTACAAAATTCTTTATGGTGTGGGCGTGTCCTTTAATGCTCTACAATTGCTGCAAGTTTCATTAAATTTAACGTTAGGGGCTATTCGGAAGTCTTACCCATCTTACGAATTTAAAGGAAATTTTTAGTTTTTTTAAAAATATAGGATTCGGTGTTATTAAATGTGCCAATAAAGATAGCATAGCAGATCTAATTGCTGAAGGCAAAGGCACTATGAGTTTAATTTCAAATACGGACAGTAAACAATCACTTAAACTGGATAATACTATTTATACTGAGTCATTTTCCGAAAATTTACTTTTGTTACGACGCTTTGCAGAAGCGGGTTTAACCTATCTTGACGATAAGTGCGTGAACATTTTTGACCCTAAAACGAATAAAGTATTTGCTACGGGCGTGTACGAGAGTCCTTATTGGTTAATCGAGTTTCAAATCGATAAGAAAGATTAAAAAAAACGATATGATTTGTTTGATGCGATTGCTTTTGACGCGAATGCGGTGGAACGGGATTCGAATCAAAATAACGAGATAAAAATGACCGAGTCTAAAGAAACGACAGTCGATAATGAGTGCAAAAATTATGACTCTTCAATTAATGATAAACAAATGAGCGAGGCTAGTAAGTTGAAGACTGGTGATAATAATATCAGTAAAACTTCGGTTGAAGGGTCCGTAGTGACTACAAATGAAAATAATACAGTCAATAATTATATATTTTCAGATTTTGATACGTTAATTACGAAAAGAAAAATAACTAATTTGGACGACTTGCCGACGATTAAATTGCTTGAAAGTGATTCCCCTTTAATTAAATCATATAGCAATTTAATCAAAACAAATAAAGCGATACTGTGGCACGTACGAATGGAACACGCGTCAGTCAATTATTTGCGTAAGTTGCAAAGTCTATGGAAAAATAACAAGGATCTGCAATCCGTAATTCTTGACGATAGTATACTCGAATGTGAAATATGCGCACTTACTAAACTATTAAAATTGCCTTTTCGAAGCGAAAGAAATAGAGCAACGCGACCGTTACAAATTATACATTCAGATGTGGTGGGTAAAATCTCTCCGTCTACTCATCCTCATGGGTATCAATACATTTCTGTATTTATCAATGATTTTTCACGTATGGCTCTAGCGTACCCAATGAAAACGAAGAACGAAACTGGCCATTGTTTGGAACGGTTTATCAAGAGTTCGCGAAACTTGCTTGGCAAAGACGAAAAATCTGCTACCTAAGATCATATCAAGAAACAGAATACATGGAAGGTTATACAAACGATGTGTTAGTTCGCGAAAAAATAGAAAGTCAACCTGCTTGTCCAGATACTCCACAGCATAATGGAATTTCTGAGAGGTTTAATCAAACTTTACAGAAAAGGATAAGATCCATTATGTTTGATTCAAAGCTTCCATCAAATATGTGGGATTTGACCTTGGGAGCAGCTATTTATGTGTATAATCGAACTCCTCACAAATCAATTGACTTTATAGCCCCTCTTAAAAAGTTTGCACCAGACTTTCGTTATGATGTAAATCAAATTAAACGATTTGGCTGTTTGGCTTACTGGTCAGTTACGAAAAAACCAGACTCAAGTTTTCGGCACGAGCAGTACGAGGAGTTTTGGTAGGGTATACTCATTCTGGCTATGTATTTCTGAACCCGAATTTGGGAAAATTTTTCGAATCGAGAAACGTCAGATTTAATGAAAAAATTGTATATGGAGATAAATATAAAAAGGATTTAATTCAAAACTGGTTTTTTCCTGAAACAATTCAGTCGACAAACGAAGAGTGTATACGATTTAAGGAAAATGACGTAATCAGAGTTGAAAAGAACGACAGTGTGACGCTGGAAACGGAGGGAGAACAAAGAAGGAAACGAGGCAGACCCCGGAAACGGCAGTTAGAAACAGAGGAAGAAAGTACTGATAAAACAATCAAGAAACAAAAATTAGTACAACCAATGACACGAGAGCCTTATGCTACTCGAAGTCGGAAAATTATTGATACGAGTTTTATTAAGCTTACAGAAGCTACGACAGTTTCGAAAGAACATGAGTTTCCAACTCTAGAGGAAGAATTTGCAAAAACAAAAGACATCTCAGACGACGAAATATTACATTGCTTACACGCAAAAATCAATAACGATCCTCAAACATTCAAACAAGCCATACAGTCTAAAGAGAAAAACGAGTGGATCAAGGCAATTAACGACGAGTTGAAATCCATGAAGAAAAATGAAGTATGGTCTTTGGTAGATCGCCTAAAGGTCGGAAATGACGGTAAAAGGCCAAATTTCATTGATTCAAAATGGGTGTTTAAACGAAAGAACGACAGTTTTGAAACTATTAAATGCAAAGCAAGATTGGTAATACTTAAGGATTTAAAGATACAAACTCATATGACTTGAAAAAAATGTACGCACCAGTTTCTAGACTGACACTTGTACGAACGGTACTGGCACTAATAAATTTTCATGATCTGGATGCATGCCAATTAGACGTAAAGATTGCCTTTCTTAACGGAACGATAGAAGACGATGTGTACATGGAAATTCCAGACGGAATGGAAATTTCAGATAAAATACGAGGGTCTAAAGTGTGCAAACTTAACAAAGCTTTTTATAGGTTACGAATCAGTCCCAAAAGATGGAACAAGAGGTTTACCGAGGTGGCAAATTCTGTAGGGTTGGTAATCGAACATGGGTTTCAGAACACAAAGGTTTTGTCATTATGTCAGCCCATTGATTTTTCGTAGAAACCCATTCAATAACAATACGGTCGTATTTAACACATTCCTTTACATAGTCGTGGTGTATCTTTGTCATGTGTCTCAATCTATTTCCGCCACCAGTCTGTGCACAAATAGTTGCCGCCTTATTGTCGCATCGAAGTATAGCAGGGAGTAAAATGCTATTAGATATGCGCATTAGAGATTTGTTAATGGCAATTATTTCCTGGCAAGCTTGGCTCATTGCCACATACTCAGCTTCACAGGTAGAAAGGGCAACATAACTTTGTTTATTCGCACGCCAAGATATTGTATCTCCAAAAAGTCATATTATAAAGCCACAAGTAGAAATTAATGATTTGCAATCGGCAAAACTAGCATCAGAATAAGCTAACAAGTCGTTCCGTCGTCCTAAGTATTTTAGACTAACAGTTTTCGTACCTTTCAAGTATCTAACTACTCTTTTAACCATGTTCTACTCGTTTTCAGTTGGGTCGATTTGATGTCTACTTAAAACATTAACTGCGTAAGCAATATCTGGACGCGTAGCACCAGTCAAATATAAAAGACTACCAATAGTTTCTCTGTACGGAATATCAAGAGTATCTTCTCTAAAATCGTTATCTTTGTCTTGTTTGCGCTGTCGTCTTTCACGATTCGCGACCTGTCGTGTTATCATAGGAGTGTTTTGTGGGAACTCATTATCAAAGCCGAACTTCGCCAAAATTTTATCGATATACTTTCTAGGTATAAACATTTAAAGAGATAGGAAAACGAGAGCCATGACAATCATTCCTGAGTGATCGTTATGGCTCTCGTTTTTCTATCTCTTTGAATGTTCATACCTAGAAAATTCTTTGGCTCTCCCAAGTCAGTAATTTCAAATGAATTTGTTAATTCGGTCTTTACTTCCACTAATTTCTTACTGTCGTTACTTGCCAATAACATGTCGTCCATGTATATAAGTAAAATAACTTTGGATTTTCCCAAACTCCACGTAAACAAGCAAGGACCATAATCGTCATTTACCTTAAATTACGATTGTTTTAAATAGACTGATTAATTTTAAATTATGATTGTTCGATCAGATTGATTAAATATATGACTGAATGAATACTAAAGAAAAGAATGATATAATAACAACTGGTATTCGTAATTTTAAATTTTAGGAAGCCGATGAATCAAAGGTAACGATGAACGAGAAGAAAACAGTATGAACAAAGTAGTTTATGAGAGTAAAATGACTGGAAATTTAAGGATAAAGCTAAAGTTCTAAGATAAAGCGTAGTTTAAGTTTATTTGAATGAAGCAAGTTGATATCACATTATATAATTTAATATGTTGACGCCAAAGATTATTGTTCTGTAACCTAGATTAAGAGTTCACATATTGCCATATACAAAAAATTTTACAAATATTATTAAATATATTTGTATGCAATCTTTAAAAACATTCTTGAAAATATTTCTTTGACATGATCTGGACATAGAAACATTCTACATATATTTTTGTAAACTATTTTGTGCTGTATGGGTTGAGAAATAATTATTTTTGGCTGCAGAAGACACTCGATACGAGTTTCGTCAGTAATTACGTATTTTTGTTAATAACTATAGACATCGTATTTTTCATATGCAGATTGGTAGAATAGAGCAATTATAATAACTAATTTTAAGATTATATTATAATATCATACATATTTATACCTAACATATGTTGCAGTGTAAATATGTTAAATATTATAAATAGCATAATCTTATAGTTATTAATTGCTCTTTTCCACCAATCTTCATATGAAAAATCCGATGTCTATTTATAACGATTTTTGAACGGACGACTCAAGTTAGATTCGGTTGTTATGATTAACAAACGCTACGCTACTACTGTATGCATTCGCTAGAGCTATTTTGGCTCCATGAACGGAGTAGGGTAGCGTTAGCGTTGATAGCGCGGTAGCGAGCTCTCCGAACGCACCCTTAGGATCGAGAAGATTTCCGATTTGCGCGGGGTATAAAACCCCGGATCTCCGCTCCCGCGCTCGCACTCGATCTCTAGTTAGTAACAACGACAGTGCTACTAACCAAAACTTTTTATAGCGTTTCAAAAAGATAGCTCATCTTTTAATGGCAAATATCGGAAGAGACTTTCATGACTCGTGACAAGTCTCATTATATTTAAGTCGATTTTAAATCCCATGGCTCGCGGAACCAAGACTTTTTCCACCGTTCGCAACTTTAAATTCTGTTGCTAGCGGAATTGCGATCGCTTTCCAACGCACGGATAATTGTTCTGTAAATAGAAAATTTATTAAAGACTTAAATACAGACTTGTACGTAGACAATTATAAATTCTAAAAGGCCAATATTCGATTCTTATATTTAAGACCTTCTTAAGTACGATCTTAAGATGTCATAAACCAATCACAAAGCCGTATTAGCGTCTTAAGACATTACTTAAGACGGTCTTGAAATAAGATCCGACTATGAATACTGGCCTAAATTCCGTATTAGTATTAATTCTCGTCTGACTCTTTCTCCTTCCTCCGCTCGCGCACACTATTTAATTAATAATGTCTAAGGATGTGATCAAGTTTAATATGTACATAAAAATCTTTGTCAAATCTAAAATTTGTCAAATTTTATTTTCTAAAATTCTAGTAATATTTATAAAAATAATATTTTAGACATTATATATACTTTCAAAGTAATCAATCCCGCGATTAATTATACTTTCGAATTTTAGAATGAGTATCCACAGGATTTGAGGTGTACTTATATAAGTAGGTTCTATTGTAAAGAATTAAATCTTTTACAAGTAGTAGTCGAACTTTAAGAATAAGGTTTGTTCTATACTTTTAATTATATGTTTACTACATTTAATTTCAACGAGTAATAATCTAATATTTGTAATTATCAAAAAATATTATATTAAAGTAATTATATACACGCATAAACTATTTAATTCAAAAAAACGTAAAATTTCTAATCAAGTACATTACTCAAAAAAAAATAGGGAACACTTTTGATATGCTAAAAATTTGGGCTATTTTCAAACCGTTGAAACTCGGCAAAAAATCATCGTAGACACGAAATTAAAAAAGCATTTTAAAGCTTGAACTATTTCCACATACATATTAGTCATTTATGTCTTTTAATACTCAAAATAACTGTTATATATTTCAAATTTTTTTGTTTATAACTTTTTAATAAACAATGACCGCCGACTAAAACCTTCTAAAGGTCACTCAGGAGGGTGACCTTGACAACATTTGTCAAGGTCAAGGTCATTGGTGTGGGGTCCCCTCATCTCCATTTTTACCCTTGAAACTATACATCAACAGGTTTAAACCTATTTTTAAGATACGTAATCCTATCACTAGTAATATCGTATATTTTATTGAATTTTATTAGAGCTTAAATAAATTTTTTTCTGCTTTTTGCAGAGTGTCGAATGGCAGGAACTGCTAATGATTACATAGGCACATTATCAACGACTCGTTCAGGCCGAACTTGTGCCAAATGGTTGAATAATTATGATTTCGAGCAGATACAAAGATCGAACGTATCATTGAAAACAAGACTTCCTCCTAGGACTTTAAGGTCGTTTCGAGCAAACTCTCGTTGGAAACATTTAACGACGAAACAAGATATTTCATCGATACCATCGCAATCATTTATGAAACCATCATTATCAAATTCATCATCACAATCAGAATTTATAGTTGTCAAACCTGTCCATTTTGTTGACCGAGCGTATTTAAATGACAGTCTTTATCCCGAACGTAGTGTACGAGATGCCAATAATTATTGTAGAGATCCTTCGCGTAATATCGCTGGCACATGGTGTTACACAACGGATCCATTGGTACCGCAGGACTTGTGTGATGTAAGGGATTGTGAGAAACCAGGTGAGGCTTCAAGCACAAGATAAGGTTATTTAAATTAAGAACAATGAAGCATTTAGATTAAGAACCACCAAGTGTAGATAACGAGCTAAATGAGAGCCAGGCGCTGTTGGTGGTGCGCAAATATTATTAATAATTAATTTTTTTAATCATGTAATTTTTCCAACAATCGTTGGAGTAGTAAAATCCCTTCTCTCCCCCCAATTAAATTGTTTCAATTTTA
Source organism: Leptothorax acervorum (assembly GCA_035220615.1). NCBI lineage: Eukaryota > Metazoa > Arthropoda > Insecta > Hymenoptera > Formicidae > Leptothorax > Leptothorax acervorum. The sequence continues at coordinate 25,481 of JASTWQ010000157.1, read as the reverse complement.
ACTTTTTGGATGTTACATAACTGGCTATATTTTAATCGTCAATTACGATGTGATTATTAATGAGCAAACTGCGCGCCGACAAGGTTTGCCAGACTTACAATGCGACTCCAACTAGATTGATTAAATTATTCGTCAAGACGATCGTACCATGGTAGCATCCGAAAAAAACTGTATGTAAAGAGTTTATTGCGAAAAATATTACCCCAGCCAGTGCTCGAACCTGGAACCTCCCTTATTCTGTACAGGGTCGTACCAATTCGACCACTGAGGCATGTGGTAATATTTATCGCAATTACCGGTACATAATAATGTTATGTTACGCGTACTTTCAGCCAGTGATTTGAAATTGGAAGTATAGGCACATTTTGGAACAATGTTTAGCCCATTATCTACACTTGGTTGTCCCAAAATGAGCCTATACTTCCAATTTTAAATCACGCTAGCTGAAAGTACGCTTAACATTACATTATCATTTAACGGTTATTGCAATATTACCACATGCTTCAGTGATCGAATTGGTACGACACCCTGTACCGAATGAGGGAGGTTCCAGGTTTGAGCACTGGTTGGGGTAATGTTTTTCGCAATAAATTCTTTACAGTTTTTTTTGGATGCTACCGTGGTACACTGAGAGAAAAAATACTTTTATTTAAGTAAATATGCTATTAGAGGACATCTAATAAATAATTTTTTTGAATTAAGGAATTTTTTTTTGGATTAAAATATGTATTTTTTCTCTCAGTGAGAAAAAATATTTTAATCCAAAAGAATATTATTTAATTAAAAAAATTGTTTATTAGGTGTCCTCTAATAGCATATTTACTTAAATAAAAATATCTTTTCTCTCAGTGTAGGATCATCATGACAAATAATTTAACCAATCTAGTTGGGGTCGCGTTGTAAATCTAACAAATCTAGTCGGCGCGCAGTTTTCTCACTAATGGTCACATCGGTTAATTGACGATATAGCCAGTTAGGTAGCATCCAAAAATCGAAATGATTTAATCAGGGAGGGAAGGGATTTTACTACTATTGTTGGAAAAATTATATGTTTAAAAAAATAAATTATTAATAATATTTGCGCACCACCAACAGCGCCTGGCTTTTATTTAGCCCGTTTTACACTTGAAAATATTTCTTTTTAAGGTAGTTGTCTCGCGAATCGCAATTTAACAAGAAAAATTTGAAAATTTAACTATACGTTAATAAATGTAATATCTACACGTTTGTACAATTTAAGGAGGTTCGAGCATTACTTGTGAGTCAAAAATGCGATTAAAATAAATGTCATTACAGCGATCCCAAATTATATGCAATATTAGTATAATGAATTGTGGATGCTACTTACGTGCTATATTCTTTGTAAATTATTAGTGTATAGAATATTAACAAACATATACTGGGGTATGAGAGCGTCAACGACTCGGGAATCGCTTATTTGGCCAACATTACAGGTTAGAACCTGTCACTTTGTGAAAATAAGCTTTCTATACTCGAAAGCCATCGTAGAGCCTTAATTTTTTTATATGATTTACATAAATACTTTACACAAATAATCGAAAAACTTGAGCAATATTGACCGTGTAGTTATTTTGTAATATTATTCAGAAGTTGACCACTTTTAGTCTACCCTTATGGAGAAAGTCGCTCCGAGGTAGATTATCACTGGTTTAGTACACACTTAGCCACCTGAGGACTTTGAAAAACTAGAATTTGATAGATGAAACATCAAGGATTGTGTAAAGACTTTAAAAATCGTACTTTACCATATGGATTGAATATTGTCGCTATATTGTCACAAAGTTTAGATCCTAGTCTAGAATGTTGGATAATAAGCGATTCCCGAGTCGTTGACGCTCTCATACCCCGGAATATGTTTGTTAATATTCTATACACTAATAATTTACGAAGAATATAGCACGTAAGTAGCATCTACAATTCATTATACTAATATTGCATATAATTCGGGATCGCTGTAATGACATTTATTTCAATCGCATTTTTGACTCACAAGTAATGCTCGAACCTCCTTAAAAGTAATTGACCGTCCCAAACGCAAGCTAATCGCTGGCAAAAATTGCACTTTTCCATGAATTGCATAGCAAGGCGTATGAAAATCTCGTATTTTAATAATTAGAACACAGAACAAGAAAAACGGATGTATAGTAGAAAAACATTTTAGGAATACCTGCTACCAAAAATAACCGAAATTATTAACCGGTTAGTTATAAAAAATACAAAAAATAGTATACATAACTATTATTAAGATATAAAAATTTAAACAAATACAAAAAATTATACTGTGTATTTTACAATACAAAAATTTACAATACAAAATTTTACAATATAAAATTTACAATAAAAAATTATTTCTAATCCGTTTCGTTAAATATCTTTGCGTTAACTTAATTTAAATTATAACACAAAGCACTTATTGAATCTTTCTACGAGGTTTGCCCATAGTTACTCAGAAGTAATAAATTTTTAAGGGAAATTTCCTGTAACAATTAGATATTTAAATAATCTCGTACTTAAAAGGAAATACATTAAAAATATTATTAAAGATAAAGTATTCAAAAATAAAAAAAATTTCTTCTTTTATAAAAAAAGATTTATCCTAAGTTATAAATAACGCTATCCAGATGTACAATCTTTTTGAAACTTAAGGCAAATAAGAGCAAACTGCCGAGCGATCACTATTAATTTTTATAGCGAATAATAAATAATAACACGTTTAATAACTTAAAACAAAATTCAATACAAACGTTTCTATCTTAGTTTAGACGCATAAATAAAAGTGAAATGTTACCGTATTCATAAAACATTGGTCAGCGGTAAAGTTATTGGAAAAGGTTGAACATAAGATAAATTACGTGATAACTGCTGCGTTTTAAATAAAGTGAAATTGAAAAGTTAGCTGCAATTCGTATAAGTTTTTTCATAAGATGTAAAATTCACTTATCAGACAGTGTAATATCAATCTCGTGATAATCTACCGTGTCTGGTTTCAGTGATGAAACAATGCTTATGAGTTAAGATCAGTGCACGGATTGAAGGATTAAGCTGATGCGCAAAGTGAAATGAGTACATACAAATGTCATGAAGTATCATATAACAAAATAACATTAGTAAATAAAAAATATAAAGTAAATAAATAAGCTAGTAAATAAAAAATCTTTCTAATGATTATTCTCCTATTGTCGAAAAACTTCTACACAATTGACATCTGTAGTCTGTTTTATTCATTAACTTATTTTTATTTATTTACGAGTGTTACTTTGTTATATGATGCTTCATGATATTTCTCTGTACTCATTTCAGCTTACGCTTAAGTCTAGGCCTTCAGTCCGTACACTGATATTAACTCATAAGCATTGTTTCGTTACTGAAACTAGACGGTAGATCATCATGACACTGATATTACACTGTCTGGTAAGTAAATTTAACATAAAAAAACTTATACGAATTGCAGCTAACATTTTATTTTATTTAAAAGACCGCATTTACTTTATGTTTAATCTTTTCTAACATCTTTACCGCTGACCTACGTATTACGAATATGATAACATTTCATATTTATTTATGCGTTGTTAACGATTCGATTTAAGATTATTGTGAAATATTACAATAAAGAGGATCTAAACTAAGGCCAAAGCGTTTGTATTGTATTTTGTTTTAAGTTATTAAACGTGTTATTATTTATTATTCGCTATAAAAATTAATATTGTTTGCTCGGCGGTTGCTCTTATTTGCCTTAAGTTTCAAAAGATTGTATATCTGGATAGCGTTATTTATAACTTAGGATAAATCTTTTTTTATAAAAAAAGAAATTTTTTTTATTTTTGAATACTTATCTTTAAATAATATTTTTAATGTATTTCTTTTTAAGTACGAGATTATTTAAATATCTAATTGTTACAGTAAATTTCCCTTAAAAAATTTATTACTTCTGAGTAACTATGGGCAAACCTCGTAGAAAGATTCAATAAGTGCTTTGTGTTATAATTTAAATTAAGTTAACGCAAGATATTTAACGAAACGGATTAGAAAATAATTTTTGTATTGTAAAATTTTATATTGTAAAATTTTGTATTGTAAATTTTTGTATTGTAAATACACAGTATAATTTTTTGTATTTGTTTAAATTTTTATATCTTAATAATAGTTATGTCTTGGCGAAAGTTTTATCCGTTATCAAAATTTTCTGCAAGGAGGTACTTCTGACAAGAGTAAAAGTGATTTTAGTGCAGGAAAAATTATTTCTATTATTACAATATGTATACCTCAATTTTCATGATTATTCGACGTGAAGGAGCAAACTGGAGGGGATGAGCGGTGATGATTTACCAGCGATAGCATGTGGAGGGGATGGCTCCCGTGCCGCACACAAGTGCGTGCAGAACCATCCAAAAGTTTTTAGTCTGTAACAGTAGGTAGTCAGATGTTTTCGCGTTGACTTAGAGTATTTCGGATCGTACTGTCGCAAGACAACTACTTTAACCCTTTCGCTACGGCAGCCTCGACCAAGTAGCGATTATGAAGTACGACAGTGTGGGCTGTCAGAGTTCGCTTTGGAGCAATGAGATCACGGGATCACGAGGTGATCTATAGTTACTGTTTTAACTCATTGCATTAAAGACACAACTTTTCAAGCATAAAAGTAAAACGGGAACATAAAAGTAAAATTGTTACATAAAAACAATATTTATTTTTAATTGTACTTTATCATTATTTTAAACCTTGTATTTAACACTCTACAAGCAGGGTTAGTACAAATATGGCTATGCCGGTTATAGCTGGCGCTAATATCCACAGATTGTCGCATGGAAACCGGCTATCATTAGTATCTACTGGTCATCGCATGAATGCCGGCGACTATAGCCGCCGTTAGGAGCGAAAGGGTTAATTGTGATAAATATACTCAAAGAAGAAAATGCAGTCTAGATATTCATAATATCCTCTTCCATATTTTTTGAAGTAAAACATCTATGGGCGCGGGTGGTGATTTGGAACGAAAATGTTACGAAAGACACGTTACGGAAGTCGTGTTACGGAAGTCACGTAACGCATTTGCGTTACAGAAGTCCGTCACAAAAAGTTAAAACTTCTATGGGAGTGATTCGGTGCGTCGCGTTATGGAAGTCGCGTTAGGCGTTCGCGTTACGGGTTCGCGTTATAAAAGTCCGTCACGAAAAGTCGAAACTTCTATAAGAGTGATTCGGTGCGTCGCGTTATGGAAGTCCGTCACAAAAAGTCAAAACTTCTATGATAGTTATTCGGTGCTTCGCGTTACGGGTTCGCGTTACGGGTTTGCGTTACGGGTTCGCGTTACGGGTTTGCGTTACGGGTTCGCGTTACGGGTTCGCGTTATGAAAGTCCGTCACGAAAAGTTGAAACTTCTATGAGAGTGATTTGGTGCGTCGCGTTACGCGTTCGCGTTACGAAAGTCCGTCACAAAAAGTTAAAACTTCTATTGGAGTGATCCTGTGCGTCGCGTTACGGAAGTCGCGTTACGAGTTCGCGTTACGGAAGTTTGTCACGAAAAGTCGAAACTTTTACGGGCGTGATTCGGAGTGTGCGTCGCGTTATGACAGTCCCGTTACGGAGTCGCGTTACGTGTTCGCGTTATGGAAGTCCGTCACGAAAAATTTGCGTGGCCTCTACGCGCGGCAGAAGTGAAACTTCCTAGCTGTGAGGAATAAGATAGTATCTCGTTTATAATATCTGAATTAAAGCCTGTGTAATTAACAAATAAAATTTTAACTGTAAATTAAAGCCAATGCAATTCACGAAAAATATGCGTGTGGCCTCCACGCGCGGCAGAAGTAAAACTTCCCAGCTGTGAGGAATAGGATAGTATCTTATTTGTAATTATAATATCTGAATTAAAGCCTGTGTAATTAACAAATCAAATTTTAACTATAAATTAAAGCCGGTGCAATTTACGAATAAAAATTGATTTGTAAATTAAAGCCTGTGTACTTTACAAATCAAATTTTGATTATAAATTAAAACCGATGCAATTCACGAATAAAAATTGATTTGTAAATTAAAGCCTGTATAATTCACAAATCAAATTTTAACTATAAATTAAAGCCGATGTAATTCATAAATAAAAATGGATTTGTGAATTAAAGCCTGTGTAATTCACAAATCAAATTTTAACTATAAATTAAAGCCGATGCAATTCACAAATAAAAAATATGCGTGTGGCCTCCACGCGCGGCAGAAGTGACACTTCCTATCTGTGAGGAATAGGATAGTATCTCGTTTATGGTATCTGAATTAAAGCCTGTGTAATTCGGAAATCAAATTTATTATAATGCGCGAAGACGAATACGTTAAGTTAGGCTCTCCGCAATTCGTGCTCGAGAAGACACCGTTTAGGGGAGTAGGTACTGAGGAGAATTCTACGAACGGAGGATTTCGTGCAAAACTAACCCTATCTTTATTAAACTGTCGACCGAAATTGTTACGAGATCCCAATTCACGTTGTGTCAAACGAATTATCAAGATATAGTTTATTAATCGGAAACAATTTTCTTGATACGGTTGACGTAAATCTAAAAATCACGGTATCCCTATCATTATTAAACCGTCGGGCGATGACGACGATAATCGCGGTTTTGCGGAAATTTGGCAAATTGGCGTAGTTTCCGAGACTAATGCCGTAGATTTAATTCACACATGTAACGACGAATACAGAAAAGTGGTACAGTCATTGATAGACAACTACGAGCCTAACCAGACCCGCGAAACGGGCGTCACGTTGAAAATTATACTAAAAGATGACGAACCAGTCCACCTCAGACCGAGAAGGCTGTCGATGGCCGAACGGAAAGAAATAAACGCCTAGATAGACGAATGGTTGAAGAAGAGTATTATTAAAAAGTCCGTATCCGATTACGCGAGCCCAGTCGTACTAGTTAAAAAGAACGATGGTTCAACCCGGCTTTGTGTTGACTATCGGTTACTTAATAAAAAAATATGCGTGTGGCCTCCACGCGCGGCAGAAGTGAAACTTCCTAGCTGTGAGGAATAGGACAGTATCTCGTTTATGGTATTTGAATTAAAGTCTGTGTAATTAACTATTAGACGCAACTTTAGTAGGAGCGTCAAAAGAAGCTCCGTGTCAAGACGGTAGCGAATAAATCAACGGGCGACTGGCGAATAGTTCGGCCACGGAGATTAGAGAACAGGAAAACAATCAGCATACGTTTTCGAGATATTTTTATGGTCGTAAAACAGTGTAAAGATCTTAGTTATAATTTTCACCATTCGCAGCAGCACTGTTAGAGAAAACTGTAATATGAATGTAGTCATGATGTATATTTACATCATAAATGTAGTGGTGACAGTCGGTGACAGGTAAATAATTTTATTAAAAATCTGTAATTAATTATTTAAAAAACGGGAAAATGTGCTGTTCCTAGTTGCATAAGCGGTAGAGCAAAGGAAAGAAGAAAAAAAGAAGTTTTACGTGTGAGACAAACGTTTTTGTTCAAAGTTCAAAAGGTATGCATTTAAATTTTTTAATCTTTAAACTTTTAAACCTCTTATTTATTTTGAATATTTCTTTATTAAGAATCTCACTTTATTTAAAAAAAAAAATTAAATTATCTACGACAAACTTAATTATCTATGACTTGAATTATTATTATTTTATACAATTACGACAAATAATTAAAATCTTAACTTAATTTTTTATTTTGATTTCAATTTTTAATGAAAATGATATGTTTCATTTTAATCGCTCCAGGCAAATATCTCGAAAAATATGCAAGATACGGAAAAACGTTTCAGACAAAAGTTGTTTGGTTTGAAGGGGGACATAAGATGGTGTCATTGGTTTGACTTTGAGTGAACGTGCCAAGGTCATATAAAGTTCAACTTTGTCTTTTTAAACAGAACGCCCTATTTTTCATTGCATATTCTTGTAGCTTACCTCATGAGCTTTCCAAAACACTGTATTTAAGTATTTTTTCATAAAGTACTTTTCGAGTTACAAGGCTCGAAAGTTACAATCCCGCCGGCATTAGCATTACCCAAGGTGTACCGGCCAATGAAGACAAGACCTAAGATTGATCCGGCCAGTGAAGGCAAGACCCAAGATTGATCCGGTTAGTGAAGGCAAGAGCCAACATTGATCCGGCCAGTGAAGGTAAGACCCAAGATTGATCCGGCCAGTAAAGGCAAGACCCAACATTGATCCGGCCAATGAAGGCAAGACCCAACATTAATCCGGCCAGTGAAGGTAAGACCCAACATTGATCCGGCCAATGAAAGCAAGAGCCAACATTGATCCGGCCAGTGAAGGCAAGACCCAAGATTGATCAGGCCAGTAAAGGCAAGACCCAACATTGATCCGGCCAATGAAGGCAAGACCCAACATTGATCCTGCCAATGAAGGCAAGACCCAACATTGATGCGGCCAGTGAAGGCAAGACCCAACATTGATCCGGCCAATGATGGCAAGACCCAAGATTGATCCGGTTAGTGAAGGCAAGACCCAAGATTGATTCGGTTAGTGAAGGCAACACCCAACATTGATCCGGCCAGTGAAAGCAAGACCCAACATTGACCCGGCCAGTAAAGGAAAGACCCAATATTGATCCGGCCAGTGAAGGCAAGACCCAACATTGATCCGGCCAGTGAAGGCAAGACCCGACATTGATCCGGCCAGTGAAGGCAAGACCCAACATTGATCCAGCCAGTAAAGGCAAGACCCGACATTGATCCGGTCAGTGAAGGCAAGACCCAACATTGTTCCGGCCATTGAAGGCAAGACCGTTTGACTCACAAGTAGGGTCACATCGAAGTCACATTGTGTATTTTTGGTTTACAGCAAATGCTCAAATGTACTACCATTCTGTTGAATACATAATTGCAACCGTTTTTCGAATGCATGAACTGTTTTTCTGAGAACGTTGGCTGGTATAATTCTACACGCCCGTCTGATGCGGTCCTTTAGGTCTTCAGCTATGGTAGGTGCGGTCTCGTAAACAGTATTTTTTAAGTATCCCCATAAGAAAAAATCTGGTGATGTTAGATTTGGTGATCTGGATGGCCATGCTACATGACCACCTCGTCCAATCCAACGGCGCGGATAAGTTAAATTTAAAAAGTCTCTTACAAGGCGTGCGTAGTGTGGTGGTTCACCGTCCTGTTGCAACCACATACGTTGGTCTGTATTTTCATCGACAAACTCTAACATCCTTGGCAACACATCTTGTAGCATACGTAAATATGATTCCCCTGTAACATTGTCATCAAAAAAGTGGGGTCCAACAATATGACCATCTAAAATACCACACCAAACTATCACCTTCCACCGACGCTGATTGTTTACATGACAAACCCAGTGCGGATTAACATCAGAATAATAATAGCTATTGTGCCGATTCAGTAAGCCATTGCTTTCAAATGCAGCCTCGTCACTAAACATAACACGAGAAAAAAATGTGAGATTGAGCTGAGTTTGAGCTACAGCCCACCTGCAGAATGTGACACGAAGAACTTTATCATTATCAGAAAGCTTTTGATTAAGTGAAATGTGATAAGGATGAATGTGATTGGCACGTAAAATTATATTTACAGTCGCAGGAGACACATTTAAAGCACGACTAATTTGACGTTGGCTAATGTGCGGACTTATTATTACTATTCCTAATGCAGTTACGATAATAGCATCGTCGTTATTTAATGGTTTTTTAGAACGTTTGCGTTTCATCTGTCCCGTACGCGCTCTAGCTATTAAACGCAAAATTGCTTTATGATCGGGATGTCGTCTATCCGGATACCTATCTCAATATTGACGAGCTGCTTCTCTATCATTATTATCAGCGGCATAATAAATACCAATCATATCAACAATTTCTGAGGGCGAATAATCTGCCATGTTGATAATGACACAATTAACGAAAGGGAATAAAATAAAATTACTCTAATAATCAAACGTATCAAACAAATCGTCGCAATAAGAGCTAACTCGAGTCGATTTTAAATGAAAACAATCAGCTGAATAGGAGTCTAATGAAAGTGTTTTGTGGTAGTAGTTTCTACTGAAAAAGGGCGCTATAATTCTTTCATTATTCCGTAAACGTCAAGTTTCGGCGATCCTCCGAATACTTCAAACGCGTTCTGGACACTCCTTCTAAATGAAAGGGCAACGCGCCTTAGTGCTCGTAAAAATCGCAATTTTTAACCCAAATATCTCAGAAACTATCGATTTTGTAAAAAAATGGTTAAGGTACAAAAAACATTTATTTCAATTAGATAAATTCAAAAGTACAAAAATAGTTTTTATTTTTAAAAAATAAAGGACTGATCTGACCTAAAATTACGATTCTTTATTCTTTGAATCCAATCGCAAACACTGTTAATTTTCAATTGAATTTGCAAATTCTATTGAACATTTTTTGTATCTTGATAATTTCTTGCAACATTAATAGTGTTTGAGATTGGATTCAAAGAATAAAGAATCGTAATTTTAGGTCAGATCAGTCCTTTATTTTTTAAAAATAAAAACTATTTTTGTATTGTACTTTCAATTTTATCTAATTGAAATAAATGTTTTTTGTACCTTAACAATTTTTTTACAAAATCGATAGTCTCCGAGATATTTGGGTTAAAAATTGCGATTCTTACGAGCACTAAGGCGCGTTGCCCTTTCATTTAGAAGGAGTGTCCAGAACGCGTTTGAAGTATTCGGAGGATCGCCGAAACTTGGCGTTTACGGAATAATGAAAGAATTATAGCGCCCTTTTTCAGTAGAAACTACTACCACAAAACACTTTCATTAGGCTCCTATTCAGCTGATTGTTTTCATTTAAAATCGACTCGAGTTGGCTCTTATTGCGACGATTTGTTTGATACGTTTGATTATTAGAGTAATTTTATTTTATTTCCTTTCGTTAATTGTGTCATTATCAACATGGCAGATTATTCGCCCTCAGAAATTGTTGATATGATTGGTATTTATTATGCCGCTGATAATAATGCTAGAGAAGCAGCTCGTCAATATCGAGATAGGTATCCGGATAGACGCCATCCCGATCATAAAGCAATTTTGCGTTTAATAGCTAGAGCGCGTACGGGACAGATGAAACGCAAACGTTCTAAAAAACCATTAAATAACGACGATGCTATTATCGTAACTGTATTAGGAATGGTAATAATAAGTCCGCACATTAGCCAACGTCAAATTAGTCGTGCTTTAAATGTGTCTCCTGCGACTGTAAATAGAATTTTACGTGCCAATTACATTCATCCTTATCACATTTCACTTAATCAAAAGCTTTCTGATAATGATAAAGTTCTTCGTGTCACATTCTGCAGGTGGGCTGTAGCTCAAATTCAGCTCGATCCCACATTTTTTTCTCGTGTTATGTTTAGTGACGAGGCTGCATTTGAGAGCAATGGCTTACTGAATCGGCACAATAGCCATTATTATTCTGATGTTAATCCGCACTGGGTTCGTCATGTAGACAATCAGCATCGGTGGAAGGTGATAGTTTGATGTGGTATTTTAGATGGTCATATTGTTGGACCCCACGTTTTTGATGGCAATGTTACAGGGGAATCATATTTACGTATGCTACGAGATGTGTTGCCAAGGATGTTAGAGTTTGTCGATGAAAATACAGACCAACGTATGTGGTTGCAACAGGACGGTGCACCACCACACTACGCACGCCTTGTAAGAGACTTTTTAAATTTAGCTTATCCGCGCCGTTGGATTGGACAAGGTGGTCATGTAGCATGGCCATCCAGATCACCAGATCTAACATCACCAGATTTTTTCTTATGGGGATACTTAAAAAATACTGTTTACGAGAGCGCACCTACCATAGCTGAAGACCTAAAGGACCGCATCAGACGGGCGTGTAGAAGCATACCAGCCAACGTTCTCAGAAAAACAGTTAATGCATTCAAAAAACGGTTGCAATTATGTATTTAACATAATAGTAGTACATTTGAGCATTTGCTGTAAACCAAAAATACACAATGTGACTTCGATGTGACCCTACTTGTGAGTCAATCGGTCTTGCCTTCACTGGCCGGATCAATGTTGGGTCTTGCCTTCACTGGCCGGATCAATGTCGGGTCTTGCCTTTACTGGCCGGATCAATGTTGGGTCTTGCCTTCACTGGCCGGATCAATGTCGGATCTTGCCTTTACTGGCCGGATCAATGTCGGGTCTTGCCTTTACTGGCCGGATCATTGTTGGGTCTTGCTTTCACTGGCCGGATCAATGTTGGGTCTTGCCCTCACTAATCGGATCAATCTTGGGTCTTGCCTTCACTAACCGGATCAATCTTGGGTCTTGCCTTCATTGGCCGGATCAATGTTGGGTCTTGCCTTCACTGGCCAGCTCAATGTTGGGTCTTGCCTTCATTGGCCGGATCAATGTTGGGTCTTGCCTTTACTGGCCGGATCAATCTTGAGTCTTGCCTTCACTGACCGGATCAATGTTGGCTCTTGCCTTCATTGGCCGGATCAATCTTGGGTCTTGCCTTCATTGGCCGGATCAATGTTGGGTCTTGCCTTTACTGGCCGGATCAATCTTGGGTCTTGCCTTCACTGGCCGGATCAATGTTGGCTCTTGCCTGCACTAACCGGATCAATCTTGGGTCTTGCTTTCACTGGCCGGATCAATCTTAGGGCTTGTCTTCATTGGCCGGTACACCTTGGGTAATGCTAATGCCGGCGGGATTGTAACATTTGAGCCTTGTAACTCGAAAAGTATTTCATGAAAAAATACTTAAATACAGTGTTTTGGAAAGCTCTTGAGGTAAGCTACAAGAATATGCAATGAAAAATAAGGGGTTCCATTTAAAAAGACAAAGTTGAACTTTATATGACCTCGGCACGTTCACTCAAAGTCAAACCAATGACACTATCTTATGTCCCCCTTCAAACCAAACAACTTTTGTCTGAAACGTTTTTCCGTATCTTTCATATTTTTCATATTTAGATATTTGCCTGGGGCTATTAAAATAAAACACCCTGATTTTTTTGCGCGTTTATTTTAAATAGTACTACATTATACAAATCTGGTACCACAGCGTTATTCAGATGTTTACACCATTTTACGGACATTGAAGTTTTGGCTGATTATTCTCCTGTTCTCTAATCTCCGTGAGTTCGGCATTCTGCGCATGCGAAGACAGTCGCCTAGCAACGTTTTGACCAAGAAATGTATTTACGTGCGTTTGCGCTGCGGTGCTATAAAAATTTTTCTACTAATTTTTTGCGGAATTTTTTTCCCTTTTCCTCTTGCGTCCGGAATGTCGCCAAGACTCGCGAAACTGAAGAACAGTGAAATATGTACATTTCTCGAGGTTTTGGAAAATTATCCAATTATTTGGAATATTAAACTGAAGAAATATTCAAACCATCCTATACGAGATGGACAGGTAGCAATGATGCTAATCAACCTTGAAAAAAGGAACCTGAAGATGTGCGAAGAAGAGTTCCGAGGTAAGTTCAACCTTTTTTATGATAATTTTTTGTGGAAAGAAAAATTTTCCACTTTTCTTTTTATTTGTTTTTATTTTACTAGACATCACAGATGCGCGTTTCGCGCGCTATTTAGCTTTAATATTTTATTATACTGTTACACTATTAACCCCTTAATAAACACAGCTGTCACTATACGATAACAGCCGCTCACGAACTAAGCGCAGCAAGAGAACCAATAGACATCGGAGAAAAATGGGCAACAATGACTGCGATATATTCGAGATTCGATATTGCACGCACGATATATTCGAGATTCGACTTTGCACGCCTTTTTTTAGAGAGGAAAAGGATTATTTTTTATTTGTTTCTTTGTGTTTTATTATTGAAGAAAATAACTTTTTTTGAAGAAATCTATTTAAGAAGTTAAAGAGTGCTTAAGATATAAAATAATTTATTGTAGATATAAAATAATTTAATAAGATAAACAAAGATTTTTGTAAATAACTACATATAGTAATGCTTAGAAAATTATTAATTGAAATCTCGCTTTCATTTTCACAACATGCTTTAAGAGCATTAAGGATACATACAGGAAGGAACTTAAGAAGGTAAACAACAGCAAGAAAAGTGGAACAGACCCAGATTCTTTGTACATTCCAAGATTGACTTGGTATGATCAAGCGGATTCTTTTTTACGAGAAGTCCTCAGTACAAGAAACTCCTCATCGAATCTAGTAAGTTTTATTTCTTTTAAACAATTACAATACATGGGAAAAATGAATAGAGTTATTAAACATCTTTAAACCTATAGAATAAATAATATGTAACCTCTAACATTATTCAGCAATCTATTATAGTGTAAAAAAAAGTAATACCATCAGAGCCTACTCTAAGCTAGAGAGTTTTTACTAATTTTTCATCACATACAGATAGAAATATATATATGTATATATCATACATAGTTAAATCTTCCTTCCAATCTTTTTTAACTGCCAAGAAACTACTCGTTCCCCAACAAAGTACTCGGCATACTGCTTTCTTACTCTTTCTACATCTGTTGCGTAAATCGTGACCCCTCGTGTTACCTCGCTGCTCATTGGCCCGGCGCCGCCAGACCGGTCGATCTATCGATAGTGTGGATCGAGCGGTTCTCTTGCTTTTGAATATTTTGTGTCGCGCGACCGGCGGGGAGTCTCTCGAAAGTTCGGCGACAACGCGGTCGAAAACGGCAATCTCGCTTTGAGTAAGACTTCTGTCGGGGTATTACTACCGGTGAATTGTGGACGACTCACATGGACTTTTCGTGGACACGGATCTTCTCGCATCAACTCAACAACTTTACGCAAGGTGCTCAGCGGAATTTATCGAAACAGTAGGTACCGGACAGACTCAAGTGCATGTACGCGGCAGGGGCGCGAACCTCCCCCCCCCCCCCCCCGCGTGTGTCTCGCAAATCGCCGACTGTCCACCGTCGGACACCAGAACAGACCGCGATCAGTGCCTCAAACATTTTTTGGTTCTTCGAGCCGGATACGGCGGGGACAATGCGGTTCTACGGGATAGTGTTCCTATAAGAGAGTTGTGCACATGTGGCGGAAGTCGCCATTTACCGTTCCTCAGCGTATAAAGAGCGGCAAATTTTAAATCCTGTATCGTAACTACTATATAAAATGTTAACGCAACGTAAGATAAAAAGGCAATTGTAACTTTATTGTAACAAACGTAATATGTATATTAATATTAATAGAAGAATATATATATAAAATAGAAGATAAAAATGGAAGAATAAATGAAAAATTGATGAAGTTATAAACTTAACCTAAGATGACAGTAAAAATATTGAAGCCATCATAAATTTAACACATTTATTACAGTTAACAGCAAAAATGAAAGTTATTAGTAAACCAAAATTATACTTTTAACAACGAGGGAAGAAGGAAAATAAAAATTTCTATAGTAAACTTGAGATAAATATGTATTTTATTTTAATACAAGAAACTTTCTTTCTGAAGTATACGTATAATTATGTTATATGAAAATCAATTTATATACTCCGATAGGAAAATTACACAAATATTGTACAATAATTGCATCATTTAATTGAGAGGAATTTTACAATTATTGCGCTAAGATGATTACAAAAACCTTTATTGCGACAGACATCAGAATCTTGCAAGCACACTGGAGCTGAGACTATATGGTGAGATATTTCTGAAGCAGATTCCGATACAAAATCTTCGTCTCCTTGAACTGGATGAGATACCACAATTTCTTTAGTGGGTTCAGTATCGGAGAGAAATTCTTCCTCTCTCTCAACCGGATCAGATATCTCAATTTCTTTAGTGGGTTTAGTATCGGAGAGAAATTCTTTCTCTCTCTGAACCAGATTAGATATCTCAATTTCTGCAGCAGCTTCGATATTGGGAACATATTCTTCATCCCCCTGAGCTGCTAATTCAGAAGCTACTACGATTTCTGTAGCTGATGTAGTATCAGGTATAAACGCTAAAATATAAATACCAATATTTAGCAAAACAAACAATGTAAACTATGCAAATATGACTTACAAATTTCTGTCATGTATGATATACTGATGTAAAAAAAAAATAAGTCATGAGTGTTAATATTATTGAATGTGACGAATTAATTAAAAACAAATATTATTGACATATTATTTACCTGCAACATTTTTTTTATTTTTTTGAATAACAAGTTCTCCAAAAACCGTTGGAACAGCTGATGATTTCAATTTTTTCCGGCCATCAACACGTTCCTTTTCATACATGTCAACCGTGAAATGGAACTATAAAATGGAACAGTATATTAAAAATGAAATATATTACGTTGTACATCGTCAGAATCCTCATGCTTGTCGACAATAATTGCTAATAAATCAACTCATAAATAGAAAACGTACCTCACATAAATATGAATTTTCGTTTGGAATTCTGCAGTATTTGAATCCTGAAGGTCCACCAGCATTTTCTATCCATTTTTCTTTACGTTGCAAATCTCGTGGAAAGATATGCATTACTGCGCCTTTTTTGGACGAATTGTAGCATCCAGAAGCTACACAATGCGGCATTTTCTATTTTTCACATTAATCACAAGGTATTTTATATACGGGGCATTCCATCACTTTCACTTTAATTATATATTACAATTACACAATATTTACCTTCAATATAAACAGTTTTCTTCGTATGTGAATAATACAGCACTTATCACGTTATTGCGTCGATCATCGAATAGCTATGCCAAGATTGCCAAGCTGTGCCGGTGTTGCCGGAACTACCGGAAGTTACCCAGAAAATGGCGGAGCCAATCACAATCGAGCAACGGTATCTGCACAACTCCTTTATAGGAACACTACTACGGGATCATATAGTGCGCCAGTGCCACGCGGCAACCGGCAAACGTTCGAGACATTCCGTCGCCTCGTGCTCTCAGTCCTCCCCTTCCATCTCGCTCTTTCTCGGTCCGGCGCCGGTCCTGCTCAATAACCCGCGTACGTCGAGACGGTTCCGGGTATCTGCCGTGTAATAGTGCATCGGCTATTGCATCTCTCTCTCTCCCTCTCTTGGACTGTAAGTGTAACGCACGTCTGTTTCACTGCTCTTGTTTTAACTGAATATATCTGCCGTAAACTGCCTTCGGGCTCTTTTGTTGCAGGCATATGCAAGTTTTTTGTTGCTTGTTACAAGCTGTAATTAATTTCTTCAGTACTTGTTACCTTTATGCTATTATTCTGGTGACAAGCCTTCTTGCATCCTAACCTAACTCTTGGACTGCATTCTGTGAGCGGCGAGGGTCTCTGATGCGCATGCGCCTGTTCACTTGCTCCTTCTGCACCATACCGCTCCTTCTGCACCATACTGCTCGTGTGCCTGTCTAGTGAGGAGGACCTCTGATGCGCATGCGCCTGTTTTCTTCGCTTTCTCCGTGCTGAATGTAACGCTACTGGATTGGTCACACATCTGGACTGACTCTCAAATAGTGACATCTGCGGTTATTTTGATGGACTGACTGCTTGCTGGGCTTTGTACTGTTAGTGCGTCTCTGTTAAGTGACAGACGTTTACCACTGATAACACATGCAGCGTACGTGCACTAAGTGCAAAATGTCGATTGCGAACAGATCGGTCGAGTGCGAGGAGTGCAAAAGAGTGTTTCATCCGAGTTTTGTCAGGTCGTATTTCGTAACCAGATACGCTGAAGCGTGCTGTAAATCTTTATTAGCGTCATTAGACATACCTCTCACACCGAAAACAGAAAGGAGCGCGCAATCATTTGATTTTACAAACATGGCTTCTTCTGTCGACTCCTGCACTCAACTGCATTTACAAGCCACGACAAATGAGCTGTTGCAGAGACTGGGCAATAAATTGGCTGATTTCATAGATAGTCAACAGCGGACCAATAAAGAGATAACGGATAAGCTCAATAATCTTAATCGTATTGCGGACACGGTGTCACAAAACAGCAAACGCATTGTCAAACTACAGCAAACAGTCTCTGCATTGGCGCGTGAGGTCAGGGAACTCAAAGAGCTAAAATCTGCTCCGTCTGTTTCGAGATCTTACGAAGATGTTGATAACAAGCTCGTCATCTTGTGAGTACCTGCGGTGTTACCAGTCACACCTGCTGAGTTGGTCCAAAATGTGTTCGAGGCCCTTGACATTAAGGATCTCTCGTGCCACGTTTTGGACGTGAGACCTATGGTTTGGAAGACACTTTCGGTCGCGGATCGGAACCGTTCTTCGCGTGCTGCCGAGACTAGCTCGCTTGCTGTTACCCTGACCTCTGGTGCTGTTTGAGATGGAGTCATATCTAAAAAGCGGGCTAAGCGGGTACTCAAGCAGAGTGAGGTATGCGGAAACGATTCAGATCGTAACATTTATGTGAATAAAATGCTATCCAAAGCCACATATGATCTGTTGCAGTTGACTAGGCGTGTTGCAAAGGAAAGTCCTACAAATTTGTCTGGATGAGGCGTGGTCGTATATGTGTTAGACTTTCGGACGGCAGGCTTGTTATTAATATAGATTCTGAGACAGACCTTGCTAAACTAGTTTGACCAGACCGAGCTAACCACAAAACGCCTTCTGCTACTTATGATAAATCTTTCTTGAAATTGTCTCAGTTTCGTGTTGCTCAGTTCAATGCTAATTCCATTCGGGGACACATTGATTTAATTAGAATACATTTTGCTACTAACTTCTTTCATGTCATTTTGGTATCTGAAACATGGCTGCACTCTGATGTTTCTGACGTGGCTTTGGATGGCTATTTCTTGATTCGTCACGATCGTGTGGGTAGACAAGGTGGAGGAGTTGCCTGCTATGTTCACAGTTCATTGAAGGTTAAAGTTATCGCTGTTTCTGCAGGGGTTAACATCAACTCTCCAGAATATCTCATTATTGAAATCCGCTTGCCTAATAATGAGTCAGTATTATTCGTGTCAGTTTATAGAAGACCTAAGGGTCTCCTCTTACATGAATTCGTTGAAACACTTACGAGTGTTTCGCACCTTTATAAGAATATTATTATCGGCGGAGATCTGAATTGTAACCATCTATCGACTAATTTCGAAGCCAACTACTTGCGCGATTTTATGTTAAGTATATCGATAAATATTGTGTACTCCGGGGCTACGTATCATACGGCTACTACTGACTCGTGGCTGGATGTTCTGGCTGTGGATGATAGTGACAAAGTTCAAGTGTTTGCCAAGTCTGAGTGCCCGTTTATAGCTGGACATGATCTCATAGAACTGTCGCTCTCACTAGGCACGAACTTAGCTTTTAGACGTTCTATTATAAGGCGTAGCTATAAAGGCATTGATGGCGATGAGTTCCGAGAGTACCTTCAGTCTGTCACGGAGGGTTCTGAGTTCCTTGTGCTCATTCAAGCCATTACTGATAGTGTTGGCGACCCGTCCGATGGTCATTGTGTTGATGGTCTTTGTGCATTGTTGTCTGGTGCCATGATTGAGGCACTTGATGCTTTGGCCCCTACGCGCGTATTTGTGATACGGAAGCCTCCAGCGCGGTGGCTATCGGATGATCTCAGTGCGCGTCTCCGTGCTCGAAATAGACTGTACAAACAGGCTAAGCGCTCGGACAGTTTATTGGACTGTGCCGCCTATAGACTTTAGAAACCAGCTCAATGTAGATATCAAGCGTGCTAAGAGTGAGTTCCAATATAACTCTCTTATTAATATTACAGATTCGGCTAAGCTTTGGAGAGAACCCGCTCGTCTAGGCCTGATCAAATTAACACTGGTTTCTCTTTACACTTTTTTACGTTCGACCAGTTAAATGTGTTTTTTGCTTCGGTCTCTAAAGCTCAGTCGCCGTGTTCATATGCAGACTTTGTCTCAGCTATTGCCCAAATTGCTCGACCAACTCTGCGACCGGAGTTTAGGTTCTCTACTATAACGCCTCATGAGGTCTTTAAGCTCATTACAACTGGACCCTTACACTCATATGCGTCGGGTTTGGATGGCATACCGCTGTACATTCTGCGGATTGCTTGGCCCGTTATTTCTTTATGGCTTACTGCATTGTTTAATCGGTCGTTGGAGACTTCCACGTTCCCGTCGGAGTGGAAGCGAGCACTTATTTGCCCACACTCGAAGATTCGTAACCCACTGTCTCCGTCCGACACGAGACCGATAGCAAATCTGCCTGAATTGTTGAAGATTCTTGAAAAGATCGTTGCCTCACAAATTGCACACTACTTAAACGTTCTTGATCTCTTAAATCCAAGACAGTCTGCTTACCGCCCAGGTCATAACACTCAGTCCGCTCTCTTACGGGTCTGTGATGATATTAGGCAGGAGATCGATAATGGTCATGTCACGATCATGATACTCTTCGATTTTAGTAAAGCGTTCGACACAGTTCCACATTTTCGACTTCTCATAAAGCTGAAAGAGTTCGGTTTTTCTGACGCTGCTCTAACGTGGATTTTTTCATATCTGACTGGCCGATCTCAGGCAGTGGTTGATGATGTTGGTAACATTTTGGATTGGCTGTTTACGTCATCTGGAGTGCCTCAGGGCTCTATGCTAACTCCTCCGTTATTTTCTCTCTACATCAACGATATAGGCCGTGTTTTGCTTTATTCATATCACATGCTATTTGCTGATGATATTCAGATTTATCTTTCGCGTCCACCGGCTGACATTATTCACGGTCTTGAGTTGATTTCTAGAGACGCTAAAGCCATTTTTGATTATGCTAAATTGAATGGTCTCAGACTCAATTCGGCTAAGTCAAAAGTTATTATATTTGGTAGTCAAGCTCATGTAAGTAATATTGATCTCAATCTTTTGCCACTTGTAATTGTAAATGATACGCCTCTACCTTTCGTGAGTGAGGTAAGGAACTTGGGTGTTATCTTCACGTCTAATCTTTCTTGGAAGAAGCACATCTTGCTTATCTCACAGAAGGTTCATTATGCGCTATACAATCTCAAATTAAACAAGAACTCTCTCTCTCTACTGCACCGAGAATAAAACTTGTCGTCACCTTAATTATGCCTCATATCGACTACTGCTGTCTAGTGTATTATAGCATGACTGACGAGTTAAACACGAGATTACAAAAATTAGTCAATTGCTGTATCCGATTCATTTACAATCTCAGGCGTGACGAATATATAACTCCGTATAGGCGTCAATTGGGATGGCTCCGTGTTGAAAATAGAAGGCTTTATTTCTTGGGCTGTCAAATGTATCGGGTCCTCCATTTACATTCACCATCTTATCTGCGTGAGCTTTTTACTATACCTGATCCATTGCTAAGGAAATCTGAACGACTGGTCACCTCTCCTCAAACCTTCCACATTCCTGCTCATAGAACAGCTACATACAGAAACTCCTTTCACATCTCTGCAATCTATTTCTGGCACTCTTTCCCTGGCAATATAATATCTGCATATTCTCTCGCATCATTTAAGAGCCTTCTCCGATCATTTCTGCAGGCATCTGAGTCTGACTAAGTCCATCAGCTCTCCTCTGTTTCTAATGGGTTATTTTCCTTTTCATTTTTCTTTTTGATTGCTGTCGGTAGAGGTGTCAAGCGTTTGTGTGTGGTTAGTGTTAAGTCGAGTAGCTTTAAGTTGCGTTAGTTCTTAAGTTGTTTATTATAAATGTTCTATAGATTAATTATTGTTACTTTATACTGTGAGAGAGATTAATTATTGTTACTTTATACTTTATTATGTATTTCCGCGTTTAATGTTATCTCTATTGATTTGTTAATACTATACAGTATATTTGTAAATTGTTATGTTGTATTTTGCCCTTTAGCCAAGGCTTGAGCATAAATCTCTCTCTCTCTTTCTCTCTCTCTCTCTCTGTTATTACCAATGACATCACTGCCAGCCTAGACCTATATGCTCCCATCCATACTTTTCGCGTAACCCGACCGTCGGCGCCCTGGCTTACTGATGCTCTCGCTGGCAGAATTCGACATCGCAACCGCCTGTATAATACCGCTCGAAGATCTGGCAACATTCTCGATTTCAATATTTATAGGTTATTCAGGAATGAACTCACGCTCGACTTGAGAAGAACAAGGGAACACTTCAATACGGAGAGGCTGAGTGCTGTTTCTGATCCTTCCAAAATATGGCGTGAGCTGGCCAATCTTGGTCTAATTGAGTCACCTCCTTCTTCACCACTTAACTTCTTTTCTTGTGACCTTCTGAATACCCATTATGCCTCTATCTCCAACAAATATCTTTCTTGTTCACAATCACAGTTTTCCAACATCATCTTGTCTATAGAACCTAGCCAACCACTTTTTAGTTTTTCACAAATAACTCACGAAAACCTGTGCTCCTTAATGGTTTCCTCTTCCGCTTCTTTTGCTTCAGGATGTAATCAACTACCACTGCACGCCATTTCCCTGGCCTTGCCTCATATAGGCAATCTCTTAGTATCATTTTTCAATAGTTGTCTCAAACTAGCTTACTTTCCAACGCTGTGGAAACGTGCCATATTACGCCCACTGTCTAAGGTAAAAACACCTACCTCCCCTTCGGACACCAGGTCCATAGCCAATTTATGTGAACTCTCTAAGTTGTTCGAAAGAATTTTGCATAGACAATTAGTTGACTTCATCAATTCTAATCATGTTCTTGATGATCGACAGTCTGGATACCGCAAGGGTTACTCCACCCAGTGCCTTTTTAAGAATAACTCATGACCTCTTGAGTGGCTTTGATGTAGGCGAGGTTCTAATTCTGGTCCTTTTCGACTTCAGTAAAGCCTTTGACACGGTCTCTCATCATTTATTGTTGACTAAACTTAGGAGACTGGGGTTTTCGGATTCAGCCCTGAAACTGATTTTTTCGTACCTTACAGGTCGCTCTCAGGCGGTTGTCGATCTCCAAGGCACTTTCTCGGAGTGGCTGTTTGTAACTTCTGGTGTTCCGCAAGGATCCGTTCTGGGTCCTCTACTGTTCTCCCTTTTCATTAACGACATTGGGGCTTTTCTGAGGTTCACTGAGCACATGATTTTCGCTGACGATACGCAGATCTATCGTAGGTGCCTCTTTAGCCAATTGAATACCGCTTTGCAGCTGGTGGCACTTGATGTTGGCGTTATTTTTGAATTTGCTGCAGCTGACGGGTTGTCTCTTAATCTTAACAAATCTAAGGTTTTGATACTTGGCAGCAGACGTTATGTTCGGCAGATCAACCTCGAGGACCTACCCCTCATTTCCGTCAATGGCACCCCTATTCCGTTTGTTGATGAGGCGCGAAACTTGGGTGTTATCATGAGCTCTGACCTTTCTTGGGATAGCCATGTCTCTCACATTTCCAGGAGGGTACACTTTGTGCTCTACAAGCTTAAATTTCATAAAAATTCCTTATCACTACGACTTCGGGTAAAACTGGTGACCGCTCTGATTTGGCCTCTGTTGGACTACTGTTGTCTCGTTTATAATGACGTCACTGATGTGCTGAACATCAAATTGCAACGACTCATTAATTGTACAATCAGATTTATTTTCAATCTAAGACGCGACGAACACATCACACCATACCGACATCGACTTGGGTGGTTGTCTGTAAAAAATAGACGACAGTACTTTCTTGGTATTGAGATGTTCAAAATATTCCATGATATTTCTCCTTGTTATCTCTCTGTAATCTTTACTAAACCTGATCCCTCCATTAGACAGTCCTCACGGTTAGCGCGGCCGTACTCTTTTCACCTTCCTAATCACAGGACCGAGTCCTATCACAAGTCCTTTCATCTTGCGGGAGTTTATTTGTGGAACTCGCTCCCTATTGATGTAGTGTCGTCATCATCTATCGCGGAATTCAAGAGTAAGCTCCACAACTATCTTTTCTCGCTCGAGCTGTCTATTCAGCCTGCTGTTCAAGCTTAGTCTAATTGTATGCGAATTTATTACCTGGAAATTTCTGAGAATTATCTATGAATTTATTAACTATATCTAGTCTGCGTTTTTATTTCAGAGAATTTATTATTATCTTCGAGTTTATAAATTGTTATACCTAGTTTTAAGTTATAATCCTTTTGCGTTATCTACTAGCAATCGTTTCCTTAGTTTATTTTCAAATTTTCTTTTATATTACATTTTTCTTATTACTTTGTTCTCTGTATTTTTGCATTTTTGTTTGTATTTTGTTTACACATGCTTATTCATGATTTGCCTAAAGTCTTGACTATGGCATAATAAAAATCAATCTCTCTCTCTCTCTCTCTCTCTCTCTCTCTCTCTCTCTCTCTCTCTCTGGCTACCTACGTCCTCCGGTGTCCCTCAGGGCTCTGTGCTTGGCCCACTTTTATTCTCTCTATTTATCAACGACATTGGTCGCGTCTTGTTGTATGCACATCACATGATGTTTGCTGATGACATTCAAGTGTATCTCTCGTGCTCTCCTACCGAAATTTGTCACGGTTTGGAGTTGATTTCTATGGACGCGAATGCTATTTTTGATTATGCCGAGTCTAACGGTCTCAAACTGAATCCTGCCAAATCTAAGGTGCTTGTTTATGGTAGTCAAGCTTATGTTAAGGATATTGATTATAGTCTTTTACCGCCTATTATTGTAAACCAAGTCCCTCTTCCTTTTGTGAGTGAAGTGAGGAACTTGGGCGTTGTATTTACGTCTACTCTTTCTTGGAGGAAACACGTTTTGAATGTCTCGCAAAGGGTCCATTATGCACTGCATAAACTAAAATTCAACAGAAATTCACTTTCCACCGAATTGCGAACTAAATTAGTGATGACCTTGATTATGCCTCATATAGATTACTGTTGTCTTGTATACCACGGCTTAAGCAGCGAGTTGAACACCAAACTGCAGAGACTAGTAAACTGCTGTATTAGATTTATTTTCGATCTAAGGCGTGATGAGCATATTACGCCATACAGACGTCGATTGAGATGGCTTTCGGTGGAAAATAGAAGGTTATATTTTCTCGGTTGTCAGATGTATCGCATCCTTTTTCTACACTCTCCATCATACCTGAGCGAGCTCTTCACCCTTCTTGACCCATCTCTGAGAAGATCTGATCGCCTTGCTACCTCATCACAATCCTTTCATATTCCGTCTTGCAGAACTGCTATGTACATGCACTCCTTTCGCCTTTCTTCAATACGTTTTTGGCATACTCTTCCTAGCAACATAACATCAGCAGACACTTTTTCATCCTTTAAAGACCTTCTCCGCTTGTTTTTACTTGCATCAGATTCTATTTGATACTCCTAGCCATCTTATGTTAATCACTTTGTGCAATGTTACCGTCGTCTAGTCAGACTTCTTGTCTGCTGCGTGATATATATATATTGTTTCTTGCTTTAGTTTAGGTTAAGTTGCGGATAATGGTTCTTGCTTTTTCTTTTAGTTTATATTTTAGTTTTAAGGTTTACATTAGTATGCAACATATTTGTAACTTCTTTTCTTTCTACTACTCGGCTACTATTATGTTACATTCTAAGTCTTTGTTAATTGTATCTTTGCCCTTCAGC